>CM038681.1:634146135-634600456 GCA_021605205.1 Aegilops longissima | reverse complement strand
CCAAGAACTTGATTTGGACCGGTTGTCACCTTCTCATGTTCCACTTCCGCCACTTTGTGAACTTGTCGATTGCAACGCATAAGTACTCAAAGCCCCGACAGCTCGGGAAGGGGCCGAGGATGTTGAGCCCCTGCACCAAAAATGGCCGGACAAAGGGATCGCTCCGAGAGCTTGAGCTGGCTGGTGTATTGCTTTGAATGGAATCGCACGCTTCACACTTGGTTACTTGTGCAGGATCCCGGAGGGCTTCCGCCGAAGAAACCTTGCCGAAAACTTTGCAAGTGCTCTTGCGCCAATGTGGTGACCACATATGCCTCCGTATCTCGCCAACAGTTCGCCCATCTTCCCGCAAATACACTTCAATTTCACCCGCTGAGTCTTCCCAGGATGTTGTCAACAAACTGGTACATACTTGACCGCCGGGCTACTTCTTTCCGCTTCTTCTGCTCTTCGGAAGTTCTCCTGTTCAAGGAAATGGACGATCCGCTGCGCCAGCGGAGCTCGCTCGACAACAAGGACTAAAGGCACATCGCCGCCAGGGAACATCCTTCTATGGCAAGAACTCACGGTTCAGCCGAGTTGATGGTCCCCAACAGCTTGCCGGGAAAACTTGTCGGAGCGCCTCATTTCAACGAAACAAACCCTAGGGTTTGTCGGAGCAGATCGCTCTACGATATCTCGCTGATTTTGGGGACCTTCTTGGCGGCGGCTGTGGAGCTCGCCGGAAAGTAGTCACCCGAGACCAAATTTCTTTCTTGCTCGTCCGGTTGATGGTGTTACAGTTGGTTGAGTCAGTTGAGCACAAAAATTCCTGGTTCCATGTACTTGAGGCGGCGACTTTGACAGCCATCAGAATATCATTCGAGCTCTTGGAACATGTTCCATTTGCGTGCCTTCAAAGTGCTCCTTCTAGCTTTCTCACTTCATCAACGTAGGCTTCCATCAATGGACTCGATAATCTTTTGTTTACTTGGCGGACGCAAGCCGCGGTCACCCCGACAATAAGCTTCCTGATCCCAAGGTCTCATCTATTCGAGTCCGCAAGCAAACCTTCATACTGCAGATTATTTGTTGCTTGCCCTTGGGAAAGTGCATTTGACTATGTACTTGAGGTGCTCTCCGTTGGTGCGAACAGCAAAGCGCCAAGCGCCGGGCCTTGCAGCGAGAAGGCACCATCAAAGTACATCAGCCACTCTTTACTTGCCTCCTTGACGGGATGCTCGCCCTCGAATTTCTTCATCTTGGCAAGCGCCCATTCTGCTATAAATTCGCCAATGCTCCTGGATAGTTGAAGTGCTTTCAAACTTGAGGCCAAAGCTTGACAATTCCAGGCCCACCAACAATCCTGCCGTTGCTCGGATTTTGCAATATCCTCTTCAGCCGAAAGCGAGTGACAATCGTTATCTCATGTGCTTGAAGTAATGGCAGCTCGAGGTTATGAGGAGGCCGAAAAGCGTTTCCACACCGTACTCTTGACCTAGCCCCTCAGAAGGGAACGACAAAGTAGACGGCGCTGCACCATCCTTTTCTGCATCATCTCGCAATCGCGCAGATCCGTCCTTGTCGACCTGAGCTTGACGGCGGCCCTGCTTGTCGCCGGATGCATCTGCCTTTGGTTGCGGCTCATCATCCGCCTCTTCCACATTAACGCAGCACTAACTTTTGATTGGTTGCCGCTATAAAAGCAGCAACTTCTCTTGTGGCTTAGGTGCATAAGTATTGGAGGAGGATAGGTACCTTTAAGTCCTGCAGCAGAGCCTCCGCTTCGGAGTCCATTTTATTGACCGCTTTTTCAAAATCTTGAAAATGGCAGGCCGCCAATGACCTAGAGATAAACCTGCTAAGAGCAGCCACACAACCGCAAGTCTTCTTACATCCTTGACGCGCTTTTGATGCTTCAATCTGCTCAATGGCCTTGATCTGCGTGGGATTGGCTTCACCCCTCCGAGATTTAAGAACCCGAGAAGCTTGCCGAAGGAACTCCAAACACGCACTTCTCGGATTGAGCTTGAGGTTGATCTTTGCAGATTTGCAAAGGTCTCATCTAAATCTTGAACCAAAGTTGTTCCTCATTCTTGCTCACCACTATGTCATCCATGCTTCTACATTTCTTGCAGCATTTGGGGCTCAAAAGCCATGGACTACTCTGCAACGTTGAACCAGCATTCTTCAACCCAAAAGGCATCCGTATAAAGCAAGATGTGCCACATGGGGTAATGAATGCGGTTTTCTTCATCTCTTCGCCATGAAGATCCTGATGATATCCTGAATACGGCCAAGAAATGAAAGCAAATCACATCCAGCCGTGGAGTCAACAATCTGGTCTATATGTCGGGAGGCTGATCGCTCCTACTCTAACACCTATGGACCGAGACCCCTGTGGTTCGGGTGGGGCTGGAGAATGCACAAAGAGCAGATCGAGGCGATACACACCAGCAGTTTACCCAGCTTCGAGCTCTCCCGAGAGATACCTCATCGCTGCTTGGTTGATTGTATTGTGTTCTTGCTAGGAGCAATGGGAGCTACAAAACTAGCCTGAGTGAGTGTGGTCTCATGAGTCGGATGAACCGAACCAGCCGAATCCCTTTTACGCTGCACACGGGCCTCCTTTTATAGGATCAAGGTCACCATGTGTAACGCAGCACGAGGGCAAAAATGGGAAAATGTAGTTGGTACACCAACTTGTACAGGTACAAAGGCCTTATACCTAACTCGACGCAAGGGACAAGAGTAATAAATGCCCGCCCCTCCGCCAACAAGGCAACAGGGACCGCTGGCGCGCCCGCTTGCCACGATGGTAGCTTGTCACCGCCGCTATCGCCGCTTCCCCGGCCGGCTGCACAGCCCTTCACACGCTGCCTGGAATAGCCCCATGGCACATATCGCTGGCGGATGAGCTGGAGCGAGATGAAGAAAGGTTCGCCGCGTAAGCACTTTGCCGCTGGATGAATCCTTGTCGCGCTGAGCTTGTCGATCACTGTTTTCCCCAAAGCCCTCTTGCCGGGTCTTGTTTTTCTCGGCTTTGAGTGGCCTTCCCGCAAGCTTCCTCTGCCGGGCCTTGATTACTTTTTTTCTTGAATGGCTTCAAAGGAGCCGCTGGCGATCTTGGCGGTCACTAGGCCGCCCTGCCGTGGGTGCTGCAACGGCCTGCAGACGAAGTTCGGGTACTAGGGTACCTACTTTAGTACACCGACACGATGCCTCATCCCGCATCCTCGCTGCCGTCGGCGGAGGATTTACACTGCTTGACCAGATCGGCAATGTCCGGACTGCCCGGTACTGGAGGCGCCACTTACCGGGGGTAGGTTGGTGAGGAGCCAGTTTGCTGCTGGACCCGAACCTTCTTTTTGGTGGCGGGCAGGCTGTTGATGATCGAGAGGCTTGAGGACTCGAGGTGGTGCGCCACCTGTCGGGAGGAGGACGCGCACGTCGCCGCTACTTGTTTATGCAGAGCATGTGTCGTTTCCAATACCTGGCAGAAATTTCTGTGATCTCGGCCGAGCTATGATCCTGATGGTTCTTCTTCTCAGGTGTCCACCGCCACTCGATACCCGCTATGTGCTAGGGTTTTAGTTGTATTAGTGATGTTATATGTATGACACTATTCGTGATGTATTAGTGATAATATTCGATCATGTAGGGACGCATGAGATGATTTACTTTTGCTTATTGAATGCATGCTAATTTGAGTCCTATAAGATATTTTGAAATGTATATCTTGTGTTGCTCAATATCCAAGTGGCCGGGTCATGTTTGCATGTTACACCTCCGAGTGGCCTATGCTTTGCCGTGAGTGTTGATTCATTTCCGCTCCGCAAATTTCAGCCGATATGTCCTATTTTAGCAAAGGTCGCATGGATTTTTCCGTGAATTTTGGCATGACTTGTGCCGTAATATGTAGGAAACATCGAAAGTGCCCCGGATTTGTGTGTTGAGTATCATGGTTGTCTTCGATCGATTTTCAATTAATGTTTTAACTACTTAACATAGGAAATGTCTGACGACTTTAAAAGGATTTCTGCATTTGCAAATACTGCGAAGATGAGCGTACTGTATGGCGGAATCTTCCTAGATGATGATAGGCGTCAGCATCAAGTTGACGAGAACTTCAAAGTGGATACGTAAGTCATAACGACAAGTCTTTTTTCGTAGCTACATGACATCTGCTTCATTTGCTTGAACTTATATTTTTTACTATTCTACTATCGTATTCCCCGCCATGCAAGAGTTTTTGTATTGATAAGATAGGTTTCACCATACCGCTGGAGGTAAAGAAAGTTTACTTGAAGACCGAGCATGGTTATATTTTCCAGGCAAAATTATACAATTCAGATGACTACACCTATTTTGGATGCAAAATATGGCGAAAACTATGCAAGACTTATGCATTTGAGCCTCGATATGGTTATCACCTTTGATATTCGGCCCGAAGATGATATTGAAGGTAATACCGACATCTGGGTCGGCGCGACGCCCAAATATACCATTATGTAAGTTCCCAACCATATTTATGTCTTTGATATTGTTTATTCAAAAATAGTTGACAACTAATTTGTATTGTCGCTTATTTCGGTGTACAAACATGTCCAGGCTGGTAGACAGGACCTACTACTGTCCCAGGCTGAACTAAACTGCGGAGCTAAGTCATTATGTTTCATGGCTTGAGGATATTGATACTGCTCGTCATGCTTCGGGAACGGGGTCCCTGATTTGCTCGCTCATGCTCAAGGTGGCTCAAAGGAGGCCCGTGACAGCCCATCTTCATCTACACAAGCTCAAGACCTCGCGAGGGGCCATGGGCGGACGCACCAAGGGCTTCGCACGGCCTCATCAGCCGGGCTCATGAGGAGGCGGAGAGTTCAAGGCAGGGTACCTCGAGGTGCCCATGACGCAAGCCATGATGACCAAGGGCGCTAGCTCCAGCCAGCTCACAGAAGGCCCTCCTTCCTCTTGGTGCAAAGGAGAGTTAAGGCAGAGAGCAAAGGCATCCGCTTCTGCAACAAGACTCAAGACCAGCCCCAACGGCGGAATGCAGTCATCGTGGAGCCCAAGCAGCGCCATCACTGTGAGCCTTTGGCAAGCGAGGACCAACTTTAGTCAGATAAACCCATTGTTCCCTTCAAATGGCTAATTGTTGGCGCCTTCCTGCTCAATATTTGGGAAGAGGCCCAGGCCTTCGCCATATAAGTAGAGCTAGCCACCATAGTAGAGGGGACGACGATAGAGTGGGAAGCACCAAGAGAGAGAGAGAGAGAGAGAGACCCAGCCTCAAGCTAGAGCGACGGACACCACTTAGCAGTTCATCACTTCCACCAAGAATGCACTCGCGAGGCTGTTCTTCCTCATTATTCTCATCGCCCAAGAGGCAATCCACACCACACCGGAGTAGGGTATTACACCACGATGGTGGCCTGACCAAGATAAATCTTAAGGCTTTGTGTTGTTCTTGTAGTTTTAGGTCCCCGCGATTCGCGAGGTACGAGACGGTGGAGGTTGGATCGCCGCACCTGTAGTTTGAACTTGGGGTCCGCTGAACCCGAATCCGACATTTGGCGCGCTGTAGGTGCGCTGAATCCGCCTTTCGCCCTCGTTTTCCCTCGACCACCGCAACTCCATGTTCCGACGCCATCGGGTTTCGCCAGCGCCGAGCTACCGCCTCCCATATGTCGCCAGACGCCCTGCCGGCGGCGCCCTCGCTGCTCCTCGTCACCGTTGTCAACGCCACCGCGCGCCGGGAACGAGCAGCAAGCGCCGCCCCAAGATTCGGCCCATGAGGCGGACGCCGCACCGCCACGCTTTCGCCACCTCGCTGGTTCTTTCGTCATGCGCCCCACGCTGCCATGGAGGCCCGAAGGCACCTATCGCGCTAACGAAGCTCGCACGCTTGCCGACGACGCGCACGAAGAATGGTTTCACCGTCGCCGAAGCTCGCTCGCTGCTGCAGAGGGGACCTCGCGCCGTCCGCCTTCGCTGCACCGCACTCGCTTCGCTGGCAATGAAGCCTGGGCGCCTCAGCCTGCCTCTTCAAGACGGGCGCCTTGGGCCTTAAGGCGGCCCTCGGCGAACCTGCTTCGCCAGCGCCGCGCAGGAGCAGAGCTGCTAAGAGGTTCTCGCGAAGAAGCTGCCCCCAGCGCCCCGCCCAGCTGACAAGACCCCCGCGGACTCACCGCAGAGCCAGGGAGGCCAGCAAGACCAAGTCGCGTCCGAGGCCCTCTGCTGCCACGGCGGGCTGCCGCTTTCACCACACCGAAAGGCGCTGGGCGTCAGCGGGCCCGCCAAGTTCAAGCGACCTGCCTCCACGCGACGGCACAGCTGACCCTACGGAGTTCTCCAGCTTACGAGCTGGGCATCGAGGCTGCCAACGGGATGAAAAGGTCATATTAACTGGTTTCTATGGCCAAGGACGGAGCCCGCACTGCTCTCGACCGCCCCTGGAACGATCTTCCTCGCGAGATGCGCACGCTTCATCGCCAACTTCCGTGGTACTCGCGACCGCCACCGCCGCGGAGCGACATGCGCCGATCAAGCAGCAGCCAGAGAAACCCCCGCAGTACATCCAGCGCTCAACAACGCGCTACCAAGATCTCTGTGGTAACGGAGGAGGCCATCATCTGCTCTTCCCGACGGCGCGGCGCGACGCCAAGATGAAGGAGGAGCCTGGCGATGGCGAAGATCTCGTGCACTCCCGGAGCTGTTCAACTTGACGAAGGCGCCAGGGCTGAGGAGGGCGCCTCCTCCTCGAGCTGCCGCCATGATCCCAAAGACAAGAAGTCCAAGGCCAAGGACGAAGCGCAAGGGGCGGCCGTGCCGCAGCCGAACCAGACACCAAGCGAGGCGTAGATCAGCTGAGTCCTCCAAGCAGCAGCTGCACAGCGGTACCACCACCTCCACCCACAACACCAATGAATGCCAAGAGCCCCGGCAGGCGCTGGCGAAGGGTCGGCAGACGCCGAAAGCAGCGACCGCTACGGCCGAGGAGGAGGAAGGAATGCAGGACGCTAGAAGATCGCGTCGCGCCAAGGGTGGCACGACCAACTCACGAGGACCGGTGGCAAGACCCACCTCACGAGGGGGCTAGAGGATCAGCTCGTGAGGATCGCCCGCGCGGGAACGATGCCTCCCTCCTCAGCCGCCACCGTTAAGGAGAATCAAGACCGCACATCGATTTAGGGGCTGGGGCTTTCGAAGCGCAGGCGATCGCTAGATCCGGGCGGAGCTCAAGCCCCACCTCTCACCTGATCTTTCAAGCAGTTCGCCTGCAGAAGTGAATGCAGTCCTCCCTAAGCTCGAGTCCATGCGTTCTCTCAGATGGTCGGGCGCAAGGCCATCACGCTCAGCTCAGCCGGATTAGCTCCTGGCGCGCCGCCATACCGGAGTTCTCCCGATGCTTTGCTCCCCAATCATCGCAAGAACGGTTGGTCACCAAGACCTCATCGACGGCGGAGCAGTGGCTCAACGCCCCTGTCCGTGGAGACATTCAACAATCTTCGCGCTCTATAAATGCCTTCAGCCAACCAAGCCTTTCTCCCGAGTCACCGACGGCTCCACTCGTCCCGACCGGGCAGGTTCGCTTTCCCGTTACCTTCTGGGCCCGCGATAACTACTCAAACCGAGCTCATCGACTTCGACGTCATTTACATTCGCCTTCGCGATAACGCCATCCCGGGTACCCAGCTGCCGCTAAGTTCATGGTCGAACTCACCATGGCTATAACATCCTCAAGATGCCAGTAGGCCGGGTTATCATGGTGCCCCGTGAAGAGAGAGATGCAAGCAGGCTCTCCGAGCGAGCTTTTCAGTACGTGACGCCGAAGACCTGCATTATAGCGGAGGACGCCCTACAGGCAGCACCCAAGAAGAAGAAGACATCAACTGCCCGACACTTCAAGAGACAAGCCTCGTGGCCCGCAGACCGGCTGGGGGGGAGCCTTCCATCGTGATAGGAAAGGCGCCAGCCCCCTCCTCGTGCAGTGGCTCGAGGATCTCCCGAGGGCCACGCCGACCTCACTAAGGTCTCGAGGAGGCGCTTGGGCACCACGTGGAGGCGTGAGCCAAGCACGCTTCTCGCAAAGGGTGAGCAAGACCAGGAGGATGTAACCCTCAAGAGTTCATCAGAAGGCCATCCAGACCCACAGGAGTCAAGGGTCATGAGGGGCAGCCGCTACCACCTACAGGCTCCCCATCCAGCGAGGGATGGTGGCCAGCGCGGTCCCCAGACGACATACTCAGGGCTCAACCGAGCCGTGATCTCAAGAGCGCCTGGGCCTCGCGAGTGGGACGCTATGTAGGGTCCGCCACGCTTCGCCGCACGCATGCCTTACGGCTCGCCAAACGCGCTGTTGTGCACCAGCTCCCTCATGAGGACCATCCCGAGGCTCTCAAGAGGTCGCACGCACGCAGCCCTCGGCGGAGATGGAGATGGCCCATGAGGAGTCAGCCAGGCCCGAGCCTCCCGAGGCCCCCGGGCCTCGGGGCTCGTGGAGGATCAGCCTCCCGCAGCCGCCCCACGCGCCATGGAGGCCCGAGCTGCACTCATCGCGCTAACGAAGCTCTGCGCTACCGCTTCTGCCGACGACGTTTACGAAGAATGGCTCGACCGTGTCGCTGAAGCTCGCTCGCTGCTGCAGGAGGGGACCGCGCCGTCTGCCTCGCTGCACCGCACTCGCTTCGCTGGCAATGAAGCTCCCGGGCGCCAGCCGCCTCTCTCAAGACGGCGCCGCCCTAAGGCGGCGGCCTCGGGCGAACCTGCTTCGCCAGCGCCGCGCGGCAGAGCAGAGCTGCCAAGAGGTTCTCGCCCGAAGAAGCTGCCCGAAGCGCCCCGCCCAATATGACAAGACCCCGCGCTACCCCAGCCGCAGCGCAGGAGGCCAGCAAGACCAAGCTTCGCCGTCCGAGGCCCCCGCTGCCACGGCGGGCTGCCGCGCTTTCACCACCGAAGGCGCGGGCGTCAGCGGGTTCGCCAAGTTCAAGCCTGACCTGCTTCCACGCTTATGACGGCACAGCTGACCCTACGGAGTTCTCCAGTTTCACGAGCTGGGCATCGAGGCTGCCAACGGGATGAAAAGGTCATGGCGAACTGGTTTCTATGGCGCCAAGGACGGAGCCCGCACTGCTCTCGACCGCCCCGTGAACGATCTCTTCGGGCGAGATGCGCACCGCTTCATCGCCAACTTCCGTGGTACTCGCGACCGCCACCGCCGTGAGCGATATGCGCCGATCAAGCAGCAGCCAGAGAAACCCCGCAAAAGTACATCCAGCGCTTCAACAACGCTACGCCAAGATCCCTGTGGTAACGGAGGAGGCCATCATCTCGCCTTCTCCGACGGCGCGGCGCGACGCCAAGATGAAGGAGGAGCCGGCGATGCATGAAGATCTCGTGCACCTCCTCGAGCTGTTCAACTTGGCGACCAAGCGCGCCAGGCTGAGGAGGGCGCCTCCTCCTCGAGCTGCCCGCCGGATCCCAAAGACAAGAAGTCCAAGGCCAAGGACGGAAGCGCAAGGGGCGGCCGTGCTCGCAGCCGAACCAGACACCAAGCGAGGCGTAGATCAGCCCGAGTCCTCCAAGGGCAGCCTGCACAGCGGTACCACGACCTCCACACCCACAACACCAATGAATGCCAAGAGCTCCGGCCAGGCGCTGAAGGAAGGGTCGGCAGACGCCCGAAAGCAGCGACCGGGCTACGGCCGAGGAGGAGGAAGGAATGCAGGACGCTAGAAGATCGCGCCCGCCGCCAAGGGTGGCACGACCAACCTCACGAGGACCGCTGGCAAGACCCACTCACGAGGGGGCTAGAGGGATCAGCCTCGAGGATCGCCCGCAAGGGAACGATGCTCCCTCCGCCGCCGCCACCGCCAAGGAGAATCAAGACCGCCATCGACGAGGGGCTGGGGCTTTCGAAGCGCGGCGATCGCTTGCATCCTCGGCGGAGCTCAAGCCCCAGCCTCTCACCGTGATCTTCAAGCAGTTCGCCTGCGGAAGTGAATGCAGTCCTCCCCAAGCTCGAGTCCACGTGCCCTCTCGATGGTCGGCGGCGCCATCACGCTCAGCTCAGCGGATTAGCTTCGCGCGCCGCCACACCGGAGTTCTCCCAATGCTTTGCTCCCCAATCATCAAGAACGTGCTGGTCACCAAGACCTCATCGACGGGCGGAGCAGGGCTCAACGCCCCGTCCGTGGAGACATTCAACAATCTTCGCGCCCTACAGCCACCTTCAGCCAACCAAGCCTTTCTCCGGAGTCACCGACGGCTCCACGGTCCCGATCGGGCAGGTTCGCCTTCCCGTCACCTTCGGGGCCCGCGACAACTACCAAACCGAGCTCATCGACTTCGACGTCGCCTACATTCGCCTGCCGTACAACGCCATCCTCGGGTACCCAGCGCTGGCCAAGTTCATGGTCGTAACTCACCATGGCTATAACATCCTCAAGATGCCAGGAAGCAGCGGGTTATCATGGTGCCCTGTGAAGAGAGAGATGCAGTGTGCTCCCTGGAGCGAGCTTTTCAGGCCGCATCGCTGGAAGACCCAGACCATAGCGGTGGGACGCCTCCCAAGGCAGCACCCAAGAAGAAGAAGACATCAACCGGCCCGACACTTCAAGAGACAGTTCTCGTGGCCCGTGACCGGGCAGGGGGAGCCTCCTTCCATCGTGATAGGAAAGCGCGCGCGCCTCCTCGTGCAGGGCTCGAGGGATCTCCCCGAGGGCCGCCGACCTCACCAAGGTCTCGAGGAGGCGCTTGGGCACCACGGGAGGCGTGTTTCAAGCACGCTTCCCGCAAGGTGAGCAAGACCAGGAGGACAGAACCTCAAGAGTTCATCAGAAGGCCATCCAGACCTACAGGAGTCAAGGGTCATGAGGGGCAGCCGCCGCCACTGCAGGCCCCCATCCAGCGAGGATGGTGGGCTGCGCGGCCTGCATTGACATACCAGGCTCAACCGAGCCGCATCTCAAGAGCGCCTGGCCTCGCGAGTGGGACGCTATGCAGGGTCCGCCCCCACTACCAGACGCATGCCTTATGGCTGCCAAACGCGGGCTGTTGTGCACCAGCAGCCTCATGAGGACCATCCTGAGGCTCAAGAGGTCGCACGCCTGCAGCCCCGCGGAGATGGAGATGGCCCATGAGGAGCCGCCAAGCCCCGAGCCTCCCGAGGCCCCCGGCCTCGGGGCTCGTGGAGGATCAGCCTCGCAGCCCACCGAGTCTGCTACATCAACAACCCTTCATCCCCAACATCACCAGTGACATCTTTAAGTTTTATTTCTAACGGGAGCGCCTTCAGGTCGATATTCCTGTGCCGTGGGTCCGCCCCTCGCGCGTGTATCCCTTTATTTCATGTCTTTAGCTTATCTGCTGGGGGCACCCTCGGCTGCATCATCCCTGCCGCCGGGCCACCCCAAATGCATGTATCCTTCATGTGTTTTCCTTAGGATTATGCTCGCTCCACCATGCTTGTTATTTGGTGCCTTCTCCGGTGGCTAAATCTTGCTGCTAAAGGGGGGTGCCCGAGCATCGCGACTGTGGCTCCCACCGCTCTCCGCCCTCACCTCCTGGTCTTGTCCATGGCATCGCGACCTGGCTTGCCAGCGACGGTAGAGACCAGCCCGAGAGCCGGACCCGAGGACGAGAGTTGCATCATTCAATCCAGCTTATGCTGCTAAGGGGGGGTGCCCGAGCATCGCGACTGTGGCTCCTACCGCCTCCGCCCTCACCCCGGGTCTTGTCCATGGCATCGCGACCTGGCTTGCCAACGACGGTAGAGACCAGCCCGAGAGCCGGGACCCGAGGACGAGAGTTGCGCCATCTAACCTAGCTTATGCTAAAAGGGGGGTGCCCGAGCATCGCGACTCAGTGGCTCCTACCAGCCTCCGCCCTCACCTCCGGGTCTTGTCCATGGCATCGCGACTGGCTTGCCAATGACGGTAGAGACCAGCCCGAGAGCCGGGACCAAGACGAGAGCACCGCATCCGCCAAATTTGCAGGAACACACTCAAAGATAAGGCCCAGAGCCAGGCGCAACCCGCCTTGAGGTAGGGCCTCATGAGTCCCGCGCTGGCTCACGAGTCCACCGGCACACCTCGCGAGGCCTCTCGTGCCACTCCAAAGCAACTAACGGTAGGACTAACGATCGCCCCGGTGAGCTCTTGTTCCTTTTGTGGTGAACCTGCAGGGTCCCTCCAAAGAGCACGGAACGACCTCGCCACGCAATCTCCCTCCGGCCAAGGCACGGACCTGGCGCTGCACCAGGAAGAATTATCCTAACCCTCGAGATAAGTCACCCTCCGGACACACTAGTCATGGCAACACCATCCCCACACTCAATGCAACTCCGTGTTAGCAACGCCGCCTCCTTTTCACCAATGATGGCTGCTTGAGCGCTAAGGGGACCCCGAGCATCGCGACTCGAGGCTTTCATCGACCTCGGGCCGCCACCTCCTAGCCTTGACCACGGCATCGCGACTGGAGATACCAGCGACGGTGAAGCCGCTTTGGGATCGGGACCTGTCAAGCAAGAGAGCACCAAGCCTCACGAGGTCTGAATGGAAGAAACCGAGCTAGAACGGAATGAGCATCCCGCATTGCCTCATAACAAGGATCATATTGACAAACGAAGCTACAAATATCTTACAAGCCCCCGCGGGGTACATTCTTGGCTCCTCGCAGGAACAAAAGACGCGAATCCTAAGGAGTCCTATCTACAGGGACTACCGCGGCAGACGCCATCATCAATAGTGGGCCACCCAGTCCGGAGCCAACCCCATCCAGATCAGGGGCGGCGATGTCCTAACGAGCTCGCCCTGCTCCGGGAGCGGCGCGGGCTCGGGGGCTTGTAGCTGTCGTCGCTCGTCTCCGGAGTCGCGAAGAGCTCGGCAGAGTCGCTGGGTCCTCCGGCGCCTTCATCGCCCGAGAAGCTGCCAAGGAGCGGGCGGTCGGCCTGCCTCACCACAGCAGACCCCACCACCTCTCCCGGGCAGCACTCCAGCCGCGCGACCTCCGCCAAGAGCTTGAAGGACATCACCAAACGCCATCGCACCAGGTGGATCGTGAGGGCGCCTCGCCCCGCAGACCCGGCAACCTCGCCCCAGCCTCGAGTCATGAAGACCTCGCCGAGGCACCATCGCAACCTCTCGCCTGTCGCGAGGGTGCCGCAGCCGGCGCTGCAGCCAGAAGTCCTGTGGGCTCCTCACGGACGATGGAAGCGAAGAAAGAAGGAAGACGAATCCAAGACTTGGGAGGCGCGGCGACACGGGCACGAAGCCCCGCAGAGCCTTCGCATGGACCTGTGGGGAAGACGACACTCGTGACCCGCCGGCGCCGGGCGGCGGCGCCGCCTGTGGCGCCAAGCGCCACCTCCTTCAAGGCCACCAATCTGCGCTTATAAGGGAAGAGGAAACCTGGTGGCGGCCGCACGCACTAGGGCACGGGCGCCTCGCGGCGCACTCTCGCCCCGACACCAGAGAGCAAGCCGCTTTTGGGGGAGCGGTCAGATCCTCTTGAGGAGCCTTTTCTTTCTTCCTCGAGAACCGCGGATCGGAGCCATGGCCACCAGACGATACGAGGAAGAGGAGAAGCGTATGATAGATCGGAAGGGCTCACGCAGTTCCAGACTTATAGCCGGGCGGAGGCCAACCGTCGGCCTCCACGATCACCGATCATCATGACCAACTCGCATGCAAGGACTTGTTGAATCCGGGCGGTACCGAGGCCGTGGGGATGCAGGCGCCCACGCCCAATCAACCGCCACGCTGGCGCCTAAGGCCGCAGGCTGTTAGGGCCCACGACGCCAGACTTGCCCTTTCGCCTCTCGCACGGCCAAGGTCGGGTGCGCCGGGCCCTGGGCTACTGTCGGCGTTCGGGCACGGGGTCCCCAGACTTGCTCGCCTCGCGGCCTGCGGCGTGGCTCAAAGGAGGCCCAGACAGCCCATCTTCATCTACATTAAGCTCAAGACCTCGCGAGGGGCCAGATTGGGCGGACGACCAAGGGCTTCTCGTGCACGGCCTCGCCAGGCTGGCTCATGAGGAGGCGGAGAGTTCAAGGCAGGGTACTCGCGAGGTGCCCATGACGCAAGCCATGACGCACTAAGGGTGCTGGCTGGGCGCCACCACAGAAGGCCCTCCTTTCCTCTTTGGTGCAAAGGAGCAAGCGCAGCAAGAGCATCAAGCAAAGGCATCTGCTTCGTGCAACAAGACCAAGACCAGCCCCAACGGCTGGAATGCAGCCATCGTGGAGCCCAAGCAAAGGCTATCACCAGAGCCTTTGGCAAAGCGAGGACCAACTTTAGTCAGGATAAGTGTACCCGATGTTCCCCTTCAAAATGGCCAATTGTTGGCGCCCTTCCCGCTCAATATTTGGGAAGAGGCCCACGGCCTTCGCCTATATAAGTAGAGCTAGCCACCATAGTAGAGGGGACGATCGGATAGAGTGGGAAGCACCCGAAGAGAGAGAGAGAGAGAGACCCGAGCCTCAAGCTAGAGCGACCGGACACCACTTAGCAGTTCATCACTTCCACCAAGAACATACCCTCGCGAGGCTGTTCTTCCATGTACTGTTCCTCATCAACCCAAGAGGCAATCCACACACCACACACTGGAGTAGGGTATTACACCACGACGGTGGCCTGAACCAGTATAAATCTTGCGTCGCTTGTGCTGTTCTTGTTAGTAGTTTTAGGTCCCTGCGATTCGGCGAGGTACGAGACGGTGGAGGGTTGGATCTCCGTGCGCACCCCAGAGTTCGAACCTTAAAGGTCTGCCGGAACCCGAAATCCGACACTGTCAAGGCAAATTTTCTTCCTGGATTTAGAAATGTTAGTACTGAAAACGTGCGACCAATAGTGTTCATAATGAACTACGGTCACATCCATTTAGGAAGGATGGTAAGATTTTTACTATTTGTCCTCATTGCATCTTTTCCATACATTATTTTTGAAGCTAAACTTCATTGCTAAGTATGTTACCATACGATGTTCTTCAACAGGACTCCCGATGAATGTTGTGCCTTATGGGATCGAGACTAAAGGTACCATGAGTATTATCAGCTTACGCCAAGATATCCCATGATTACTTTAGTGCATTCAAGATTAGCGACGGATGCTTAATAGTGCAAGACTGGACCAAATATGTGTTGGGGAGCGCAGAGAAGTACTAGGGGCAGCAAATGTAAGCGCTTTCCACGATTAGGAGACAGTGTTCATCTCGCATGCTCCAACTTGATCAAGGAGGAGAGCTACACATGTTTTATGTTGTTTTACCTAAGAGAGAGCAGCAGGAGTGATTAGCTAGCTAGAAATGAGTTTCAGGATGATGATGTGCTACACTATTACTATGATGATAAAATAGCTAGTGTTGGTGGTAATGACTATGATGATTATTATTAGCTAGTGTTAGTGGTGATTAAATAAATACTGTTGGTGGTAATGACCATGATGATGATTAAATATCTTGTCATGGATTAGATTCAAGTGGAGGCAACATGTGGTGCACATTGAAAGTACTACTAGTCCAAACTAGATCAAGTTTGGATTAGTAGTATACTTTTGACATGCACCACATATTGCCTCCACTTGAACCTAATCCACCTTCATTTGACACAATCGTTATGGACATAATGATGTAAACCTCATAACTAGTATTGTACCAATATTTGTATGATGGCGCATAAATACAATAAAATAAAAATAAAAATAAAAGTACTAGTAGCGATGGGCAGAAAACACGCTGCAAGTAGTTACCTTAGCAGCAGCATGGTAACTAACAAACGCTGCAGCTATTTGTCCTAGCGGTAGCGCCATACTGGCACGCCGCTGCTGCTACAATAGCTGCAGCGCTTTATTAGTAGCGCCTATACCCGCCATCGATACATCTAAAACCCGCCCTGCTGCTAGCCTTTTCCCTAGTAGTGATACGTGACGTGGCGGCATCATATAGTAGCATCGTTCGCTATAGTTGTAGTACACTCCTACTAGGACGACAACTCCTATAAAACATTGCGCTTGGATCTTTGCCTCTTCGGAGGTTCAACAGTTCGCATCGTGGAACCTTGCACTTGGCTCTTCGCCTTCGAAGGTCCAACAATGATGATACTACAATACAATATGCTTCGCAACTGACACCGATTGAACTGCAGCACGCCCACCGCGAGGGCAAGGGCGAGGGAGAGGAGAGGGCGCCTGTAGTCAAAACCTCTCCTCGTCCTGCGGAACCACCGCTGTGGGCGTAGGGAGAGGCGAGTAAGCAAGCTTCTCCTCGCTCGGCGAAGTTGATGGACACATCAAAGCAGTACTAGTACTAGTAGTGGTCCATACTGCGCTCTTTTCCGATTAATATGGCTTAATTTGAAACGAGAAAATACACTAGCGGTCAACGATGTAACAATACGCCTTTACGGTCACTATATATAGTTTTGCATCGATTATACAATCACTAGCTCATCGAGAGCATCAGACAGCACCCTTTATCGACCGCCACATAGTCGATGTGGCACTTTGTTGATCTGGTTAAATTGTTACCTGGTTTCGGGTCCCACCGCCGCTTGGTAGAGCAAAGAAATCAGTTAAACAAAACTTTACGCAGCGCCGACACGAGTCCAACCTTGCGCCCAACCGCCTTAGCTGTGTATGTGAGTGCATGCACGTGTCCTCCTCGGTCTTCCAACAAAGAGTGAACATCGGCTATAAAACAAAGAGTGTAGTAGTACATGATGTACATCTACACTTCCAATGCATTTAGCCTTTAAACTAAATCGATATTGATTGACTAATGCACCAACTTGTGCTGCATGTATAGGCTACATGTCTATCCTTAATTACAGCATGCAACGGCCTTCATTTAATCTTCTTATCTCAATGGTCGCATGCACACATAAGTCTGCTACTTTTGGGCGTTAATTATACCCTGGTCAATGTGTAAATCTCTAAATGTATAGTCTTTCACGAACGTAGGGAGTAGGTTGAGCACTTGAGCGTGAGCGTGTGTTGCGTGTGGCTGTGCCGCATGGGTGCGTGAGTGTTTTCAAGGCCCATGTGGAGTAGTGTGAGTGTTTCATGTTGCATGCATGCATGCATGGGGCTTACTCCTCCCATTGACATGTTCATATTTCAAGCTTCCTCTGTTCCTCCATATGGTGATACTCCTCTGCTCCCAAATAGTACGGAGTAAAAGCCTCCTCTGCTCCCAAATATGGAGTATTTGTCTTTCTACAGATTTCAACAAGTGACTAGGTACGGAGCAAAATGAGTGCAGGAGCGAGAGGCATAGGGATATCTGAGAAAGGAAGTCCTCGCGATCCATTATTCCCCATCTCGGTCAGAGAGAACTATTCAACTAGTCTTCGCAGTGAAGTGACAATACACGCTGCAGCAGATGGGACACGTAATTAATAAGCTGAACCAGCATGTTGGTGTTAGTAAATCACCCTTACCCAGTACTTCCATCATGTTTGCCAGTAGAGCACGCTTCGCAAATACGCCACGCACCTTTGTCTTCCATTAACGGCATATGGGCCTCTTGTGGTAGACCCACATGTCATCAAGTAACTATTTACACCAAGGACGGTGCCTATATCCTGGTAGTAGTACTAGTAGAATTGAGATTTAATGCACTTTCTTCCCGCCTTCCACTCTTCTTCCTCGCTCTTCTTCTTCCTCCTCTCTTCCCCATCATCGCCGCACACCATTTACCCCGCCATCGCTCGCCCGCCCGCGCTTATCTTCCTTGGTAGCTCAAGGCACTATATCCCCCCGCCACTGCTCGCCACACGAGGAGAAGCTTCTTCGCCGCCCACCAATCCACTTCCCCGCTGGCTCACAGCACCGAAAACCCCAATGGCGTAACCGACCGACACGCAGAGCCGCTGATTGAATTCCTCCCGATGTTCTCTTGGAGCAGATCAGAGTCGATGGACCTACTCAAGACCGTCCGTCTGGCCGCATGCTCGGTGTCTTTGTACCGCCTACTCGCTCGCAACCGCCGGCTTTTTCAAGACACCCTGCTTGTCGATGCCCGATCTCGCAGGTGGCCCAAACACCGACTTGACGATCCTACGGAGGTTGCCGTGGTGCCCTCGACATGCTACCACTACCCGTCAACATGTCCTTCATGCGCGGACACCATCGGGCGGGCATGAAGGCCAACCGATCGCCCTCATACACCACACCGTAGTCCGTGGCGCCTCGTGGATATCTACACCCAGCGCAGAGATCACCTTCCATCGTTGGATACCGCCGCCATCGAGCCTCGCGCCCGCCGGACACTCCTGCCTACTATGCATGAGACGATCAAGCTTTTGGCTCGACCTCCGCTTGCGTAAAGTTGTAATCTGCGGCGCCCACACCATCGGAAGACTACATGGATTACAAGCTCATTGCTTGTTCAACATGGGATTAGTCTATCTGGAATCCGGTCGCCATACATGGTTATGGCTCATCATCAATCCAGTTGAGGCAACATTTCTGTCTGATCCTATAGTGCATGATGGCATCGTTTACACGGTCGACGCACAGATTGGCTGCCTATACTGGTGGAATCTATCGTCATGTAATTGTTCTATCTCATCTCATCTTTACCTTATGAATATGACTGCCTGTTCATTTGTTACAAATTTAGAATGCATAGCATGTCTATAACCACATCATTGCTATATGTTCCTCTCATTTCCTAGATTTTTATGACCACACATGTTATTGTTAGAGTTGATATGAGAACAATTGGCATCTAATGATTGTTAGAATACATATTATGAGCATAACATCATGATCGCTATATGTTACTCTCACATAAGATTTTTATAACAACGCATGTTATTGCTTAGAGTTGATATGAGAATAGTAGTAGTAAGTCTATGGTAGAATATGAGTAGGCGTTGTCATAGTTGTTTTCTCTCATTGTTACATGATGTTTGAACCATGACATGTTGCTAGAATATGAAAGCCATTGGCTTATTTTTTAACATGGGGTATGATTATGACCACGGCATTGCAATTCTCTGCCTATGATATGTGTCACTGTTATAATAATCTTAATTCCACACATACTCGAACATGATTGTTTATTTTTGTCCTTTTGGTCTCCAATTTGAATTGTTGCAGCAGACGAATGCGTCGCTTTCATGATTCCAGACTGGAATCATACCAGCCGATGGGTGCTGGTTTATCGCCGCTCACCGACGGTGGTCATTTGATGCTCATTCACATGTACCAAACCAGTACAATGCGTGGGGCGCTCGTGACATTGATGGCTATGGCTGCTTCATGTTCGAGAAAGATCCCAGCTCATGGGCAAAGCGATTCAATCGAGGCGGGTTTATAGCCTCGCAACCACTCCTTGTTCCTCGGCTCAATTATTCGATCATCCAACCAATCATCGATCATATCACCGGCGATGATTACTGTGCTATGCAACTTCCATTCGCGAGGGGGGCTGTGTTTTGCTACGTCTTGAGCTTGCGTTGGTTTTCCCCGAAGAGGAGAGGATGATGCAGCACAGTAGCGTAAGTATTTCCCTCAGCTTTTGAGAACCAAGGTATCAATCCAAGAGGAGGCCACGCAAGTCCCTCAGACCTGCACAAAACGATAGCTACTTACAACCAACGCGATTAGGGGTTGTCAATCCCTTCACGGTCACTTACGAGAGTGAGATCTGATAGAGATAATATTTTTGGTATTTTTGGTATAAAGATGCAAAGTAAAAAGTAAAAGAAAAGTAAAGACAAAGCAAGTATAAAAGTGATAGAGATTGATATGAAGAGAATAGACCCGGGGTCCATAGGTTTCACTAGTGGCTTCTCTCAAGAGCATAAGTATTCTACGGTGAGTGAACAAATTACTGTTGAGCAATTGACAGAATTGAGCATAGTTATGAGGTTATCTAGGTATGATCATGTATATAGGCATCACGTCCAAGACAAGTAGACCAAACGATTCTGCATCTACTACTATTATTCCACTCATCGACCGCTATCCAAAGATGCATCTAGAGTATTAAGTTAAAACAGAGTAACACCTTAAGCAAGATGACATGATGTAGAGGAATAAATTCATGCAATATGATAAATACCCCATCTTGTTATCCTCGATGGCAACAATACAATACGTGCCTTGCAACCCTTTCACATCGGGTAAGGGCACCGCAAGATTGAACCCAAAGCTAAGCACTTATCCCATTGCAAGAACTACCAATCTAGTTGGCCAAACCAAACGGATAATTCGAAGAGACTTGCAAAGATAACTCAATCATACATAAAAGAATTCAGAGAAGATTCAAATATTATTCATAGATAAGCTGGATCATAAACCCACAATTCATCGGTCTCAACAAACACACTGCAAAAAGAAGATTACATCAAATAGATCTCCACAAGAGAGGGGGAGAACATTGTATTGAGATCCGAAAAGAGAGAAGAAGCCATCTAGCTACTAGCTATGGACCCGGAGGTCTGAAGTAAACTACTCACACTTCATCGGAGGGGCTATGGTGTTGATGTAGAAGCCTCCGTGGTGGATGCCCTCCCGCGGAGCTCCTAATAGGCCCCAAGATGGGATCTCGTGGATACAGGAAGGTACGGCGGTGGAATTAGGTTTTGGCCCTGCTCTGGTCGCTTGGGGATCCGTGAGGTATATATAGGAGGAAGGAGTACGCCGGTGGAGCGTTAGGGGCCCACGAGGGGCGCGCCAGGGGCGCGCCCCACCTCGTGACCGATCTCGCACTTCTTGGAGTAGGGTCCAAGTCTCCGGATCACGCTCGTGAGAAAATCACGCTCCTCAAGGTTTCATTCCGCTTGACTCCGCTTGATATTTCGCTTCTTCTAACACAAATAGGCAAAAACCGCACTCGGGCTGGGCCTCCGTTAATAGGTTAGTCCCAAAAGTAATATAAAAGTGGAAAATAAAGCCCAATATAGTCCAAAACAGTAGATAAAGTAGCATGGAGCAATCAAAATTATAGATACGTTGGAGACGATCGCATCCCCAAGCTTAATTCCTGCTCGCCCCTCGAGTAGGTAAATGATAAAAGAGAATTTTTGATGCGGAGTGATAATTTGGCATAATTTCAATATAAATCTTCTTACTTGTGATATGAATATTCAGATCCAAAGATTTAAGACAAAGGTTCATATTGACATAAAAATAATAATACTTCAAGCATACTAATCAAAGTAATCATGTCTTCTCAAAATAACATGGCAAAAGAAAGTTCATCCCTACAAAATCATATAGTTAGGCTATGCTTCATTTTCGTCACACAAAGATGTTCCCAACTTCTGTACCCCCGATGACAAGCCAAGCAATTGTTTCATACTCAAATAATCTCAAACTCTTTCAACCTTTACGCAATACATGAGCGCGAGCCATGGATATAGCACTATGGGTGTAATAGAATATGATGATGGGATTGTGTGGAGAAGACAAAAAAGGAGAAAGTCTCATATAGACGAGGATAATCAACGGGCTATGGAGATGCCCATCAATTGATGTCAACATGAGGAGTAGGGATTGCCATGCAACAGATGCACTAGAGCTATAAGTATATGAAAGCTCTACAAAAGAAACTAAGTGGGTGTGCATCCAACTTGCTTGCTCACGAAGACCTAGGGCACTTTGAGGAAGCCCATCATTGGAATATACAAGCCAAGTTCTATAATGAAAAATTCCCACTAGTATATGAAAGTGACAAAATGAGAGACTCTTTATCATGAAGATCTTAGTGCTACTTTGAAGCACAATATATGAGGATCACTACATGAAGAACAAGGTGCTACTTTGAAGCACAAGTGTGGTAAAAGTATAGTAGCATTGTCCCTTCTCTCTTTTTCTCTCATTTTTTTGGCCTTGCTCTTTTTTCGTCCGGAGTCTCATCCCGACTTATGGGGGAATCATAGTCTCCATCATCCTTTCCTCACTTGGGACAATGCTCTAATAATGATGATCATCACACTTTTATTTCTCTTACAACTCAACAATTACAACTCGAAACTTAGAACAAAATATGACTATATATGAATGCCTCCGGTGGTGTACCGGGATGGTGCAATGAATCAAGAGTGACATGTATGGAAAATAATGCATGGTGGCTTTGCCACAAATACGATGTCAACTACATGATCATGCAATGGCAATATGACAAAAGTAATGTATGTCATGATGATGATGGAAGTTGCATGGCAATATATCTCGGAATGGCTATGGAAATGCCATGATAGGTAGGTATGGTGGCTGTTTTGAGGAAGATATAAGGAGGTTTATGTGTGAAAGAGCGATCATATCACGGGTTTGATGCACCGCTAAGTTTGCACCAACTCTCAAGGTGAGAAAGGTCAATGCACGGCATCAAGAGGCTAGCAAATGCGGAAAGGTAAAAGTGCGATAATCCATGGACTCAACATTAGTCAAAAGAACTCATATACTTATTGCAAAAATTAGAAGCCATCAAAATCAAGTACTACACGCAATGCTCCTAGGGGATAGATTGGTAGGAAAAGACCATCGCCGTCCCCGACCGCCACTCATAAGGATGCACAAGCCTGTACACTTCATGTTTCAAATTTGTTACACAACTTTAACCATACGTGCATGCTACGGGACTTGCAAACTTCAACACAAGTATTTCTCAAATTCACAATTATCAACTAGCACGACTTTGATATTATTACCTCCATATCTCAAAACAATTATTAAGCATTAAATTTATCTTAGTATTCAATTCACTCAAAAGGAAGTTTCACATATCTTGAATACCAAGTATCACTAGTAGAAAAGGGGGCAATGGCCCAGGCTGGTTCAGCCCATTAGTCCCGGTTCAATCCAGAACCGGGACCAATGGAGCTATTTGCCCGGTTCAGGAGCCTGGGGGCGGCCGGGCCACGTGGGCCATTGGTCCCGGTTCGTCTGACCTTTTGGTCCCGGTTGGTGGGACGAACCGAGACCAATGGGCCTGGCTCCTGCCCTCCACTATTGTCCCGGTTGGTGGCTTGAACCGAACCAAAGGCTTTCCTTGGTCTCGGTTCATGCCACCAACCGGGCTAATGGTGGTGCCTATATATAGCCTCTCAAGAAGAGCAGAGCGCCGCCTGCTTTTTTCGGCCGAGGGGAGAGGGCTTGGTGGTGCTCTAGCTCACCTCCTATGCACACAAGGTGTTCATGGAATGCCCGAGCCACACTACTTAAGGTTTCTCCTCTCCAAGCTCGACCGCCAAGCTCCATTTTCCTCAATATTTATCTAGGTTTAGCGGTCCGTCACGCCTGGCCCCGCCTTCATCGCCGCCGATCACCCGGCCGATCTCATCGCTGCACCACCGTGGTGAGCCTCTTGTTCTTATCTTCTTTCCGAAAGGAAAAATATTCTTACTTGTATGTTTAGATAGATACTTGTATTATTTTCTTACTTTTATTATTGCATCTTATGTAGTGCGATGGTTTTGGTATCCGCCTCGCCGGCCCTCGCCCTGTCTATGATTCGGATGTGGTATATATTATCTTTTCATAACTATTGGTTCATTTATTGTTTATGAAAATTATGCCACCAACGTGACATAGATTTTATTTATCTAGGAGGTTGTTGAACCGAAATTGCAACCAACCCTATTGTCGAGAGGTTAAATTTAGTTGAATAAGAAAACAATTTCTTGAAGGAAAAAATAAAAAAACTTGAGGAGGAGAAGATGATATTGGAGTTGCATGTTGCGGATGTCGTTGATGATCACAAGATCAAGATGGATGCAATGCGCTTGAAGATTAGAAAGATTAGAGAATATGCCATTCATACCGAGGCTTGGTATCATTATGCCGTTGGATCAGTTGTTACCTTGGTTGCGATTATGATAGCATTTGTTTTTGCATTGAAATGTTTTACATAGTTTCAATGTATGGTTTAATTAATTTAGATGCTCTGTAGAGCTTTATGTTGTTAGATGAGAACTTCGTATGTACTTTGGTTTTTATGTGATGATGAACTTCTATTAATTTGGTCACTTAATTATCTATTCATGATGTTATGTAATGATTTTTGACACACTTAATTATATAATGCACGCAGATGAACCGGCAATGGATGTACGGTGATGTATACACCTCCGAGTACACTAAGGCGTGCATGATTTTCTCAAGTGGCTGAGGCAAACAAGCAGAATGGTTTTATGTGTTGTCATGCCCTATATGTGGGAATACGAAGTCTTACTCTGACCGGAAAATCCTTCACACCCACCTACTTTACAAGGGTTTCATGCCACACTATAATGTTTGGACGAGGCACGGAGAAATAGGGGTTATGATGGAAGACGGCGAAGAAGAAGAGTACGATGACAACTATGTGCCCCTGAATACGGTGATGCTACTGAACATCAAGAGGAAACAGACGATGTGCACGATGGTGCTGCAACGGGCGAAGCTGCTGAAGATCAAGAGGAACCAGATGATGTGCCCGATGATGATGATCTCCGCCAGGTCATTGTCGATGCAAGGACGCAATGCGAAAGTCAAAAGGAGAAGCTGAAGTTCGATCGCATGTTAGAGGATCACAAAAAAGGGTTGTACCCCAATTGCGAAGATGGCAACACAAAGCTCGCACAGATCGAATTGCTGCATGGAAGGCAGAGAATGTTGTGCTCGATAAAGGATTTGAGAAGCTACTCAAAATAATGAAGAAGAAGCTTCCAAAGGATAACAAATTGCCCGACAAGACATACGCAGCAAAGAAGGTCGATGCCCTCTAGGATTGGAGGTGGAGAAGATACATGCATGCCCTAATGATCTGATCCTCTATCATGGTGCATACAAGGATCTGAACGATGCCCGTATGCGGTGCATTGCGGTATAAGATCGACGAGATGACCCCGTGATGTTGACGGTGAGCCTCCTGTGAAGAGGGTTCCTGCGAAGGTGATGTCGTATGCTCCTATAATACCACGGTTGAAACGTCTATTCAGAAACGGAGAGCATGCCAAGTTGATGCGATGGCACAGTGAGGACCGTAAGAAAGACGGAAGTTGAGAGCACCGCCGACGGGTCGCAGTGGAGAAAAATCAAGAGAAAGTTGGGATGAGTTTGCAAAGGACCCAAGGAACGTATGGTTTGCTTTAAGCGCAGATGGCATTAATCCTTTCGGAGAGCAGAGCAGCAATCACAGCACCTGGCCCGTGACTCTATGTACGTATAACCTTCCTCCTTGATGTGCATGAAGCGGAAGTTCATTATGATGCCGTTCTCATCCAAGGCCCTAAGCAACCCGGCAATGGCATTGATGTGTACCTAAGGCCATTAGTTGAAGAACTTTACAGCTGTGGAATGGAAACGTGTACGCACATGGATGAGCACAAAAGGAGGAATTTCACCTAAAGGCGTTGCTGTTCGTGACCATCAATGATTGGCCCGCTCTAGTAACCTTTCGTGACAGACAAACAAGGGATACCACGATGCACGCACTATTTACTTGACACCGATAGTATATACCGGAAGCTGCAGGAAGAATGTGTACCTGGCTATCGCCGATTTCTTCCGACCAACCATCAATGTCGAAAGAAAGGCAAGCATTTCAAAGGCGAGGCAGATCACCGAAGAAGCCCACCATGCGCATCGGTGATCACGCATTTGCTATGGTCAATGATTTACACGTAATCTTTGGAAAGGGTCCCGCGGACTAGCTATTCAATGACGCCGACAATCACGCACCCATGTGGAAGAAGAAATCTATATTTTGGGACCTACCCCACCGAAAGACCTAGAGGTCCGCTCTTCGATCGACGTGATGCACGTGACGAAGAACCTTTGCGTGAACCTGCTAGGCATCTTGGGCGTGTATGGGAAGACAAAAGATACACCGAGGCACGGAGGACCTGCAACGCTGGTAACGTAAAAAAGAGGGCATGCCTCCAAGCAAAGATGAAGGTCCCGCCAGCTACGCCTATTTAAAGAAGAGAAAGAAATCTTCTTTGAATGCTCGCTCAAGATGAAGGTCCCGACCGCTTTCGTCGAATATAAAGGAATAATAAATATGCCGGAGAAAAGTTCCGAACCTAAAGTCTCATGACTGCCATGTGATTATGACGAATCGCTTCCGGTTGCATTGAGGGGCTTCTACCGAAAACGTCCGATTAGCCATTGTGAAGCTATGTGCATTCCTCAATGCAATATCTCGAAGGTGATCGATCCAGAAATCGTATCAACGCTATGGAGTGATGTGGCGCAATGTCTTGCTGGGTTTCGAGCTGGTGTTCCCACCATCCTTCTTCAATATCATGACGCACGCCCTAGTTCATCTAGTCGATTTAGATTGTCATTCTAGGGCCCGTATTTCTAGACAATATGTACCCCTTTGAGAGGTTCATGGAGTCCTAAAGAAATATGTTCAGAATCGCGCTTAGGCCGAAGGAAGCATCTCCATGGGCCATCAAATAGAGGATGTCATCGGGTTTTGTGTTCACTTCATTCCTGGCCTTAAGAAGATAGGTCTCCCTAAATCGCGGTATGAGGGGAGACTGACCGAAAAGGCACGCTTGAAGGGACTCAATAATATGCAGGACGGATATTCTTGGTCTCAAGCACACTACACAGCTTCTACGTAACTCTACCTTGGTGACCCCTGTATGTCGATGAACACAAGAATAGTCTGGCCCAAACACCCGGAGCAAAGGAGGCGATCGGATTACATGTGAACACATCAGACTTTCAGCAGTTGGTTGGAAACACGCCTCGAGGTGACAGACTGTTTGTGATGCGCTGTACTTGTTGTCCAGGGACCATCTTCGATCTGTAATGATTTGGAAAGGATACGAGATAAATGGGAATGCATTTTACATGATCGACCAAGATCAAAAGAGCACCAACTAAAACAGCGGTGTCCGCTTTGATGCAGCAACCGGCTGTGGGAAAGGACACATATTATGGTTACATAGTAGACATATGAACTTGACTACGGAGTAGATTTTAAGGTCCCTTTGTTTAAGTGCAAGTGGGTCAATCTGTCAGAGGCAGGGCAGTGTAGACCCACAAAGACGGAATGACAATAGTGGATCTGAAAAATCTTGGGTACATCGACGAACCGCTCATCCAAGCCAATGATGTGGCACAGGTTATCTATGTGAAGGACATGTCTACCAGATCGAGGAAAAGAAAAGATAAGGAAGCTTAATACATCATACGATGAGCCAAAGCGCCACATAGTTCTTTCAGAAAAAGGGACATCCCGGAGTGGAGGGCAAGACAGAAATGTCTCAAGAGTATGAAAGGTTTCATGAAATTTCCCCTTCAAAGTCAAGGCTGACCCAAGCATCCCGATAAACGATGAAGATTATCCATGTTTACGGCGCAATAATCAAACGACACAAGCGAAGAAAAGTGAAGACTTTCTCCAAAGAACTATTATGATGATACCATGCCAACTTTGTAATGCATTTAGTATGATACCATTGTCTGTTTTGTACATGCACATGCTATGCCAACTTTTTCAGAGTTCATTTCAAAACTATGAATTTGAAAACCTTGCCAACCAAGGGCGCCACACCGTTTATAAGCCCGTCCCTCTACGCCTTTGTTGAGCTCACAAACTTGTGATTCACACAAATTTCAAAGAATTCAAATTTTAACTATTCAAATTTGAAAACTAATGGCACAAACAAAAAGTTTATAATTGTTCTAAAACTAATGGCACTAACAGAAAGTTTATAATTTTGCTGACCTAAAAGCAAAAAGAATTAAAAAATAAAGAAAAACCAAAAGAAAATAAATAATGCAGAAAACAAAACAAAAACTTGAAAAAAATAAAAATAGCAACAATAAGTATTTTGTTGTAAGTAGAAACAAAATAAAATAAATAAAGCAACAAAGAAAACAAAAAAATTGTTTTCAAATTTTAAAACTAATGGCACTAACAGAAAGTTTATTATTTTTCTAAAACTAAAAGCACTAACATTAAAGTTTATAATTTTGCTGACCTAAAAGCAAAAAGAATTAAAAATAAAGCAAAAACCAAAAGAAAATAAATAATGCAGAAAACAAAACAAAAAACTCAAAAAAAAATAAAAATAGCAACAATAAGTATTTTGTTGTAAGTAGAAACAAAATAAAATAAATAAAGCAACAAAGTAACAAAAAAGTTTTTCAAATTTTAAAACTAATGGCACTAACAGAAAGTTTATTATTTTCTAAAACTAAAAGCACTAACAGAAGTTTATAATTTTGCTGACCTAAAAGCAAAAAGAATTAAAAATAAAGCAAAAACCAAAAGAAAATAAATAATGCAGAAAACAAAACAAAAAACTTGAAAAAAAAATAAAATAGCAACAATAAGTATTTTGTTGTAAGTAGAAACAAAATAAAATGAATAAAGCAACAAAGAAAACAAAAAAAAGTGTTTTCAAATTTGAAAACTAATGGCACTAACAGAAAGTTTATATTTTTTCTAAAACTAAAAGCAAAAAGAAATAAAAAATAAAGCAAAAAACAAAAAAAGTGCCACCTAGTGGGGCCCCACGGCCTGAATACGACTAGACACTACTAGGAAAAGGGCTATAGATGGGAATGACACTAATGGCGCACCAGAAAGATGGTGCGCCATTAGTATATACTAATGGCGCACCACCATCTGATGCGCCATTAGAGTCTAAACTACTAATGGCGCACCATGCTTTGGGTGCGCCATTAGTATCAAAAAAAAAATTTAACTAGTGCGCCTGTCCAAACATACTAATGGTGCATCCTGCCCAAGTGCGCCATTAGTAGTTGTAACTACTAATGGCGCACCAGGGAGTGGGTGCGCCATTAGTATAGAAATTTTTTTTTGAACTAGTGCGCCTATCCAAACATAGTAATGGCGCATCCTGCCAAAGTGCGCAATTAGTAGTTGTTACTACTAATGGCGCACTGTGCAGTGGTGCGCCATTAGTATAGAATTTTTTTTGAACTAGTGCGCTTATTCAAACATACTAATGGCGATCCTGCTTAAGTGCGCCATTAGTAGTGGTAATTAGTAATGGCGCACCATGCAAGAGGTGCGCCATTAGTAAGTGGGCAGCAACAAGATATTTGGGACAGCCTCTCCTACCCACACACTCACTTTCTCCCCACTTCATTCTCTCCACCTCCTCCTTGTCTCGGTGCCTCCTCTTTTCACCTCATTTCCACCATAGATTCATTCAAATTAAGTGGTTAAATTACCTTGTTTTAATAGGTAAGTAAGGGGGGAAGCTATATTTAGGTTGTTCTCCTTACAACAATGTGCACATGCACTTTTTACGGCCTAGCTAGATCTATGTATGTTCGTGGTGTTGCATATGTTTGTGGTGTTGCATATGTGTTTGTGTTTGAGGTGTACCGTATTTGAAATGCGATAGTTGCCAATATTTTGCCGGAATGTTGATTCATTTCCGCTTCAAGCAGAATTTTGGCATTAAGCATTCTTTTGGTCCTATTTTAGGGAAAGTCATGCCAAATTTTTGTTTGGTTCTAAAATATCGCTTTTGTTTCTACCCTCGCAGCGATTGATGGTCCGCACGATGACCGAAGGCATCGTGAATAGGTTTTTGAGGTCCGCGAAGGCCGAGATGCTTCAAAAGAACGAGACGGAGATAAGATGTCCGTGTCGAAGATGCAAGTCAAGAGCCTTATTGCGGACCCGGATTCGGCAGGTGCGGGACCACCTGCTGTTGCGTGGTTTCATGGATGGCTATCGGTGGCAAGGTGATGAAGATGACTACGAAGTCGCCCATGCGGGCCGGCAAGAAATGAGGAAGGGCAGCAAGACAACCACCGCTGCTCGGGCGGGCGAGAAGACGAAGAATCCCTGGAGATGATCACGATCGTGATGTTGTACACACCATCATGTAGAAGATGCAGGACATGATGATGAGGAAGATGCCGGAGCAGGCGACGGGCATGATCATGAAGATGATGATGCCGGCGGAGCGACGACGCTGGACCATCGCTGGGCTGGGTGCAGGACCTCATATTCAAGAGCTGCTTCTCAAGCGACGGATAACGCAAGAGCTGCCGCCGAGAGAAAGCCAAGATGGATCAACTTGAGTTAGACGCGTTACTCCATTGTATGAAGGATGCAGGCCCGAGGATACCCGCCGAAAGTAATGCTCATGGCCCGGAGATGAAGGTAAAACACAAAATGACCGACGATGCTTCGACGAGAACATGTCATTCTCGCACGAACGCCTTCCCAAGGGGAACAAGTGCCCCACCAGTTTGGAGGAGGCGAAGAAAATCGTGTGTCCTATGGATTTACCGCGACGTGAAATACCATGTGTGCATGAACAATTGCATCATTTATCGGGACGAGCACGCTGAGTCTACCATATGTCCGGTAAAGCGCCACTCGATACAAGAAGAGGAAGAAAGCTCCTCGAAAAGTGGTGTGGTACTTTCCGATCACTCCTCGTCTGCAGCGCTATTTCGCGGACCCTAAGGTAGCAAAGCTCCTGCGCTGGCACGCCGGATAGGGAGGAGAAGAAGGGAAGCAGATGACGAAATGATCCGGAGATAGATAAAAAGACAAGATGCTGAGTCACCCTAAGGATGCGAGCGCTGGAAAGCGTTGAACTTCAAGACTCGGAATTTAGGAACGATCCAAGGAACATCGTGGCCGGGCGCGAGCACCGATGGAGTCAATCCGCTTGGCAGCCGAGAAGCACACATAGCACCTGGCCTGTGTTTGTGTGGATGTACAACCTTCCCCTGGTTGTGCATGAAGAGGAAGTACATTCACATGAGTATGCTAATTGAAGGGCGAAACAACCAGGGAACGACATCAATCAGATCCGGGCTGCTGAAAGAGGAGCTTGACACGCTGTGGAAAACGCCAGCCAATACGTGGGACGCCGCAGAAAGAATATTTCCCTATGAGAGCCGTGACCGCTCACGACGGTGCACGACTATCTCGGTTACGGATATGTCGCGGGCAGGTAGTCCACGGATTTTCGGATGCGTAAGGTGCATGGATGACACAACGATCGCCAGCTAGATAGAGATCCCGGTCTCGAAAACCGTGTTCATGGGACATCAAGGTGGCTTCGCGACGATGACCCGTGGAGGAAACGCAAGGATCTGTTCGATGGTGAAACCGAACCCAAAACGCCTGTACGAGGAGCGGCGAGGAAATAGACAAGCTGTTGAAAATTGGAAAGACTGCCCACCGCCGAAAGAAGCAAAAGGCGCCAGAGCCGAAAGAAGCAAAAGGCGCCAGAGCCGCTGCTGAAGGTATGGAAAACGAGGTCTGTTTTCGGGACTTGCCGATCGAAGATCCACCGTGCCTCACAGCCTTGATGTCATGCATATCACGAAGAACATGTGCGAGTCTGCTTGGTACCCTGCTCAACATGCCGAGAGGACCAAAGATGGGCCGAAAGCAAGGGCAGACTTGAAATCAATGGGCATCGTGCAGGAGCTTCACGCTATATATGATGATGATGATGATGATGATGATGATGATGATGATGATGATGAGGCGAAGCAGGACACGTAAAGTCGCCGCAAAGGCAAAAAGGCCAAGAAGACCGAAATGACTACCTCCCGCGTGCTTCACTCTAAGTCGAGGAGATCGAGCAGTTTTCACCTGCCTCCTAGGAGTAAAACTTCCCACGGTTACGCTGGGAAGATAAGCAGATACCTAGACCCAGTGAAGCGAAGTTCAGCGGGATGAAGTCTCACGGTATCACGCGGTCGATGACGCAGATACTTCCGGTTGTAACGTGGGATCATGGACGCGCACGTCCGCGGAAACGCTATTTGGCCTATGCAACTTCTTCGACGCCATCTCGGAAGTCGATTGGCGGAGGCAACTCGAAGGCTACAGGAAGAGATCGTGGTGATGCTATGCGAGCTTGAGATGTACTTCCCGCCCGCATTCTTCGACGCTATGGTGCATCCGCTGGTCCATATAGTGGAGGATATCATCCAACTCGGCCGACGCTCTCGCACAAAGATGATGCCGCTCGAAAGGATGAATGGTGTCATCAAAGGATACGTCGCAACATGTCACGCCCGTAAGGAAGCATAGCCGGGCTTTCGATCAAGAGTGCATCTCCCATCGCATGAATTATCTAGGCATCGAGAACCCCGTTGGTCTGCCCGTCAACAGGCACCTCGGCAGGCTCGCTGGATGGGGTCACCGTGAGGGTCGCCGCAAAATGCATGTCGACTTCGAGGGTCGACTCGCCGACTTTGAAAGAGCAAACCTAGTCGCGCTACAACACATAGACGTGGTCGATCCTTGGGTGGTAGAGCACAAAACCTTTATATTAAAGACGTACAATGACCGAGGCCAACAGAGGACGGACGGAGATACACTCAAAGAGCACAACTCATGTTTCACGCGTTGGTTCAAGCATAAGCTTCTGTCGTACCCTTTACATGAGGATTCTTCCGCGAAGAACAACTCATATTCGCCTTTGTCACAGGCGCCGAGCACAACCTCGATGACCTATGAGGCGACGATATCAACGGCTACACATTCTACACCGAGGCCAAGGACATGAAGAGCGATGGTTATCGAACTCCGGGTAACGATGGAATCCTACACCGTAACGACAAGGACAGATACTACGGAAGGATCGAGGAGATCTGGGAGCTGAGCTACGCCGAGAGAAGGTCCCGATGTTCCGTGTCGATGGGCCAAGAACGTCATAAAAGAAGACCGTATTTCACCACCATGGTTATACCCGGTTAATCCAAGATCAGGGCGCAAACGTCACCGCGAAAAATGAGCCATGGGTACTGGCTTCCCAAGTGGACCAATGCTTCTTCATTACCGACCCGCCAAAGCCCTACCGTGTTGTCGGAGGAGAGGCAAAAGGAAGATCATCGGAATGGATGGAGTAGCCAATGAGCAAGACTTGACAAGCACGGCGACCGAGGATCGAACATGACGACGATGATGAAGTAGCAGCATACACCACAAGAAGAAGCAGGACCACCCTACCTAAAGGACGTCTGCTCCACGTAAGAACTCCATTTGCGAAAAAGAAGGGCAAGAAGATTGTGAACAGATAGCTAGCTAAGATCGATTGTATTTAAATCGTAGCCTTCATTTCTCGATTGTATTTCATGGGTACTTTTTGAACTATCATGAATATTTTTAAATTTCATGGACACTCGATCTCGATCCCCCTCCATCTCGATCGCTATCCCACCTCGCCAGATCCGGCCCCCCTCGCCGCTGAGCACCCCAGTCCACTGCCGCCGCCGAACCCCCGCACCTCGATTCGCCTACTCAACCGGCCACGACCCCCCGCACTCAAGACCGCCTTATAAAAAAATAAGTATCAAACAGCTTTTTAAATGCTACTGTCTTATAAAAAAATATTACTGTTATTATTTAAACAAGTTTGAACATATTTAAACATAAATAAGTATCAAACAGCTTTTTAAATGCTAAAAAAAAATTTGTGGAGCCTGGGAGTCGAACCCAGGACCTCCTGGTGTGAGAACTGGCTGCTGACCAGTCGAGCTAGTAGAGTGGGCTTGACATGGATAGGTTCTGGTACTACATAACCTTTTGGCTCGAGTTGAAATAAAAAAAAATACTAATGGCGCACCACGGTGAGGTGCGCCATTAGTATGGACATGCTAATGGCGCACCACGGTGAGGTGCGCCATTAGTATTGTGGCCCCCCTTCGCCCGATCCCCCCTTCGCCCGATCCCCCTTCGCCCGATCCCCCTCGCCAGTTCTCTCCCTCTCGATCCACCGCCGCCGCCGCTGCCTCGCCTCGCCTCGCCTCGCCCTCTCCCTCCCTCGCCTCTCTCGCCTTTCCTCTCCTCGCCCGCCTCCTCGACGCCACTGTCCCCGCCACCTCGACGCTGCCCCGCGACCGACGCGACCCGCCGCCGACGCCGCGCCTCGACCCGCCCGACCCCGCCGCCCGGACGCTGCCCCTTTTGGTCATTTGCTTCTTGATGCTTGAGGTGACTCTCTGGACGGACATCCACACTGAGTTGGACAGCTCACTCTCAAAACCAGTGGCCATCTAATTTTGCCGTGCTGTATTTCATCTGGTTTCTTAGAGCAAAATTGCCACAGCCCCAGTTCCATTGCTAAGAATGAAACAAGCAGGTTTTTTTCAGTGTTATTTACAGCTCAGGACTGAGTTTGGTGTTCTGAAGCTTTAATTTGCCAAGCAAATCCAAAGAGGAAAAACTGCAGAAATGCAGCAACATCTATATATTGTCTTCCAGTTCCAGATCGAGATAGGATAGGATAGGAGCGCGCATCTTGGGCCTGCCTGTGCAAATTGCAAAAATACTGTTTGGTGTGCATCAACAGCTCTGTCACGATATGTTGGTTCATGCCGCTGCTATGCCATGAGATGTTTCAGCTGTGCTGTGGACCAACTGTTAGCTATATATGTAGTGATTGTTATCGATATGCAAACTATTGTAGTAAGATGATGCATGGTTTTAGATCCTTGTTCTCTCGAGCATTTTCTGTGGAAGTTTCCCACCTCTCCTAAGCAGCTATTTTTTGTTGTGATGCATGATGTGTTCGGCGGGTATTATGATGGATGGCTGGCCTTGGTTCAATTTTTTTCTGCAGAATAGAAAGTTGGGTGGCACTATGTCTTACCTGTAGCAAATAAATGAGCCAAGCCCAGCACCGCACATAGTTTTTCTATTTCAAAATGGTCTAAATGTATATGCATTTTGGAATCCATGCTAAAAATATTTAAAAAATGCAAAATTTAGTCAATATAGGTTTTAAATCAGTGTTCTCGTATTTTATAAAATGTTGATTAAATCCAGAAAAGTAATGTTTACATGTTTTCTCTGAATTTTTTAAAATGTTTACATATATTTTAAAAGGTTCACATCTTTAAGAAATATTAAAACATTATCACATAATGTTCACTTTATCATGTATTTCAAAAATATGTTCACTCTTTATCAAATAATGTTCACTTAATTAAAATGTTTCTAGCTATTTAAAAATATTAACCATAATTTATTTAAAATAAATAATGCCTGTACTCCCAGCCTGTGCATCGTTTGATGCATAAACCCAGCTAGTTCATTTATCCTCTCTACAAGTACTGACGAAAATCATTGGGCTTCATTTACAGCGGGGTTAAGCTATATACGTCATTGTGCACCATTGTCACGAATTGAGCATTGTTTTTATTACGATGGGACTTGGGCTTGGTTCATTGCAGGGCATTAGTCGACATGGTAAATAGCACCCACTGATTCGTGTACGCGTGGTGGTTCTTGTTTAAATTTGTACTGTTTCTGTCAATTTCCCTAGTGCAAATTGTGGAACAATTTTTTTCTTTTTTTGCCGGCTGTAGAGTTTGCTAACATTTTCTTCTTCTTTTTTTGCCGGCGGCCAGGAAGACGTCATCTACTTACTGGCCGGTGATCGTGAATTCTCACACCTTTACATTGAAGACAGTCTCTCTATTTTGAAGGAGTTGCATTGAGGACAATCCCCACAGCCACAGGTCTGAGCTATGTGCTGTCTTCTTGGACTTGCATTGAATTTACTTGTGAAATTGCTGCTAGGAGCCATGCAGCTGTGTGGTTTTAATAGTTGGATAGCACCAAGCTCTGGGTTTTGTTCGGTACACTCTGAGATGTAGATGCCTGAAAGATAAACATGTTGTTTGTCTACAAAAAACTTAATTACTATTATGGGCTAGTGATGATCATATGCACTAGTTACTAGTAGATGCTTTTTTATCCTCAGATTGGCGTCTAGTGTTCATAGAAATATATGATTATCTTTGTTGTATAAACTGACTGGCTGCCAAGTTACAACTTACTGGTGAAAGTTCATTTTTTTTATCAGTGGCATATGAGTGGCAGAAAAGTGGCTAGCCTCGCCTGCATATATGAGCATACAGATTAAGAAAAATAAACCCATTCGGCAAGAACATTTATGCACCTATTTACTAGAATAATGAATAAATGAATGTCAGGGCTAGAGATCATTACTGTTTTTGCATGCAGTTTTTCCTTCTGAAATGTGTTTTCTTCTTCTTCCTGTTTTGAGTAGTTTATGTAAGTTTTCTGAAATGATGATGTATTTTTCTTAATTCAGCTAACCGTGAGATGGACTTAGAAGAAGAAACTGTCTCCTGATTGCAGTTGATTAATTAGTATATATGTTGTAGACTTGTAGCATACCTACCTCTATATGGTTTTATATTTCAACTTGATTTCTGAATATTCCAAACCACACGCGAAGTCCTTTCTTACAAGAAGAAGTTTCTCTTCATAACAGTGAACAAAATTACTGTCAATCAGCTCAGTTCTAGTGCTGTTGGATTTTTTTTAATTGGCTTCTTGCAGTTTTGAAAATTCAGTTTATTCGGTTACTGAAAATTCAGTTAATTCAGTTAGGCACACAAATTTCAGAACTTTTGTGTGCCCTAGTACTTGGTGTTTGTAGAAACCAGGAGTGTCAATGGGACTAGAATTCACTTGTTCTTATATGGGTTTGTAAAACTTGTTCATGTACTGAACTACTAATGCCTTGTGATGCTCTGAATTACTTGTGATGCCTCTGAATTACTTGTGATCACATTGAGAAAGACTTGTAAAGATGATGATCATCTTTAACAGAAAACAATTTGTGATGATTTCGCTAGTTTGTTGGGTTTTGTCTCCCACCATCGTGTCGTGATGATTTTGCAGGTACCCGAGAGGCCCTTGAGTTTGCCGAATGTCGATTAACTTCCGTTCCGGCAATTGGTACTCCATATGTCCTATTTTCAGCAAAGGTCATGCTGAAATTTTCCGTGAATTTTAGCATGACTTTGCTAAAATAGGACATATGGGGTACTTGTGACTAATGCATGGGCCGGGTATCTTAGTAGTTAATTAAGTAGGATCAAGTGCCCCCGCATTTGTGACTAATGCATGGCTTTTAGGGTGCCTCGTGTCGATAAAACCGAAATGATGAAAAGTTAGGCTTTTAGGGTGCCTTGGCGCCGAAAAACCCTCAATGATAAAAGCTTAGATTTTAGGATGCCTTGGTGTCGATAAACCCTAAATGATGAGACCATGATCTTGTTCCTTGAAAATAACCAACTTTTGACCAAACTTTGTTTCTATTTAGAGAGAAACATGGCCCACAACGATGAGGCCGGGGTTCGGGCGGCAAGGCATTCAGGAGCTGTCCCAGAGATGGAGGAACAACCTCACTTGTATGAGGTCGCCGCCTTCCCCACCGATCCCGAGACCACGGATGGTGCCGCCGAGGATGACCACACCGATGCCACCACCGATGGTGCCGCCGAGGATGCCACCATCGATGATGGCGGCGACGCACAGATGGCAGCCACCAAGAGGCAACGGAAGGACGGCGCCCGATCGTGCTTCGCACCTCAAGGAGGAAGTTATCAAGTGGACTCCAACGGAATCCAACGGCGCCCAAACGAATAGTCAAGGGTACTCGCTTCAGCTCGGGTGCATTGTCCGAGCACCGCCTCGATCCACACCGAGAACCTCGGGCATCCTGACCGAGGGAATTTGCGCAACCTCCTCTTCACGGCTGCACGAACGATACAAGTTCCCGCTGAATTTGAAAACACAAGCCTCAAAGGGAATAAAGTGAACAATGCTGCCCTCACGAAGATGAGCAAGGCCCTGTCTACTTGGAAAAGCAATGTGAAGAGAATGATCGAGAAAGGTGAGAGTTATGAGAAGATCAAGGAGAAAATCCTTCGATCACCGAAGATGACTACAACGACTTCAAGATCAATTGCTCGAGCACCGCAAGCTCCCAATCAAGTGAGTGGGGAAACAAATGCGGAGCTGAACATAGGGGAACACACACTCGGTCCCGGCGGTTACAGAGTGGCGGAGCCTATATGGGACAAGGAGGAGGCGGACTGTGCCGAGCAAGGCCTACCTCCCTCTTCGATACATACGGTGACAAGCAGACCAGGAACTTTGTCGGGGCCCGTACAAGAAGGACCGAAAACAAAGGAGCTTACCACGGATCCAAGACCAGGCAGCTTGAGCTTGTTTCGTAAGGAATACACCCCCCGTAATTAGCTCCATATGGTTGCATTCTAATTAATGAAGCCAATTTCTAAATGGTTCACATTCCTTCCGCAGCGATCGAAAGCGATGAGCTGGGTCGACTCGAGCAACCCTTGGGACACCACTCTAAATAGGGGTTGAATGTAATGAAGAACAAGGATAAGCTCAGAAGTCGACGTCACTGGTCGTGTGGCCGCAAAGGCTTGTCGACAAAATGGGGTCATACTATACCGCTGGTGTGCGGAAGGAGAAAAGACCAGCTCGGAAAGCCAGCGCGAGAGGTTCAAGAACTCAAGGCACAGGTGGCGCGGATTCGGAGATTGTCCAAGAGCAAGTGGAACAACGACTCGAGCGGCGATCACCGCCTTGTGCCTACCTTGATCTCGGGTTGAGTCGTGGATTGCGGGCGCCAACAGGCCGCCCGATTCCTAGCTTCACGGCCAGCAACTCGCATAATGCGATGGCGGGGCCATTGGTGCCCCGCGGAGGCGGCATTGGTGTCTCCGACGCCGCACGGAGCTTAATGCACCCGGTGTACGCCGCCGGAACCTCTGCAGCAAGCGGCCCCTCCGTCAATCTGCACGCCCGCCGCTGGCGGTGCCTCGACATTAGCCGAGCTCGACGCCATCATCACGGTAACTAATTAAGCCTCTCTCGCCGAGGACTTCATCTCCTTGCCTTTGATCGGGCATCCCCGACGCCCTACATGTTTTCGCAGGCGCCGCCGACGTTCGTGCACTCTCCTCCACTTCGTGAACAACGAAGTTGGTCGATGTCGCCAAGGGCAAAATCGCTCAACCGGCAACCCTTGTTCCACGGTACCAGATGCCACCCAACTTGTTTAGGGTTCAACTGGTTCGGTGTTGCCAGCTGCGATGACTTGTTACCTCGAATCCACCCGTCGGGGCCGACGATGATGACGTGATGACCCTCGGCCGCTGCTGAGCTGGCCCTGCTTGGGCGAAGAGCCAGATTCGTTTGGGGCGGGGACACCACCCCAAAGACAACACCGCCCATCGTGCGGCGCCAAGTCGGCCCCATGGCAAGACCGCCCGAACGGTGCCGGACATCCCTATGCCATCGATCCAAACATGCATATGGCACAGGATCGAATGACGACGACGACGACTATGATACATTTGGCAACGCCGATCAAGACTTTGCCGAGCATGGGTACGATGGCGACTTCATGGGGCCTCCTTCTCAAGAACCAAACCCAACAAAAGACGTGTGCGATCTAGCTCGCACCGCTGGAGAAGCCAAGTTGCAACAGCGCCGTCTGGCGCTCAGCTCTCAGAGACGCCCACCTGCCGACTTCATCGAGCCTCAGATAGGCGAGGTGCGAAATATTATCAGCCCCAACACACTCAAGAAGGCGGTCTGTGAGCAAAACTCGGTCCCATTACAGGAGAAGAAGAAGGCACGCAAAAGAAAGACTAAGAAGGGTGCGAGCCAGCCGGCACCGAGTACGATCCGTGCTCAGGACGGGCCACCTTCACCGCAGGATATCTCGAGGAGGGTGCATGTGGCGGGTAGGGCGATGCTACCGACAAATATGCTCAATGCTGCAACCGGTGCTATGCGGAGTCTGCATGACAGTGTTCTTTCTTTGGAGAAGCGGCGTCTCAGGGAGAAGGATGTGGCATACCCGGTTTTCGCGGCCAAGGTGCCGAGGGCAAGGGCTTTGTGGATAACTCCATCGGGCGACGATCGTCCTGCGTTTTGATGACATCCACGCTATGTTGAACCTTCATCCGCTGCACTACACCTTCGCTCGCTATTTTCGCTGAGTATGGAGATGCGGATCATTCGTGACAAGACCCCGGACATCGTGATAGTCGACCCCTTCTACATGCGTGCCAAGATCTTGGGCAGCGCTGGGGACCGCAAGTCGCGAAGTTCTTACCTCAAGGCGCCATTCGCAAACCAAGATAAGGATAACTTCCTCGTGCCTTACTTTCCCGAGTAAGTCCTCCCTCAACCGCCCGTAACATATGAATTCTTACATTTCGATCGTTTTCTTTTAACATTCCGTGTTTTCTGCAGTGACACACGTTGCACGCCATCCTCCTAAGCCCCAAATATTCCATGGCCACGATTTCGACCGGACCGTCGGTCGAACGTAGACTACACAAATGTCAAGAAGGTTCTTGATGATGTTCTCCCCGGCTACGCCAAATCTGGAGGCACCTTCACCAGGCCTATTCGTAAGTACGGCAAGCACGTGTTCTCCCACAATACGATGTTCTGCTGCGTCAAGCAGCCGCCTGGCGGTCAGAAGGGTGCCTACTACGCCATCCATCACATGCGGCGATCGTGACGGGACCATCATCAACTTCGCTACCGAGTAAACCCAAGATTGGGCGCGGCGTGTCGGCAATCCAGACGCGGACCTCCGACAAGAATTCTTTCGCATCCAATCGGAGTTTGCGGAAATCATCCATCAAGATGTCCTTACCTCGGGGCAGTTCTACCTCGAAATCAACCATCCAACGGTGACATCGACACAATGCTACAAATGCAGGATGACAACGCCCGCTCTTTCATGACTCCCACGATAGACGGCGGCTTCATCCACGCCCGTCCCTTGAGTCGAGTTGTCTCAGTTACGAAACATCGATTGGCTCATGTTGTAATTAAACTTTAATGAACTTGTAGTATGTCTCTTTGGTTTCGAGAGTCGCTCAACTTAGATGTAATCGATGCTATTAATGTCTTGCTTTTCTCTTCCGATCGCTCTGTTGCATACTTATATACTTGCTTATGTATTGTCGTGAATTGGTACTAACGCTTCGCTTGGCTAGTGCATAGCGATGCCGACGTATGTCGTGTACAAGGGTAAGGTTCCCGGAGTCTACGATGATGGGAGGAGTGTCGGAGACAGGTTCACCGATTCAGCGGTAACAGTTACAAAGGGTACACCACTAGGGCCGAGGCGAATCTAGATACGCCCGCTATCTAGCGGAGAGGGAGGAGCGTTGGAGGAACCGGATGAAGACGAGTTTCATCGTGATGATGCTCATCGTGATGACCGCAGCTCTCTTCTATGTGATGGTAGTTTAGATGATCGATATCGACTTGTAATGCGAAGATAAACTCGCTACTCGCGGTCTCGAGACTTGTAATATAATGTTCTATCTTTGTTCGGTCTTTTCAATTCGGAGACTAATATGATGAATTGTATTAGGAGACTAATATGATGAATTGTATTCAAAGACTAATCTTCTATTGTATTTGATGAATCTATTGTTGATGTGTGCTCTCTATATTTTGTCAAATTATACATTTTGTAACCTGTGCAAAAATAGAAAATAAAAAAAAAAAAAAACCTAATATTCATACTAATGGCGCATCACATGATAAAGGCGCCATTAGTATGACAAAGGCATACTAATGGCGCATCATTGGGTAGTGCGCCATTAGTATGCTGCTTGTTACTAATGGCGATCGCAGGTGGTGCGCCATTAGTATGCCAAAGCACTGGTATACATGCCTCGGGAGGCATACTAATGGCGCATTTTCAAGATATACTAATGGCGCACCAGGTGGTGCGCCATTAGTATACCAGATACTAATGGCGCACCAGGTGGTGCGCCATTAGTAAAATTACTAATGGCGTGCTATCAATGGCGCACCAGTGATGCGCCATTAATGGCCATATTAGGTGCGCCATTAGTAGTGGTATTTCTAGTAGTGAGAAACCCTACCATGGGCCAGGATTCAGGCCCGCGGAAGGCCCAGTAGGCCCACAGGCACAGATTGCACAATTAGGGCCGAAAGCCTGCTTTAGAGAGGAGCTCGAGAGGGAAGGCGCACCGCACCTTATAAACAGGTGCGGCTCCTCCCAACTAGCGAGGTGGGACTAAACTTTGGGGCAGCACAAGGTTTTGGTCCCGGTTGGTGGCACCAACAGGGACTAAAGGCCTTTGGTCGGTTCATGGCACAAACGGGACTAATGCCCCCATTAGTCCAGTTGGTGCCACCAACCGACCAAAGGCCGCCACTTCCCGCCCTTTGGGCTGCTGAAAAGAGGCCTTTGGTCCCGGTTGGTGGCACCAACCGGGACTAAAGGGTGGCATTAGTCCCGGTTTGTGCCACGAACCGGGACTAAAGCCTTTTCTATATAAGCCAGCACTTAGCATTTTTTCAGATTTCATCGCCAGTTGCCGCCCGACGACGCCGCGGACCTCCTCGACGCCGCCAGGCTGCCCCGCCGCCGTCGCCGTCGCCCGTGCCCCCGAGCCCACGCCGACGCCGTCCGCCGCCCTCGAGCCCACACGTCGCCGACCGTGCCCTGCGCCACGCCCGACGCCGTCCGCCCGCCCGGCATCGCCGCGCCCTCGACGCCATCTGCCCGGCGCTTGGCGCGCTCCCGCCCCGACGCCGCCCGCCGTGCCCGCCGCCCCTGTGAGCACCTGCCTGCCCTGCCCTGCCCGCTCGCCTCGCCTGCCCTCGCCCGCCCGCGGCGCCACCGCTGCCGCCACGCCCTGTTTTTTAGTTTAATTTTTTTCATATATATATAATGTATGTGTATGTATGTGGCTATATGTTTTGTTCATATGTTGCAATATGTTTTTTATTTTTATTAGTTTATTTTTTGTTCATATGTGATGTTTATGGGTATGTGGCTATAATGTATATGTGTATGTGATGTATGTGGCTAGAATTTGCTAAATATATATGTTAAAAATGTTTTTTGGTTCAGTAGAAAGTTTTTGTTCATATATAGAAATTTACAATTTTAGAAAAGTTTTATATATGCAAAAGTTACAATTTTAGAAAAAGAAGGATAGGAAAGAAGAAAATAAGAAGAGGAAAGAAAGAAGAAGAGGAGAGGAAAAGAAGAGGAGAAATAAGTAAGAAGAAGAAAAAAGAAGAAAAGGAGAGGAGAAGAAGAAAGGAAGAAGAAAAAAAGAGGAAGAAGAAAAAAAGAGGAGAAGAAAGAATAGAGGAGATCTTCTCCTCTATTCTTTCTTCTCCTCTTTTTTTTCTTCTTCTTCCTCTTTTTTTATCGGGAACGAGGGTCGTCGAGGGTTGCCGAGCGGTAGAGGAAACCCTAATTAAATAGCAAGTATCGTCGGTGTGAGATACATGTGGCCGTCGGTGTCGGACACTACATCCACGTCCCACAAGTGATGCGGGCGTCGATGCCCACGTCACTTGTGGGACATAGATGTAGTGCCGTCGTTGTTGTTGTCGATATACCCCCTCCCGATAGCTTCAACACATGGGGGGGGGTCGATATTACCCCCTCCTTGAAGCGTTCTCGAGGCCACCCCCTAACCCTTCAAGCGTTGTCGAGGCCACCCAAAACCCTAGAGAAGCAGCGTCGAGGCCACTAATTAATATGATTCCTTATTGTGACTAGCTAGCTAGTTCTACGTTCGCCACTAATATATCCATATCTGTCATGTTTGAATAATAATTGCCATGTTGTAAATATTTGTAGAAACTATGGACACCCCGCCTAAGGATGGCAATGGGTAGGGTATGGGCAGGGTAGAGCAATACCATACCCATACCCGTATAGTCAGTGGGTACAAAATTCTACCCATACCCGTACCCATGGGTATGAAACTTTACCCATAGCCATACCCGACGGGTACCCATACCCATTGGGTACCCAACGGGTAGAACAAATAGTACACAAGTTGTTCACAATTTTATGCTCATTGATAGCATATTTGACAAAAAAATCAATTATCTCAGCTCAATAACAGGCAGATGAGTAAATGGCATATATCAAAATTTAGAAATCACAACATACTCTTAATTCAATAGGAGTAGACACGTCACATGAAAAAATAATGACTAACTGACGACAACTTAACATTAGTTCACAAACGGGCAGGGTATGGGTATACTCGCGGATAGAAGGTTATACCCGTACCCTACCCATGACTTAATGGGTAGGGTACGGGTACTACCCATGGGTATAAAAGTATGCCCATACCCTACCTATGCGGGTACGGTACCCGCGGGTACCCGTACCCATGGGTAAAATTGCCATCCTTAACCCCGCCCCGAGACGAAGCACAAGAAGCGTTGTTGAGGCACATAATCACAGAAGGAAGTGATGCCGTCAACTCGATGATGTTTCTCAACGACACCGATGGTCTGGAAGGAGAGGGTGAAGAAGCAGCTGGCTATGCTTATGATGGCTCCGATGACCCAATGCCGGTGGAAGAAGGAGAGGGTGAAGAAGTAGACCGTGAGGACTGCTCCGGTGATCACCGAACTGAGTCCGGCCTGGTATATATATTAGTTAAGCCTGTGCTGACTAGATAATTGATGCATTCATTGTTTTGGTATGTACACATATTAATTAACTCTCATCTTTCTTCCTATTTCTAGCCCTCCGGATCGAGCACAACTTCGGTAAGGAGACGAGGCCCGAAGAAAAAGTTGAGCTCGGATTGAAGGTTTGAGATCATAGAATTCGCGCGCGACGGCCAACCGATTGAACCCATCCGGACAAAGAAGGCATTTGTTGCTCAGTGCGGGGTTCTGGTTAGGGACAAGATCCCGATCAGCATCAAGCAATGGTATAAGCCTAAGAACGAAGACCCTGAGGTGTCTTATGTCAATGATCTGCAGAAAAATGATCTTTGGACTGAGCTGAAGTCAAATTTCACCCTACCGCCAGAGGATGATCCGGAGAAGCCAGTTATAGAGCCATTAATCAAGTCTTTTGCTCTTAAGAAGATGGCAGACCTATTCAGGCATTGGAAGAAAGACCTGAATAAGTTTGTCGATAAAAAAGAGACGCCAGAATTCAAGGGCAAATATGAGAAGATCGAGATGATCGCCCGCATTTGTGGCCCACAGGACATCGGAAAAGAGTAAAAAGATGTCGGCGACAAACAAGCAAAATGCTGCGAAGAAGAAGCTTCACCATCGCACGGGTCGGTGGCTACCTCATAGCCCGCCTAAGTGGGCCAAGGCTGAGAATGATCTGCTTGATAAAGGGTCGAACCAGAGACAATGAACTGGCAGACCGTTGCGGACTTGGTTCTTCGGGCTGGCGGAACCTTGGACCCATGACGAAAGTGCATTTGGACGGACGAGCAATTGGACATACCGGTCAAGAGGCTAAAGCAATATATCAAGCAGCGCAACAAGGGAAGTTCGTTCCAGACAGGGAGAAGGACGAGCTCACAATGGCCCTCGGGAATCTTGAGCACCCTGGACGGACACGAGGCACGCCAGGCTCCCTTTTGTGGAAGGCTGGATTTCCGGACGCAGGGGGTTACAAAACCCATGAGAGGAGGAAGAAACTGGAGCAGAGCCAAATGCAGGCGCTGCACGAAAGGGTAATGGGGCTAGAGGAACGAGAAGAGGAACGAGAAGCAGCAGATCGCAGCAAATGACCTGCCGAAGCTTCCCCTGAAGCTACCCCGCCATCTCAGCGGAGAAGCAGCGTGGCTTCCACCGAGCTGCTTCAGCCGGAGCATGCCTTGATGGCTCCTGCCAGCTATCCCGTGGATGCTATCACGGAGTCTCAAAATTGCCACCTTATGGCGCAATGGAGCAATTTGAAGGTCAAGGCAGCTGTTGGCTCTGTTTATCCTACTAAACCCGACTCAACTTTTCACTGCCGGCCGATTCCAGAAGGATATGCTAAGGTGATGGTGGATGAAATAACGGAGGGATTTGAGGACCTCCGGCTTGACCACCCTACGGTGAAGGGAGTATCGGCTGGGTTCTGCTCAAGACTCCATGCCTATGGCGGAAGGATCGCATCAACCTTCCGAACTGGACGCCTCCGCCTCCTCCTCCTCCTCCGTGAGTCAGGGCACTCCGCCTCCTCCCGCCTCCTCCTCCGCGAGTGACGATCAGGGCACTCGGCGGCTCCTTCTCCGCGCGTGGCGGCACTCGGCCTCCTTCTCCGCCTGCACCGGCGCGCCCGAGCAGCCAGCCTCCTCCTTCTCCGCCTCGTCAGCAAGGGCGGAAGAGACCCGCCGCCGCTCCGGCTGCTCCGCGCGTCGTAGTCCTTCTCATCCGCCTCGTAAGCAAGGAAAGAAGACATCCGCTCCGTCTGCTCCGCCGGCGTCTAGCAAGACAGCCAAAGGCGGAGGAGATATAGATTTGGTCCTTCTCGAAGAATCCGGAGAAGTTACCGTCACGAGAGGACCGACGAGGAAAACGCGAAGGTCGCGCAGACCAAGTGCATGACTGGTTTGAAGGGTTGAAAGCAAAGAGACATCCACCTCCGGAGGAGAAGGTAGATCCGTGAAACCAAGCGCACTCTGCCCCGACAAAACCACCCAAGTCTCCGCCGAAAGGCAACTATGAGCGCATTATTGGAAAGGCATTTGCCGGAGCGGAGAGGTCGGGAAGTACTAAAAGTGATCAAAGAATGAAAGAACGACGAGCTGGGAAGCAAATTGCCCAGCTCGGCGAACAAGCAAAGCAATCGTGCCCCCGCTCAAGGTGCCTGCTAGCGACATCGTCGATCCGAGGATGGTGCCCGGTTATGGCAATCCTGAAGATTACCTGCCCGACGATGTACATTATGATTTCTTGGAGGTGCAGATACAAAGATACGAGTACGGGAAGCCTCTCGTCAAAGATGAAAGCTCTCTATCAACGATGATGCGAAGATTGCATGATTGGTACATGAAAACCTGCAGAGAGTCTGAGGGGAGGAGTACTTTGTATGTGAGAGTTAAAAAGGAGCATGACCTCGTTGGAATTGAACTGATGCCTATTCCATTTGAGGAGTTCTATCAGTTTTTCAATCAATTGGCCCTCGATAAAGCAACGGTCACCTGCTACTGTTTGTAAGTAGTACTACTTCTGTCATTAAGTCTCTCTATATAACTCAGCTCTTTCATTGCACGTATTTATAATTATCCTCACTATATTATGCAGATTGAAGATCGCCGAATTGAAGAAAAGACAAGTGGGTTCCATTGGGTTCATTAACACATATCTCATAGATGCAACTGAGGTTGAATTTCATGCCGAAAATACCGAGGCCAACTTGCTACAATCATTCGTAATAAATGAACACAAGGATATAATACTCTTTCCTTACAACTTCAAGTGAGTGTTACTGTCTTGTGGCATATTCGGTTTCCTTATTAGTCCAGGTTGTAGTAATGTAATATTGATGAGTTATGCATAAATGCAGCTACCACTATATTCTCCTAGAGATTAAGCTTGAGCAGGAGTAGTAACTGTCTTAGACTCGAGACTAAAAGAACCCAAGGAGTATGCGGACATGACTGAAATGCTCGAGAAGTAAGTTAAATCGATCATTATCCACCATATCAGCAACTTTGTTCATTTCTGATATCAAGTAATTGTTTTCTTTGTATGGCAGGGTTTGGAGAAAATTCACCAAAAAAGCTCCGGGACTGCCGAAGAAGCTGCAATTTAGACACCCGAAAGTAAGAGCATATTCCACGCATCTCCTAGTGATTCAAGCGCTAGTTTCATCAATACCATTTACCATGCTTGCTAATTATCAGTTTGATTGACATCTATTTCTTGTAAAGTGGTTGTGGCAGGAACAAGGGAATGATTTCTGTGGATACTATGTTTGCGAGTCCATCCGCCACACGACTGTGAGCGGGCTACTCGACAAACAATATGAAGTGTAAATAACAATATTCACAATTTTATTTTATTACCATCATTTGTGTTGAGTTTCATTCATTCGTATATATATGTATTGACCCCTTCTTAAAATTAGATGTTTGGATGCGGATGAACTACTAGCACCAGATCGCATGCGAGCAATTCAAGAGGAATTGGCGGCATTCTTTCTTGACCACGTGATCGCTGAAGATGGAGAATACAATGTGGACCACGCGTTCGTATGTTAGGAGATTATTTTTGTAAAATATAATTATTGTATATATGTAGCCGGTAGTGTCAGATAGATATACGAGAACTTGTTGTTCGACCAATCTCTTGGAGAAGGAGAGGTGGTCGATATCACTTTCCTCTGTATGCATATATGTTCATGACGATCTTCTGTTTCCTTCGTTTGCTTACTAGCTAGCTAGCGTGTCTAGCTAGTCCTCTCTATATGTATGTATAGTATGTAGCGTCGACAAAGCACAGACAAAGGAGAGGACACTTCTCTCTATTAATTAGCTAGCTAACACAATATATGAAACACCAAAATTAACCCCCCAAAACCCCCAACCCCCCCCCCCCCCTTTCAAAAAAAAACAAAAAACCCAGCCACAGAAATGCTGACGCGTGGATGACTATTGGTCCCGGTTGGTGCTACCAACCGGGACCAAAGGTCTCTCCTGCTGAGCTCAGCAAGACAGGCCACGTGGAGGCCCATCAGTCCAGTTCTGGATTGAACCGGGACTAAAGGGCCAGGTATTAGTATCGACCCTTTAGTCCCGGTTCATGAACCGACTAAAACCCTCACCAACCGGGTCAATAGGCCCTTTTCTACTAGTGTATATTAACATTAAGCAAATTACCATGCTATTAACGACTCTCAAAATAATCTAAGTGAAGCATGAGAGATCAAGTTTCTTTAAAACAAATCCACCACCGTGCTCTAAAAGATCTAAGTGAAGCACTAGAGCAAAAATTATCACTCTCAAAGGATATAAGTGATGCACTATGAGCAAAACTATCAAGCTCAAAAGATATAAGTGAAGCACATAGTGTATTCTAACAAATTCCAAATCATGTATGGCTCTCTCAAAAGGTGAGTACAGCAAGGATGATTGTGGTAAACTAACAAGTAAAGACGCAAATAATACAAGACGCTCCAAGCAAAACACATATCATGTTGGTGAATAAAATATAGCTCCAAGTAAATTACCGATGGAAGTGGATTTAAAGAGGAGATGCCTTCCGGGCATCCCCAAGCTTTGACTTTTGGTGTCCTTGGATTATCTTGGGGGTGCCATGGGCATCCCCAAGCTTAGGCTCTTGCCACTCCTTGTTCCATAATCCATCAAAATAATTCACCCAAAACTTGAAAACTTCACAACACAAAACTCAATAGAAATCTCGTGAGCTCCGTTAGAGAAAGAAAACAAAAGACTAATTTAAGGTACTGTAATGAAATCATTCTTTATTTATATTGGTGTTAAACCTACTGTATTCCAACTTCTCTATGGATTATAAACTATTTTAATAGCCATAGATTCATCAAAATAAGCAAACAACACACGCAAAACAGAATCTGTCAAAAACAGAACAGTCTGTAGTAATCTGTAACTAACGCAAACTTCTGGAACCCAAAACATTCTACCAAAATTATAAAACCTGGAAAATTTGTTTATTGATCAGCAGCAATTGGAATCACTATTTTATCACGTTCTGGTGATTTTTAACAATTCGGGCACTGAGCGCAAAGATTCTAGAAATTACAGCAAGATCAAATAACTATCTCCCAAGAAGATCTAATAGGTTTAACTTGGCACAAACACTAATTAAAAGTTAAAACCACATCTAAACAGAGGCTAGATAGATTATTTATTCCTAAACAGAAGCAAAAACAAAAAAAATAAAAAAAAATTGGGTTGCCTCCCAACAAGCGCTATCGTTTAACGCCCCTAGCTAGGCATAAAAGCAAGGATAGATCTAGGTATTGCCATCTTTGGTAGGCAATCCATAAGTGGCTCTCATGATAGATTCATATGGTAATTTTATTTTCTTTCTAGGAAAGTGTTCCATGCCCTTCTTTAATGGGAATTGGAATCTAATATTTCCTTCCTTCATATCAATAATTGCACCAATCATTCTAAGGAAAGGTCTACCAAGAATAATAGGACATGAAGGATTGCAATCTATATCAAGAATGATAAAATCTACGGGCACATAATTCCTATTTGCAACAATAAGCACATCATTAATTCTTTCCATAGGCTTTTTAATAGTGAAATCCGTAAGATGTAAGTTTAGAGAGCAATCATCAAAATCACGGAAATCTAGCAAATCACATAAAGTTTTAGGAATAGTAGAGACACTAGCACCCAAATCACACAAAGCATGAAACTCATAATCTTTAATTTTAGTTTTGATAGTAGGATCCCACTCATCATGGAGTTTCCTAGGGATAGAAATTTTCAACTCAAGCTTTTCTTCATAAGATTGCATCAAGGCATCAACAATGTGTTCGGTATAGGCCTTATTTTGACTATAAGCATGAGGAGAATTTAGCACGGATTGCAACAAGGAAATACAATCAATTAAAGAGCAATTTTCATAATTAAATTCCTTGAGATCCAATATAGTGGGTTTAGCAATATCTCGATTTTTATTTCTTTCAATCCCACTTTTATCAATTTCATCATCAAGATCTAAAAACTCAGAATTCTTAGAACGCCTTCTAGGTAAAGGAAGATCATATTCAGTTTCATCAAGATTCATATTGCAAAACAAAGATTTAATAGGGGACACATCAATAACTTTCAGATCTTCATCTTGATTTTCATAGGAATTCAGTTTAGCGGCCATCTTGTTGACTAAGATAGCTTGCATATCCGAAATTTCAGCGGTCATCTTTTCAAGACGAGCAATTTGAGCTCTTATACCATCAAATTCTTTGGACATATCATCGAGCTCTTTATTCATATAACTCATAAAACTCTTTTGTTCCTTAAGCTCGTTTCTAAAGAAATTATTATGCTCAAATTGCAAAACCATAAACTTCCTGACATTGTTTTCGATCTCCTCTAGCCTTTTAAGGTGAAGATCACCGGATTTAGGTAGGGCCATCACGACAAACAAGCAAACTAACACACTGGCAAACAAAAGGCAAAGGGAAAAGGAGGAGGAGATTGGGAAAGAGAGGGCAAATAAAACGGCAAGGGTGAAGTGGGGGAGAGGAAAACGAGAGGCAAATGGCAAATAATGTAATGCAAGAGATAGGGATTGTGATGGGTACTTGGTATGTTGACTTTTGCATAGACCTCCCCGGCAACGGCGCCATAAATCCTTCTTGCTACGTCTTGAGCTTGCGTTAGTTTTCCCCGAAGAGGAGAGGATGATGCAGCACAGTAGCGTAAGTATTTCCCTCAGTTTTTGAGAACCAAGGTATCAATCCAGTAGGAGGCCATGCGCAAGTCCCTCGTACCTGCACAAAACGATAGCTACTCGCAACCAACGCGCACTACAAGAAATACAGTCAATTATGACTCCCCATTTTGGTCGTTGATTTGTCATATTTATCGTTTATTGACCTTTTTTGACCAAATTCAGAAGGTCAACAGTTGGCCGTCAAGAACGAACGAACTTGACCTTTTTGGAATTTTGGTCGTAGCTAGACTAACGACCAAAATTTCAGAAAGGTCACTACCACTTGCTTGAGCCACGAGGATTTGACATGGCTGAGTGACGTGGCATTGTTAGTGACCAAATGGAATCATCATAAATTTCATAGCCCAGTCCACCAATCTAGCCTACATGGGCCTGGCCCAGTACCTATTTTTTTATTGAAATGGTCTGATTATTTGGGCTGATGCATTTTTTTCAAAAGCATGCATATCTCACGTATGAAAACAAGTACAACCGAATACAATATTGCAGATAAATTGTATATTTCATTTCAGTAACACATCACATGAAATGCAATACATCATCCATTAACTCCTCTACACATCAAGGTCCAAAGGTCCAACAAGTGCACAAGTGCACAGCAAAATAATGCTACAAGTGCAAGTGCACAGCAAAAAGACCCAACAAGTGCACAGGCGCACAACAACATAGTTCTACAAAGATTGGACGAGATGGGCAAATTTTAGTTGATCACAGATAACATCAATGAGAAACAAAGCTTCTTGTGCCATTCACTTCTTTTGAGTGCTTCAGATCATCCTGGAAATTGGAACAATCAAACATAAGAAAGCACACAAAATATGAGCAAACAAAATACAAATGGAGGTTTTACATTCAGTAATTAACACAAGGCTAAGACATGCTCCCATAGAAATTTCAGGAATAGCAAGATTATTCTTGTGTTAGCTCAACACTTTGTGCAAAAAAAACTCACATTAATAACTTCCAACATGAAGAGATGTGAATCATATATCTTTAACACAGTAAAATAAACAGTACCAACATGAGCACCACAATACAACACAGCTCATATACCACCAAACCAAACTGATCATTGCAAACTATAAGTTGACCTCAACACAAACAACACATGCACACAAAATATGCATGGCTGAAACAAAACCTCATATGTAGACTTAACTTAATTCATGAGTTTGAATCGAAGGAGTAACAATCAGAACCATCTCCTGTAGTGATGTCAACCTTTATTGTTGAACAGGAAAATGCTAACAGCTAGTTACAGAGATAAACATAATCCTCCCAGAAGAGTCTTGGCAATTTGCATTAAATATTAACATGGTTGCAAAACTTCAGTTTGAGGATAGCATGTTTCTTTAGCCTTTACTTGACTGGAATTACAAAATGAAGCACATGGACAAATCATATGAACAAGCAACCCCATGAAGACCGCTCACTTGAATCTTGTTTATACTTTTCTTGCAGATTAAGATGTGGGGGAAGAGCATTACCTTGATGGGATCTCAGTAGTAGCATACAACCTGGATAGTGTAGACTAACTCCGGAGGAAAAATATTACATTTTCTCGAAGGTGAGATTGAGCTAGACATTGCCAAAAAATCCTTGCACTCACTTGGTTCAGATCTTCCCTACGAGGTGATGAGCATTCCACTGCAGCAAACCAATAGATAAAAATCAAAATACAACCACTTCCATAGAGACAACTACAAACCAAGTTTAGATAATATGACTTCTATAGCATGCAAGATGTTTCTTAGATCAACAAAAGTTGGATGACCATTCTAAAATCAATCTAATAACTAGACTAACATATAAATGTATATTGAACAAAAAAAGAACAAAAGCTACGACGGGGAACCCTTGAGCGACATATAAAGAGTAGAGTATTCAATGAAGGTCATGTTTTTCATAAGACTGATCAAAACAAGAAATATTCGAGTCTACTAATTTATTACTGAATCACATAACATCATAGGAGAAAACAATGATTTTCAAGTTTAACTAAGATATGCATATAGGCTAAGGAATAGTAAGTCACAGCCAAAAGCATTTTGACTTACATTTATTTGCACCCACACAATCATCATGTGCTCACAGTTCAGATCAGGTTATTTAATTATGTAGCTCTGCATTGTTGCTGGCCTAACTAAACTCGTCCTCTAGCATATGGGGATACAACAATTTGATTAGGTAAGGATTATATGAATATAAAAGGACATTGCTACGAGGGAAAGCCTGCTGTGGTGTTTGCAGATTATTTGCAGTTGGCACTTATTGACATTATTGACATTGTTTATGACTTGGAAGTCAGTAAGACACTAGCTCAACTGGTGCAGAGAAGTTGATTATACATGTTTGTGCTGCTACACTGACTGAGGGTTCCCATGGAACACTCTCAACTAAAAAAGCTTTTTCTCAGTGATGAGAGTATCTACTTGCTCTCTCTATAATCGGTCAGGATTTTGTTCTTACCATGCATGTTCAGGCATAATTACGCAAAAAGACTTTGTCCATCTCTGGTAAGATACACTCACATGCGTCGGTGCACTACTCATGCATGCCTATAATTTGTTTGTTTGTACACTAGCTCAAAACGGGTGACACAGTTAAGAAAATGGCATGAACATATATCTTCTCTGGCTGCAAATAACATAGCAGCAGATACTGTACTGAACCCACCATTGATAAATTCCCTCACTGACGCTAGCACCTTCAGAGCAGTAGGTTTTAGTTCCTATACATAGCAGCAGATTTGGCACATTCAGACATTAATTTGAGCAGGCACAAACACCTTCATCGATCGATAGTGCTCAGAAAGAAAAGAAAGAGACTGACCGATGCTGAACTCTAAGGCAAGGACGGCAGTGAGGATAGCCCAGACGGGCTGCGAGCGGCGTGGTCATCTTGGCCGCGTAGACAGGATTCCTGGGGGGGGCCTTGCGCGTGAACGCACGCATTTCCTTTGCCACTGTGAGCACCGCCACCCGCCACACGGGCTGATCGTCCGAAGCCTCACCGCCGCTGACGCCGGGGCCATCGATCCGTGGCACACACCTTTCCACCAATGAGAATTAAGTTCATTTTCTGAGTGTAAAAATAGTTTTTTTTAAAAAACATATGAAATCTTTGATGAAAAATTGGATCATATTTTGTGAAAATGATCCAATATTGTGCACATGTGTGTATATTGGGATGGGGGTTTTATTTCTTTGCACAAAAAATCATTTTTCAGTTATCGGAGTGCCAATAATCGGGTTTTTTGTGAAGGATCATTTTTCAATTATCATAGTGCCAATAATCATTTTCAAAAAATCATTTCTAGGTACATAAGTATCTATTTAATCAGAGAAACACCAAACAATTCCAAGATTCAACCACTAGATAGGAATGGTCATTCCCGCCGTTTTGACTGCATTTTGAAACGGGAATAAAAAATTCAAAAAAAAACAAAAAAATGAGAAACCTTTGCATTGTGTCATTATACGTGGCCAAGTTCCCAGGAAAAATAATAAACTTGTAGTACGGCAATTATTTTTAAAAAGTGTTATCAGAAACGAGCTATCACGTGTGAAGATCAATGGCTTTCAAGCCAAATGATCAATCTTATGGCCACATTCATGGCACATTTTGTTCAAATGATCTCATATTGTGCACAAGGGTGCATATTGGAATGGCAAACAATATTGCCTAAGGAAGTTTTTGTTGGGGAACGTAGTAATTTCAAAAAAATTCCTACGCACACGCAAGACCATGGTGATGGCATAGCAACGAGAGGGGAGAGTGTCTGTCCACGTACCCTCGTAGACCGAAAGCGGAAGCGTTATAACAACGCTGTTGATGTAGTCGACGTCTTCACGATCCGACCGATCCAAGCACCGAACGACGGCACCTCCGAGTTCGCACACGTTCAGCTCGATGACGATCCCGGACTCCGATCCAGCAAAGTGTCGGGATGAGTTCCGTCAAGACGACGGCGTGGCAGGACGATGATGATGCTCCACCGACGCAGGGCTTCGCCTAAGCTCATGACGATATGACTTCTCCGGCGCAGGGCTTCGCCTAAGCTCATGACGATATGACCGAAGTGGAATATGGTGGAGGGGGCACCGCACACGGCTAAGGAACGATCCATAGATCAACTTGTGTGTCCATGGGGTGCCCCCCTGCCCCCGTATATAAAGGAGCAAGGAGGAGGTGGCCGGCCTAGGGAGGAGGCGCACCAGGGGGAGTCCTACTCCCACCGGGAGTAGGACTCCTCCTTTCCTAGTAGGAGTAGGAGAGAAGGAAGGGAAGGGAGGAAGGGTGCGGCCCTTCCCTTAGTCCAATTCGGACTAGGCCTTGGGGCGCGGCCTGCCCTAGGCAGCCCTCTCTCTTTCCGCAGGGCCCAACAAGGCCCAATACTTCTCCCGGCGAATTCCCGTAACTCTCCGGTACTCGAAAAATACCGAATCATTCGAACCTTCCGAACTCGAATATAGTCGTCCAATATATCGATCTTTACGTCTCGACCATTTCGAGACTCCTCGTCATGTCCCCGATCTCATCCGGGACTCCGAACTCCTTCGGTACATCAAAACTCATAAACTCATAATATAAGCATCATCGAAACCTTAAGCGTGCGGACCCTACGGGTTCGAGAACTATGTAGACATGACCTAGAACCATTCTCGGTCAATAACCAATAGCGGAACCTGGATGCCCATATTGGTTCCTACATATTCTACGAAGATCTTTATCGGTCAAACCGCATAACGACATCGTTGTTCCTTTGTCATCGGTATGTTACTTGCACGAGATTCGATCGTCGGTATCCAATACCTAGTTCAATCTCGTCACCGGCAAGTCTCTTTACTCGTTCTGTAATGCATCATCCCGTAACCAACTCATTGGTCACATTGCTTGCAAGGCTTATAATGATGTGCATTACCGAGAGGGCCCAGAGATACCTCTCCGACAATCGGAGTGACAAAACCTAATCTCAAATCGCCAACCCAACATGTACCTTTGGAGACACCTGTAGTACTCCTTTATAATCACCCGATTCACGTTGTGACGTTTGGTAGCACCAAAGTGTTCCTCCGGTAAACGGAGTTGCATAATCTCATAGTTACAGGAACATGTATAAGTCATGAAGAAAGCAATAGCAACATACTAAGCGATCAAGTGCTAGGCTAACGGAATGGGTCAAGTCAATCAGATCATTCTCCTAATGATGTGATCCCGTTAATCAAATGACAACTCATGTCTATGGTTAGGAAACATAACCATCTTGATTAACGAGCTAGTCAAGTAGAGGCATACTAGTGACACTCTGTTTGTCTATGTATTCACACATGTATTATGTTTCCGGTTAATACAATTCTAGCATGAATAATAAAAATTTATCATGATATAAGGAAATAAATAATAACTTTATTATTGCCTCTAGGGCATATTTCCTTGATCTCCCACTTGCACTAGAGTCAATAATCTAGTTCACATCGCCATGTGATTTAACATCAATAGTTCACATCTATATGTGGTTAACACCCATAGTTCACATCGACATGTGACCAACACCCAAAGGGTTTACTAGAGTCATAATCTAGTTCACATCGCTATGTGATTAACACCCAAAGAGTACTAAGGTGTGATCATGTTTTGCTTGTGAGATAATTTTAGTCAACGGGTCTCATCACATTCAGAGCCGTAAGTATTTTGCAAATTTCTATGTCTACAATGCTCGCACGGAGCTACTCTAGCTAATTGCTCCCACTTTCAATATGTATCCAGATTGAGACTCGAGTCATCTAGATTAGTGTTAAAACTTGCATCGGCGTAACCCTTTACGACGAACCTTTTTCACTTCCATAATCGAGAAACATATCCTTATTCTACTAAGGATAATTTTGACCGCTGTCCATTGATCTACTCCTAGATCACTATTGCACTCCCTTGCCAAGCTTAGTGGTAGGGTATGCAATAGATCTAGTACACAGCATGACATACTTTATAGAACCTATGGCTGATGCATAGGGAATGACTTTCATTCTCTTTCTATCTTCTGCCGTGGTCGGGTTTTCAGTCTTACTCAATCTCACACCTTGTAACGCAGGCAAGAACTCTTTCTTTGACTGTTCCATTTTGAACTACTTCAAAATCTTGTCAAGGTATGTATTCATTGAAAAACTTATCTAGCGTCTTGATCTATCTCTATAGATCTTGATGCTCAATATGTAAGCAGCTTCACCGAGGTCCTTCTTTGAAAAACTCCTTTCAAACACTCCTTTATGCTTTGCAGAATAATTCTACATCATTTCCGATCAACAATATGTCATTCACATATACTTATCGAAATGTTGTAGTGCTCCCACTCACTTTCTTGTAAATACAGGCTTCACCGCAAGTCTGTATAAAACTATATGCTTTGATCAACTTATCAAAGTGTGTATTCCAACTCGAGATGCTTGCACCAGTCCATAGATGGATCATTGGAGCTTACACATTTTGTTAGCACCTTTAGGATTGACAAAACCTTCGGTTGCATCATATACAACTCTTCTTTAAGAAAACCATTAAGGAATGCAGTTTTGACATTCATTTGCCAGATTTCATAAAATGTGGCAATTGCTAACATGATTCGGACAGACTTAAGCATCGCTACAGCTTGAGAAAATCTCATTGTAGTCAACACCTTGAACTTGTCAAAACCTTTTTCGACAAGTCGAGCTTTGTAGATAGTAACGCTACTATCAATGTCCGTCTTCCTCTTGAAGATCCATTTATTTAACATGGCTTGCTGATCATCGAGCAAGTCAATCAAAGTCCATACTTTGTTCTCATACATGGATCCTATCTCAGATTTCATGGTCTCAAGCCATTTCATGAATCTGGGTTCATCATCGCTTCCTCATAGTTCGTAGGTTTCATCATGTTCTAGTAACATGACTTCCGAACATGATTACCGTACCACACAGTGCGGATCTTACTCTGGAAGACCTACGAGGTTTGGTAGCAACTTGATCTGAAGTTTCATGATCATCATCATTAACTTCCTCACTAATTGGTGTAGGAATCATCGGAACTGATTTCTGTGATGAACTACTTTCCAATAAGGGAGAAGGTATAATTACCTCATCAAGTTCTACTTTCCTCCCACTCACTTCTTTCGAGAGAAACTCCTTCTCTAGAAAGGATCCATTTTTAGCAACGAATATCTTGCCTTCGGATCTGTGATAGAAGGTGTACCCAACTATTTCCTTTGGGTATTCTATGAAGACGCACTTCTCCGATTTGGGTTTGAGCTTATCAGGGTGAAACTTTTTCACATAAGCATCGCAGCCCCAAACTTTAAGAAACGTCAACTTGGGTTTCTTGCTAAACCACAGTTCATATGTTGTCGTCTCAACGGATTTAGATGGTGCCCTATTAAACGTGAATGCAGCTGTCTCTAATGCATAACCCCAAAGCGATAGTGGTAAACCGATAAGAGACATCATAGATTGCACCATATCCAATAAAGTGCTGATTCGACTTTCGGACACACCATTATGCTGTGGTGTTCCATATGGCATGAGTTGCGAAACTATTTCACATTGTTTCAAATGAAGACCAAACTCGTAACTCAAATATTTATCTCCACGATCAGATCGCAGAAACTTTATTTTCTTGTTACGATGATTTTCCACTTCACTCTGAAATTCTTTGAACTTTTCAATTATTTCAGACTTATGTTTCATCAAGTAGATATACCCATATCTGCTCAAATCATCTTGTGAAGGTCAGAAAATAACGATACTTGCCACGAGCATCAACACTCATTGAATCGCATACATCGGTATGTATTATTTCCAATAAGTCATTAGCTTGTTCCATTGTTCCGGAGAACGGAGTTTTAGTCATCTTGCCCAAAAGGCACGGTTCGCAAGCATCAAATGATTCATAATCAAGTGATTCCAAAAGTCCATCGGCATGGAGTTTTCTTCATCGCTTTACACCAATATGACCTAAGCGGCAAAGTGCCACAAATAAGTTGCACTATCATTATTAACTTTGCATCTTTTGGTTTCAATATTATGAATATGTGTATCACTATGATCGAGATCCAATGAATCATTTTCATTGTGTGTGTAACCATATAAGGTTTTATTCATGTAAACAGAACAACAATTTATTCTCTTACTTAAATGAATAACCGTATTGCAATAAACATGATCAAATCATATTTATGCTCAACACCAAATAACACTTATTTAGGTTCCACACTAATCCCGAAAGTATAGGGAGTGTGCGATGATGATCATATCAATCTTGGAACTACTTCCAACACTCATCGTTACTTCCCCTTTAACTAGTCTCTGTTTATTCTGTAACTCCTGTTTCGAGTTACTAATCTTAGCAACCGAACAAGTATCAAATACTCAGGGGCTACTATAAACATTAGTAAGGCACACATCAATAACCTGTATATCAAATATAACCTTGTTCACTTTGCCATCCTTCTTATCCACCAAATATTCAGGGGTAGTTCCGCTTCCAGTGACCAGTTCCATTGCAGCAAAAGTACTCAGTCTCAGGCTTAGGTCTAGACTTGGGCTTCTTCACTCGAGTAGCAACTTGCTTGCCGTTCCTTTTGAAGTTCCCCTTCTTCCCTTTGCCATTTTCCTTGAGACTAGTGGTCTTGTCAACCATCAACACTTGATGTTTTTCTTGATTTCTACCTTCGCCGATTTTAGCATCGCGAAGAGCTCGAGAATCTTTTCGTCATCCCTTGCATACTATAGTTCATCACGAAGTTCTACTAACTTAGTGATGGTGACTAGAGAATTCTGTCAATCACTATCTTATCTCGGAAGATTAACTCCCACTTGATTCAAGCGATTGAAGTACTCGGACAATCTGAGCACATGCTCACTAGTTGAGCGATTCTCCTCCATCTTTTAGCTATAGAACTTGTTGGAGACTTCATATCTCTCAACTCGGGTATTTGCTTGAAATATTAACTTCAATTCTGGAACATCTCATATGGTCCATGACGTTCAAAACGTCTTTGAAGTCCCGATTCTAAGCCGTTAAGCATGGTGCCTCGAACTATCAAGTAGTCATCATATTGAGCTAGCCAAGCGTTCATAACGCCGCATTTGCTCCTGCAATAGGTCTGTCACCTAGCGGTGCATTAAGGACATAATTCTTACGTGCAGCAATGAGGATAAACCTCGGATCACGGATCTAATCCGCATCATTGCTACTAACATTTTTCAACATAATTTTCTCTAGGAACATATCAAAACAAACATATAAAAGCATAGGGAAGCAACAACGCGAGCTATTGATCTACAACATAATTTGCAAAATACTACCGGGACTAAGTTCATGATAAATTTAAGTTCAATTAATCATATTATTTAAGAACTCCCACTTAGACCGACATCTCTCTAGTCATCTAAGTGATTCGTGATCCAAATCAACTAAACCATGTCCGATCATCACGTGAGATGGAGTAGTTTCAATGGTGAACATCACTATGTTGATCATATCTACTATATGATTCACGCTCGACCTTTCGGTCTCCGTGTTCGAGGCCATATCTGTTATATGCTAGGCTCGTCAAGTTTAACTTGAGTATTCGCGTGCGCAACTGTTTTGCACCCGTTGTATTTGAGCGTAGAGCCTATCACACCCGATCATCACGTGGTGTCTCAAAGACGAAGAACTTTCATAGCGGTGCATACTCGGGAGAACACTTCTTGATAATTTTAGTGAGAGATCATCTTATAATGCTACCGTCAATCAAAGCAAGATAAGATGCATAAAGGATAAACATCACATGCAATCAATATAAGTGATATGATATGGTCATCATCATCTTGTGCTTGTGATCTCCATCGCCAAGCACCGTCATGATCACCATCGTCACCGCGCGACACCTTGATCTCCATCGTAGCATCGTTGTCGTCTCGCCAACTATTGCTTCTCGACTATCGCTACTGCTTAGTGATAAAGTAAAGCAATTACATGGCTTTGCATTTCATACAATAAGCGACAACCATATGGCTCTCGCCGATTGCCGATAACTCGGTTACAAAACATGATCATCTCATACAATAAAATATAGCATCACGTCTTGACCACATCACATCACAACATGCCTGCAAAAACAAGTTAGGCGTCCTCTACTTTGTTGTTGCAAGTTTTACGTGGCTGCTACGGGCTGAGCAAGAACCGTTCTTACCTCGCATCAAAACCACAGCGATAGTTTGTCAAGTTGGTGCTGTTTTAACCTTCGCAAGGACCGGGCGTAGCCACACTCAGTTCAACTAAAGTGAGAGAGACAGACACCCGCGGTCACCTTTAAGCAACTAGTGCTCGGGCGGTGAAACCAGTCTCGCGTAAGCGTCTGGCGTAATGTCGGTCCGGCCGCTTCATCTCACAATACCGCTGAACCAAAGTATGACATCTTTGGTAAGCGGTATGACTTATATCGCCCACAACTCACTTGTGTTCTACTCGTGCATATGACATCAACGCATAAAACCAGGCTCGGATGCCCTTTGTTGGGGAGCGTAGTAATTTCAAAAATTTCCTACGCACACGCAAGACCATGGTGATGGCATAGCAACGAGAGGGAGAATGTCGTCCACGTACCCTCGTGAGACCGAAAGCGAAGCGTTATAACAACGCGGTTGATGTAGTCGACGTCTTCACGATCCGACCGATCCAAGCACCGAGCGTCACGGCACCTCCGAGTTACGCACACGTTCAGCTCGATGGCGATCCCGGACTCCGATCCAGCAAAGTGTCGGGATGAGTTCGTCACAAGACGACGTGGCAGGCGATGATGATGCTCCACCGACGCAGGGCTTCGCCTAAGCTCATGACGATATGACTTCTCGGCGCGGGGCTTCGCCTAAGCTCATGACGATATGACCGAAGTGGAATATGGTGGAGGGGGCACCGACACGCAGCTAAGGAACGATCCGTAGATCAACTTGTGTGTCCATGGGGTGCCCCCTGCCCCGTATATAAAGGAGCAAGGAGGAGGTGGCGGCCTAGGAGGAGGCGCACCAGGGGGTCCTACTACCCAGGAGTAGGACTCCTCCTTCCTAGTAGGAGTAGGAGAGAAGGAAGGGGAAGGGGGAAGGGTGCGGCCCTTCCCTTAGTCCAATTTGGACTAGGCCTTGGGGGCGCGGCCTGCCCTAGGCAGCCTCTCTCTCTTTCCAGGCCCAACAAGGCCCAATACTTCTCCCGGCGAATTCCGTAACTCTCCGGTACTCGAAAAATACCGAATCATTTGGAACCTTTCCGAACTTGAATATAGTCGTCCAATATATCGATCTTTACGTCTCGACCATTTGGGACTCCTCGTCATGTCCCCGATCTCATCCGGGACTCCAAACTCCTTGGTACATCAAAACTCATAAACTCATAATATAAGCATCGCATCGAAACCTTAGCGTGCGGACCCTACGGGTTCGAGAACTATGTAGACATGACCTAGAACCATTCTCGGTCAATAACCAATAGCGGAACCTGGATGCCCATATTGGTTCCTACATATTCTCGAAGATCTTTATCGGTCAAACCGCATAACGACATCGTTGTTCCCTTTGTCATCGGTATGTTACTTGCCCGAGATTCGATCGTCGGTATCCAATACCTAGTTCAATCTCGTCACCGGCAAGTCTCTTTACTCGCTCGTAATGCATCATCCCGTAACCAACTCATTGGTCACATTGCTTGCAAGGCTTATAATGATGTGCATTACCGAGAGGGCCCAGAGATACCTCTCCGACAATCGGAGTGACAAAACCTAATCTCAAAATCGCCAACCCAACATGTACCTTTGGAGACACCTGTAGTACTCCTTTATAATCACCCGATTACGTTGTGACGTTTGGTAGCACCAAAGTGTTCCTCCGTAAACGGAGTTGCATAATCTCATAGTTACAGGAACATGTATAAGTCATGAAGAAAGCAATAGCAACATACTAAGCGATCAAGTGCTAGGCTAACGGAATGGGTCAAGTCAATCAGATCATTCTCCTAATGATGTGATCCGTTAATCAAATGACAACTCATGTCTATGGTTAGGAAACATAACCATCTTCGATTAACGAGCTAGTCAAGTAGAGGCATACTAGTGACACTCTGTTTGTCTATGTATTCACACATGTATTATGTTTCCGGTTAATACAATTCTAGCATGAATAATAAACATTTATCATGATATAAGGAAATAAATAATAACTTTATTATTGCCTCTAGGGCATATTTCCTTCAGTTTTCACTTTCTTTGGAAGAAAAAACCATTTTCCATTTTTCGAGTGCCCGAAAGGAGGTTTTTTGTGAAGAACCTACCAAATAATTGTTGCAAAATTGGACCAAATCATTTTTCTAAAATACTAGGACATATTTGATGCACAATTGACCAAATGGTTGGGTGTAAAAAGTTTTGATCCACCTCTCGTAAAAAGACAAATTTCCGACGATTCATCTGGAAGCGGGTCAAATTTGAACTGTAGCTGCCTTGTAGTTTGGTCTTTATTTTTTCCAAAAATTATTTCTAAGTACATAAGTATCTATTTAATCAGAGAAACACCAAAAAATCCAAGATTCAACCACTAGCTAGGAACGGCCATTCCCGCCGTTTTGACCGCATTTTGAAACGGGCATAAAATATTCAAAAAAATCAAAAAATTGGGAAACCTTCGCATTGTGTCATTATATGTGGCCAAGTTCCCAGGAAAAATAATAAACTTGTGTCGACAATTATTTTTAAAAGTGTTCTCGAAACGAGCTATCACGTGTGGAGATCAATGGCTTTCAAGCCAAATGATCAATCTTATGGCCACATTCTTGGCATAGTTTGTTCAAATGATCTCATATTGTGCACAAGGGTGCATAATGGAATGGCAAACAATATTCCTTAAGGAAGTTTTCACTTTCTTTAGAAGAAAAAACCATTTTCCATTTTTCGAGTGTCCGAAAGGAGGTTTTTTTGTGAATAACCTACCAAATAATTGTTGCAAAATTGGACCAAATCATTTTTCTAAAATACTAGGACATATTTAATGCACAATTGACCAAATGGTTGGGTGTAAAAAGTTTTGATCCACCTCTCGTGAAAAAGACAAATTTCCGCCGATTCAGTTGGAAGCGGGTCAAATTTGAACTGTAGCTGCCTTGTAGTTTGGTCTTTATTTTTTCCAAAAATCATTTCTAGGTACATAAGTATCTATTTAATCAGAGAAACACCAAAAAAATTCCAAGATTCAACCACTAGCTAGGAACGGCCAATCCCGCCGTTTTGACCGCATTTTGAAACGGGCATAAAATATTCAAAAAAATCAAAAAATTGAGAAACCTTCGCATTGTGTCATTATATGTGGCCAAGTTCCCAGGAAAAATAATAAACTTTTAATACGACAATTTTTTTAAGAAAGTGTTCTTAGAAACGAGCTATCACGTGTGGAGATCAATGGCTTTCAAGCCAAATGATCAATCTTATGGCCACATTCATGGCATAGTTTGTTCAAATGATCTCATATTGTGCACAAGGGTGCAGATTGGAATGGCAAACAATATTGCCTAAGGAACTTTTCATTTTCTTTGGACGAAAAAACCATTTTCCATTTTTCGTGTGCCGGAAAGGAGGTTATTTTGTGAAGAACCTACCAAATAATTGTTGCAAAATTGGACCAAATCATTTTTCTAAAATACTAGGACATATTTAATGCACAACTAACCAATGGTTGGGTGTAAAAAGTTTTGATCCACCTCTCGTGAAAAAGACAATTTTTCCCCGATTCAGCTAGAAGCGGGTCAAATTTGAACTGTAGTTGCCTTGTAGTTTGGTCTTTATTTTTTCCAAAAATCATTTCTAGGTACATAAGTATCTATTTAATCAGAGAAACACCAATAAATTCCAAGATTCAACCACTAGCTAGGAACGGCCATTCCCGCTGTTTTAACCGCATTTTGAAACGGGCATAAAAAAATAAAATAAAAACAAAAATTGGGAAACCTTCGCATTGTGTCATTATATGTGACCAAGTTACCAGCAAAAATTATAAACTTGTAATACGGCAATTATTTTAAAAAGTGTTCTCAGAAACGAGCTATCAAGTGTGAAGATGCATGGCTTTCAACCCAAATACTCAATCATATGGCCACATTCATGACATAGTTTGTTCAAATGATCTTATATTGTGCATAAGGGTGCATATTGGAATGGCAAACAATGTTGCCTAAGAAAGTTTTATTTTCTTTGGAAGAAAAATTCATTTTCCATTTTCTGAGTGCCCAAAATGAAATTTTTTTGTGAAGGATCTCCCATATATTTGTTGCAAAATTGGACCAAATCAATTTTCTAAAATAGTAGGACATATTTAATGCACAATTGACAAAAATGGTTGGGTGTCAAAAATTTTGATCCACCTCCCGTGAAAAAGATAAATTTTCGCCGATTCAGTTGGAAGCGGGTCAAATGAATATTGTTGAATTATTTTTGAACTAGGCAAGGAAGAGTTTTTACATATTTCACGAAGATATGACCCAAAGAATTTATGAGATTTTTTTGGGAATGACAGAAATATATGTTGCTTCACAACCTAGGGCAAAATTTGACACATGGACATGACACATAGGCAAAACGGATGAGGTGGCGCCTAGTCGTAGCAAACCCCCACAATTTACAAGGTTATGCCCATCTATATTGGTCGTGGTCAGCTAGAAATAAGGCAGTGGACCACTGCTGTCTGCTTTATGACCATTTCGTGTAAGGAAATTACGACCTTTCTGACCAAAATGGTCGTTATTGTTCAGCGTTTGGAGCCCCCCGAATAGCTTTTGACCAATTGGTCTCAAATGGTCATAGATTTATGACTAATTCACCCATGGTCACTACGAGAAGGTCATAAATGAGCATATTTCTTGTAGTGGCAATTAGGGGTTGTCAATCCCTTCACGGTCACTTACGAGAGTGAGATCTGATAGAGATAATATTTTTGGTATTTTTGGTATAAAGATGAAAAGTAAAAAGTAAAAGCAAAGTAAAAACAAAGCAAGTATAAAAGTGATAGAGATTGATATGATGAGAATAGACCCGGGGGCCATAGGTTTCACTAGTGGCTTCTCTCAAGAGCATAAGTATTCTACGGTGGGTGAACAAATTCTTGTTGAGCAATTGATGAAATGAGCATAGTTATGAGGTTATCTAGGTATGATCATGTATATAGGCATCACTTCCGAGACAAGTAGACCAAACGATTCGCATCTACTACTATTACTCCACTCATCGACCGCTATCCGGCATGCATCTAGAGTATTAAGTTAAAAGCAGAGTAACGCCTTAAGTAAGATGACATGATGTAGAGGAATAAATTCATGCAATATGATAAATACCCCATCTTGTTATCCTCGATGGCAACAATACAATCGTGCCTTGCAACCCTTTACATCCTTTGGGTAAGGACACGCAAGATTGAACCCAAAGCTAAGCACTTCTCCCATTGCAAGAACTACCAATCTAGTTAGCCAAACCAAATGGATAATTCAAAGAGACTTGCAAAGATAACTCAATCATACATAAAAGAATTCAGAGAAGATTCAAATATTATTCATAGATAAGTTGGATCATAAACCCACAATTCATCGGTCTCAACAAACACACCGCAAAAAGAAGATTGCATCGAATAGATCTCCACGAGAGAGGGGAGAACATTGTATTGAGATCCAAAAGATAGAAGAAGCCATCTAGCTACTAGCTATGGACCGAAGGTCTGAAGTAAACTACTCACACTTCATCGGAGGGCTATGGTGTTGATGTAGAAGCCCTTCGTGGTGGATGCCCCCTCCGTGAGCTCCTACAGGCCCCAAGATGGAATCTCGTGGATCTGAGGAAGGTGCGGCGGTGGAATTAGGTTTTGGCTCTGTTACGATCATTTGGGGATACATAGGTATATATAGGAGGAAGGAGTACGTCGGTGGGCGTCGGGGCCCACGAGGTAGAGGCGCGCCAGGGGTGCGCCCTCCACCTCATGACCGCCTCGGCACTTCTTGGAGTAGGGTCCAAGTCTCACGGATCACGTTCGGTGAGAAAATCACGTTCGAAGGTTTCATTCCGTTTGGACTCCGTTTGATATTCCGTTTCTTCGAAACACAGAAATAGGCAAAAAACAACAATTCTGGGCTGGGCCTCCGGTTAATAGGTTAGTCCCAAAAGTAATATAAAAGTGGAAAATAAAGCTCAATATAGTCCAAAACAGTAGATAAAGTAGCATGGAGCAATCAAAAATTATAGATACGTTGGAGACGTATCATGTTTACACATCATACCATGGGTTTCATGAATCACCATATCCAGATATTCGTCGACACAGCTTGTTGCCAGATAATATTTAGTGTGTGAAAGGCATCAAGCTTCCATGCGATGAATGATTTTTGCAAACCCGACATGCGCGATGTGGTTCATGCCAACAGCAAATGTGCACAACTTGATTCATGCTGATATCTAGACTGAGTCATGTATTCTGCTGCTGTAGCACGACCCTCTTTTGTTGGATATTATGTACTGTTGTTAGTTTGAAGCACTCCTCTGGTTTGAAGGATAGATACCTTCTTGGGATCAAGTGCATCCTAACTCACCTGCGTAGGATGTCTGATAATGATGATGGAGATCTTTGTGCAGATATATATATATATATATATATATATATATATATATATATATATATATATATATATATATATATATATATATATATATATATATATATATATATATTAGGCTTCAAGTGCGTACTTGTTAGTTAAACCTCGAGGCGCTTTAGCTGGAGGCGTTACCTTCTGAGTGCAGGCCTAGGGGCTGCCACGGTGGGCAGAGGTGCAACGCCTCAAAGCTAGGCGCTGCAACGTAGGGTGTGGCGGCTGCGTGTCGGGCGCCATACAAAAAGATCAGCCACGTGAAATAGTTTCACAGACAGTTCATTTTGTGATTTGATTTTGTCTCAAGATCAAAATTGTCAAATTTGCCGCGGATACGGGCCGAAGCCGTTGTGGTCGTGAAGGCATCGACAAACATGTTTTGTTCTGAGTCGACGATGGGGAGACGCGGTGGCACGACATCCTTGACCTGACACGTCGCTGTCCCTGACAAGTGTTTGTTCCCAGGATCGTGACCCCATTGAACTGCTACTGTAGTTATTTTGGATACCTCCTCCTCCTGTACGGAGTAAATAAATCACATCTTGCCGCAGGTAAGCCATTTTGACCCAAATTTGAGCTATTAAGATTTCGAACAATTGGCCTTCCGACTGCAGACATTGAACTGCTGCTGTATAAAGACTGATCATTGTTTACATGCTAGAATTGCTAGGGGGAAATGGGTCTGTATAGAACATCTGTATTACAAATTGTCGCAGTTTCTACTCGGCAACACTGGGACACTGGAACATGTACACAAGCAGAAAAGTGCAGAAGCAGGCATGCATGGATCGTTGCTGAACACACAAGCAGACATATATGTATGGCAGTGAACAAAGAGTGTGATCTCCACTACCAATGAACACTTAACATCCTGAACCTAATACATTGAGGCAAATTGTAAGCACATCTAATGGTGTACTTTCGGCAAAGAGCGATTGGTCCTATTTAAGACATTTACACAGACACCACAGAAAAAAAAATCAGAGAATTCGCCTATACCGGTCCATCGTAAGTTCTTTTTCTCAGAATATCAAATACAACAAGCATTCCAGTCAGTGTCTGTCTTTGCTCCCACTGAAGAATCAACAAGCTGCATATTAACGAGATGATATGAATCGATTGTTGGAACTTGGAAGTGATCATGCATTTCTGACGAAAATCAACTATGCTATGGTAAAGGAAGAAGTCTAGCTAGCAGCCCAGAACTTGACAGAGGCAACAGAAGATATCGAGCGTGAATGGTACCGTCTAAGATGTTTCTTTGAACAAATAAAATTCTCGACGATCTTAAGCATGGAATTAACTAAGATTTACACAAGAGTAACCAATGATTGCTCACACTTGCCCGTCAATAGCATGAATGATGGCAAAGAGACACATCTGCTGGCACTAAGCCACATTATGTTGGGATGGAACAGAGGGCAGCTAATCTTGAAAAAAATGTACAGGCCTTTATCATTTTATATTAGACAAAAACATGTGTCAACACCTCTTCAGGCCGAGTCAGTTAGCCTGGAGATTTTCTATTAACCGGAACCTTACACTGCGTTACTTCGTCCAAGCGTGTAAAAAAACGAGAATTTCTTAATTTTCCTACTCTATCAGAATTTCACTATTTTCTTAGTTTCTCTCAAAATTGTTTTTTGAGAGAAATGAACCTTACACTGAGTCGGATTTGGGGGAAGCGAGGAAGGCGTCCTCCTTTTTTTTGAGTAGACAGCGGCGTCCTCCTTTTTTTTTGAGTAGACAGCGGCGTCCTCCTAGCCCATGTGGTTACCGGCCCGGACCAGCCCATGAGGCCCTAATCCAAGCCGGCCCAGGTCGTAGATAACCGTTGCCGTCTTCTCCCACCTCGATCTCCGCCGAAACACGCCGCCGTCGAGCGCCGCGCCTCCCACTCCCAGCCTCGCCGCCGCGACCGACTACGCGGCCCTCCTCGGCTTCTCCCGCTTCGAAGCCGACGAGCTCAAGCGCCTCCTCCCGCAGGTTCGGTTCAGAACTTCCCCTCCTCTGGTCTCATATCTCCTGGATCGGATCCTGGCAGAGCTCGGGCTGATTTGTGCGCGGCGCAGGTGGTCGAGGATGTGGCGGCGCAGTCACGGGGGGTGAAGAGGGTCTTCCTCCTCCTGCATAAGTCTGAATCTAGTTGAACCCTGAAGAATGTTGTTTTGTGCCGTTGGAATCTGGAAGTGATTCTGGATTTGTTTTTTGTATTGCCGCAGGCTCTAAAATGCTATAGCTAGACATGGATTAGTCGTCCTGGGTAGCGTGGTTCAGCTCTAATATGTCCTGCACCCAGGCTGAAACTAGTGCTGAGGAGTGTCAAACAGCACGGTTGTTTTGGCATTACATTGAAGAACATTCGGGATTTCTGATAGAGGATGGTAGATTCAGCTTTCCATTGTCACTACTAGGACAAACTATGATGTGTCGATCCTTCGCGTCGCCTCCTCTGCTGGGCCAAAGCAGTTGAGTAGTTGCTGCATCAGCAAGTGCCCACTGGATCAATCATGGCTCCAGTTGAGGAAGTGAAGAGAATTGCTGGCCCAATTTTATTTACTCATGCTCGTCTCCTGATGCAATGTATGTGGTACAATCTAAATCATTGCTAGATGACTTCTCTTTGTGTGGGCTTATCTTGACGAAGACCATCATTGAGGATGCTAGCCACCCATCAAAGTCCAGTGCTAGTCGGCATGGTTGGCTTTTCTCTTTTCAGATGTTGCATAGCCTGACCAGGTATGCCTTTTATAAAGAATTTCTAGAGTTCTATTTTTACAGTCTTTCTTACTATGAACATCAGTTATTAACGTTTTACACTTTCTGTTATTGTTGTTCTGTGTCGGATTCCCCTTCAGAGGATCGAAATGATGATGCAAAATCAGAGTCTCTGATGCATTTATGCGTCTTTTCTTCTTTAGTTCGCTGTATTTCTGTGCTTTGATTATACCCACACTTCAATCCATTACCACCACATTGGATGATATATCAATTGATCCCCATATCAGTGGTTTGCACTAATTGGTGTCTAATAATCTACTGTTATCAGTGTGCAATGTTTTCCTGACTTCAGTGTCTAGCACCTCCTGCGGCTGGGACGCCACGGACGCTGCCCCCAAGCTCGGCGTCGCCGTGTCGCCAGCTGCACCGAGTGTGCCTGGGGCGCCAGGAGCGAGCTACTCACCCAGGGAGCAGTGGCTGGAGCTGGTCTGGGGGATGGCAGCCGTGCCGCCGGCAGTTGCATGGAGCGACTTGGAGGATGGGGCTGGATGGGGGCGAAGCCGATCCTTTGGTATCGGGAGCATGCTGTTACACTCTTCTCTCCGTCTTTATCATCAATCCGTCTCGAGTTCCTGAAATGGCAATGGGACAGTCTTCACCGCTCTGAACTTGCCAACATTGTTCAAGTGCTCGTTCTCCAGCCTGCAATCCAGTCAACCGTATCCTAAGTTATAACAAAAACATTAAACCGAAGATACTGGTTCCACTTTAAACCAATTTCAAATACCTGTAGAAATTCCAGTGTCCTCGTCGGATTATTTCCAAGGAGGCACGGGAGAAATCCAGTAGGCGAGTCTCATTCTTAGTAATAGAGATCTTCATCACACTTTTAGTCCATGATAGCCGAAGCACTAGATTTAGCATCTGCATTTGTGAAAGAATCAGTGCTCCAAAAGCCGCTCCTTTCTGTACTAATGTCATACTAAAAATCAGTTGAACAAAGTACAATACCATGGAAACGTAGTAGGTGAACTTGTTCTTCAGGATGAGATCATCCCGGAGCCATAGGTTCTTAGATTTGGGAGTGAAAAAGCCCCAATCCTTGACAAAGTCCCAGTAGAGCTGGTACACAGTGGTGCCTGTGGACGTTATGAGGACCATCCACACCCAGAATGGCGTCGGTGTTGCTTTGTACTTGAGCCTGACAGCAGCCGCGACCATCGCCGACGCGTACTTCCCAGCGTTGGCGAGTTGATTTACGTCATGTTCCTCCAGGTATCTTCTTAAACACTTTTGAAAAATGGGCACAAATCTTAGCTTGAAATTGATCCTGACAAGTTGTAATCTTAATATTGTTCGTTTGTCTATCGATTCATACCTGCATAGCTCTCCAGTAGTAAGGGAGAAAAGAGATCACATAGGCCAGGTGTTTGTATTGCTGGTTCTTAGTACAAGTCTCATATGGGTAAGCCCTAAAGCTTCCTGCCATGAAGTAGCACGCTGCAAACTCCGTGTGCCTTAACAATGGGATCTGGAACATAAACAAGTTACTTTATAAGAACATGCATTTTAAGACTCCTTGGTTATAGTATAAATGTATAATATAATATTGCAATTAAATTATTACCTGACTAGTTAACTGATCAGCCATGAAGAAATCGGCCATCACAACCTGGATCACAAGGAAGGTTTATCATCAAAAATATGTTCATGAGAATTTTGGTGAATCGTAAACCGTAGATGTATCCCTTACCTTGTAGAATGGCGAGAATATGATTTTGCGCATGATGCGCATGAAGCAGTAGCGCGTCGAGCGGTAGAACACGTTGAACGGACAGAATAAAAGTCCGGCCGACAACTGAAACAGGTAGATTCAGAATTTTGAGAACTAACAGTTGCAACACAGTCTGAGCTATCAATCATTACTCCAAATATATGGTCTGTGTTACTCACCACTATGAGAGCCCCTGGCACGGCATTGGTGTAGGGCACACCGGCGTTTATGAGGAAGAGGTTGATGACCAACACGGTGACAACAGTGCACATGATGAAGGCGGACATGAGGAAGGCATCCCGGTGCGTGAGGGCAGTGTTGGGCACGAAGTCGAATATGAAGTTCTGGTTGATCCTTGTGCTCTTCCACATGAACAGGTTGCATCCATAGAGGAAGCTGTGCAGGCTGATGAGCGCGAAGATGCTGCAGGAGAATAAAGGAGAATCTACTGTCAGGTCAAGGTAAATTTTCATCCCTAATCATCAAACCCTTGATAAAAAATCAAAAGAAGTTGAGCTCATACCAATAACAGAGCTGTTATACTAAGAATACTAGGCCCGTAAGGGTTCCTTTTTTCTGGTTTTTTGGAATTTTTTTACAGCCTCTTGGTAAAACGACGCGTGTAACTATCGAATAGAGAGTCCCTGCGATGCCTGATGGTCGTTCAGATTTTTTTAGGAAACAGTTTAATCACGTGGCCTATGGAACTGCCTAGATATTTGCATGGATTTTGGAAGGCGGTAGAACCAGACAGCGATCTGGTTTGATGACACGTGCGAACACGTGTAAGTGTTTCCGACGTTCGCTTTGGTTCGTCATCCCTGTAGAATTCTGAAGAAATATCGGGAGGCAGAACGAGCACACCCCCTAACCGCCCTATATCTGTATATAAAGCTATTCTCGACCCATATCCAACAATCCCAGTCTCCCTGCCCACATCCTCCCCCAAGATGGGGCGTACTGGCATCGTCGTGCTCCATCGCCACCCCGGACACACAACGGCCACGCCACGACCAGTGAGATCCGCGCGAGGAGGGAGGTGCATTAGGGAGGATTCAGGCTACTCACCGGCCCGGCGCTACGGAATCCTCCCAGATTTGGCTTCCTTTTTGCACTCCACTATTCTCCGGCATGTCGTCGTTCGTCGTTTGGTTCCTGTGACCCCTGCACCGACGGGAGAGTCCGGTCTTCCCACCTATAAACGTTCTGGTTCTTCTCCACTAGGACACGACGACGAACTCCACCATGATGAACTGCTCACTTTTAGCTGAAATTTACCTTGCATCTCTCTGTACTTCCTTTTATTACTCGACTGCGCCGTAGCTCTAGGTTTGCATAGGGTCGCCGGGATCCCGATGTTGTATTGCCTGCCTGCCTTCGTACTTAGATCTTTTCCTACAGATGCCTAATTCTTTTTGTTTGATGTGCTATGTGCAGTGTTATTGCTAGGAGTGGTCTTTTTGGTTCTACGAGAACCTAATGTCCAAGACTTCAGGTTAAGTTCAGCCGCCCTGCGAGCAAGAGCACCATGTACCTCTACTACGAGGGCATGCTAGATTCTCCACAAGCTCAGCCGCGAGTCACACGACATCCTCTGCAGGAACTGTAACCATTTCTACTACGTGCTCCGCCATAATGTCGGCATCCCCAAGCTTCCAAGTAAGGGTAAGAGATTCATGCTCTGTTCTTCTGATTAGCCACTGGACTATGGTCTTCTCCCTAAAAATTAGTCACTAGACTGTATTTGTAGGCAGTGTGTTGTGGCGTTTGACACATCTTAATATCATGATTTACTACAGAATGGCCATACTTTTCATAATTGAAGCTTGGTACCTGTACTAGCTGGATATCAGTACTAGAAAAAAAAAATCTTATTTGGTCAATGGCTACATACTCGAAGAAGTGGTTGTTTGGATGAATAAAATTAGTGTCAGTTTTCAAAGAACGAATTTTCATTGGATTGTTTTTGGAAAATCCAATTTTACTTATATAATTTACTTAATAAGTATGAACAAAATCTTGTCTGGAACTATAAAATTGTAGTATAAAATTGTAGTATCCATTGCCATTAGCAGATGGATATTCATCAGATAGACATACATACTTGTTTTCACTTGAATCCAAGCAAAATATCATGTCAATTAGATAAATTGTACAGTTTTTTGGCTGAACCATTAAGTTTTGTGATGGCTTACCTATTTTGTACAAGTATGGGTGTCTAAACGAGGAAAGAGTCTTTATTTGAGTCTTGGTTAAAGTGAAAATTGTCTAGAAGAAGTGTAAGGTGGTTCTGTGGATTTACTTAGCTTTAGCACAATATGAGTAGCAACTGTAGTTTGTCAACTCTCAGCCAAGCAAGATTAGTTCTTCTCAATTTTAGTCCCTTCTTGTTACAGGAAACAATCTGAATTATGGCGAGGACTAGAATTATGTGCTCATGAGGCTGTTACCTCAAACGCTGCGCCAGTTTTTTAGGTACTTGCGCATCACATATTCGATATGAATTTGGGTAAGCCTGTGCTATATGGTAAATATCCCATCATTATAATGGAATGAGTATTTGTTTTGATTTGCCTTCTGATCCATAAAAAAAGGATATCTCATTGTTCTCTAGATTGTCACGGAGTGGGCTTTCATTGTTTTATATGATCTATGTAATCTTTAAAAATTACAATTTAAGGTCTTGATAATTGAGGTGAACATGGTCAAGTGTTGAGCATTTTTGGGTCAGAGATTGAGAATTGAGTTTTTTCCACCAAAAAGAAAACTTTGTACTAATTACTCTTGTCTATTTTCCACTCTGATGCTCTAGATGTTTAATGATTTCATAGTTTTTTGTCTATATTGTCAGTGTATTTGCTATTTTCAAGTTTGTACAGGTTTTGAAAAAACGTTTAATCCCTTGCTGCGCATAATTTGTATAGGCAAAAGTAGCAACCTCATTTGTTTGTTCTATTGTCAGAATGACAGATGGTGCATGTCATTCAGTTGGGTAATATTGTTGTACTCTATAGGAGTTACCTTATTTTGTTTCATTCTATTCAGGTTGGTAATGCATGTCTTGCACAAGATAATTACCGTGTTGATGGATCATATAGCAGGTTCAATGTGCAGTTTTAAATTTCTTTAGCACATGTGTGCATGCACACACAGACACAGACACACACACACACACACACACACACACACACACATACGTACAGTGTTTATAGATCTTTTTTATAGTGTAGTTGTTTTCCAAGGCTTTATCTGCCAGCTTAATATGATTGTTGCCTTGGTCTACTTTGATAAACGATTTTCTGATTCAAGAAAGGTTTTCTTTCCAAAATTGTATAGAAGAGCATCATGCACATTTTTCAGAGAGTATCGACATCTGAGAGGGAGTTTGTATGCTTCGATGTCATTCTACCTTCAGTTTTGGTCAACAATGTGTGAGCCCAAATATTCAGATCCCAGTGAGCTCTTACATTTAGTTTGAGGGAAGCATGTAAAAGTGCACCCAGCCGTAATAAATTTTGATGGCACTAGATTTAAAATTATTAAGTGCAGCTGATTGCATAAGATGGTACCTTATGGAAGAACCAGGCAGTTAAAGTATATTAGTGCTAGCACTCCAAGTCAGGCAACTGTAAGAATTTGTTGGGTTTAGTTGGTGTTGCCTTGTAGAATAAGATGGATAACGGTCGGAGTACTCGGCCAAGTATTTATTTTGATATTATATTTATATATACGACTCCGATACACGATAGTGGTTTTCATTTTTTAATACAATAGCTGATGTTACTTTTCTGGAATTAGATGGAAGAGGTGAACATTCATTTCATATTAATATCCCTGTTCAAGTCCATAACTTATGGAAGAAGTCAGGGTTAACTCTATGTTCATATTAGCATTCAGGTCCCAAGCTTCAGCAATTTAGTTGTAATGATGACACAGTTGATCTTGGCTTCTCCTCTTAAGAGTTTATTTGTTCTAACAAGGTTGAAAGGAGACGCAGACAATCTGCACGTATCGTAGCCTATCAGGGATGGATTAATGACTAACTGAGCTTTTTCCTGGCTTTGACTTCAGATGTTGTAGTTAACTCTATGTACCAGGAACATGTAGTTTGAGATTGGTTTTAGTACTGAATATATACCTTTTAAGGGAACTCTTATATTCACTTAGATATGCTAGATGAAGAAAATAATAATAAAAACAATACTTTTTGAGGTGCTATGGTTATGGCTGCCCAAGATAGGAAGGGTGATACTTTATTTCCTTTTTGTTTTGTTGGAATTTAATCTGTCTTGTAAAATATCTTTTGATGTATATTTGTTCTACTATCTTTGTTTTTGTCTGAATATTGTGAATGAGCAGCATGAACACGGCGTCTAGAGGAGCACACAAGGCAATGGAGTGATGAATGATGCCTTCGTTTTCTAGATGGCAAAACTATGTATGAAACACATTCAAATGTATGTACCCCAAAAGAATCTCACAAGGCAAAAGTAAATGAGTATATGTTGATTGGTGCCGAACATACAAAATTGTATATATACTAATGGAGCTCCCTAGAGCAACTAGCACTTGTTATTTACCAGTTTATATCAGATGCCATCTTTAGAGGGCCACTAAATATACTACTTTCAGGTTTCAGCCAATCAAGGCAATGACACTGTACCTCTTCTCTTATACATTCTTCTTTCTATTTACATCCTGTTCTCAAAATAGTGCAACGACAGGGTAACAAGATGATGCATGTACCCATGACTGGGAGTACGGTTACATCTACCGACCAAGTTGGCTTATTCATAATATTTTGACACTGCTGGATTCGTCTTGGTGATATGTGGCTCTTATACAATTCTATATACTTATGTGGCTCTTATACAATTCTATATACTTTATTTGAACTTTCATAGGTCATTTTTGTTTTGTAAATAGGCTTCGCCCCAGTATTCTGGTACCACTTTGTTAGTACCAAGTAGATTTGTCTCTTTATCCCTGCTTGCATTATGTATAAACTTTATGAATAATTAACCATACACGATTGTCTTCCACATTGTTAGAAAGACAAAGACATACCCACATAAAACATATAGCGATTTTTTTTGTGTATAAGAAAAACAATTGTTAAGCGAATCAGCGAGGCGCGGCGTGCCGCTGCGCACAACTCGCTAGTATAATACTGTATATGGTTAGAATCTTGGTCTGAGAGGTTACCTGAAGACATGGTAGACTACTTCATGGTAGGCCGTGTCTCCGACAGAGGCGAAAATGCCGGAAGCATGTGCCAGGATGGTGTATATGATGAACAGACTCACAAATGTGCCCGTGAACAACCCTGAAAACAAACACGAGACAACGAACCACAAAGTTAAGAATTCCGAATTTCTCCACCGTAGATGGTACTACATAGGTCAATCTGACTTCTGAATGTACGCGCCTACCTACGAGGAAGGTGATCATCTGCGTGCTCTTGGGCTGCTTTGGGTTGAGATACTTCATCGCCACCATCTTGTCGTTGCCCGCAAAGTTCTTCAGGAAGAGTGACTCCACCTCGTCCGACAGCTGAAGAACCTGCTCTCAGAATTTCCATGAATATCAATTCCTTCAGTTCGTATTCTTCAGGGTGGGACAGGATGTAGATGAGGATGAACTGATGATGATACCTTGTCGGAGGTGCTGAACGATGATCCCTTCACCTTCTGCGAGAAAAGGTCCGTCGCTCGCTGCTGCCCCGACACCTGAGAGAGCATTTCGTTTCAGTTTCTGACAGTGAAAAACATCGGTTTTAATCATGTTTATTTATGTCAATTCTGTCGCTAGTTTTTTTCAGAGGTAGGTTAGTTGTGTATTGCAGTAGTATGTCAATTCACTAGGACAACCACACAGATCACAAGCTGTGTGCTACTCCTTCTGTAAAGAAAATAAAGAGCGTTTAGATCACTAAAGTAGCGATCTAAACGCTCTTATATTTCTTTGCGCAGGGAGTACATGATGAAGTACAACATCCTACATCCTCGTGTTGTACAATTAAAAGTAACATCCTCATGTTGTTTAACACTCTACACTGTTCCTATCCATCCATTTTCCAAAGCACCTACGCTACACAAAAATAGAGAATTTCATGGAACTATTATGATACCTTGACGAATTTCTTGAGAATCTTGGTGAAGGCCTTTACATTCAGAGAACTGCACCCATCCATCCATCCATGCAACAGAAAAAGCACAACAAATCCGTAAGCCCCCAAAGATGTCACAATTCTCATGGCGAAAGCAAAGTCGTGTATGGCGGCCGGAGTGTGCACCTGAACTTCTTGAGCAGCTCGAGGCCTCGGTAGAGCGCCATGAAGGCGTCGCGGATGTTCTTCTCGGCGTGCTGCACCTTCTTGCGGTGGACGAAGGCGGCGGCGGGGTCGGCGCCGTCCTTGCGCAGCACGTTCACCAGCTCCTCCCACACCTTGAGCGCCGCCCGCCCCGGGTTGCTGGCCGGAATGTTGATCCGAACCGTCGCCGGCAGCTGCAGCCTCCTCGCCTTGATGTCCTTCTTCCCTGGCAGCCTCACGAAGCTGACCCCGTTGCGCTCCAGCGCCGCCATCACTTCATCCGCCACGGCCGCGCCCTCCATCATCTGCGCGTGCTGCAGCTCCACGCTCCCATCTGCACGCCGCCATCACGCACCGTTTGTGTCAGCTCACGTGCCCATGCTATATTGCCATTTGCCATGCACACGCGTGAATGATGGTCGAGGCAGTGGGGTTCATGCGCCGGGACTTGACGTGGGTTGGTTGGGTGTCGTGCGTGTGCGTGCACCGCTATGGAGTATGGACGCCTACCTGACATGGACTGCGGCGTGGCCAGGCCGGAGTGGATGCACCGGCTGGAGCCGCTGAGCGCCGGCGAGGACGGTGCCACCGCGGAGAGGGTGCGCCTGGCGCGACGGGTGGCGGCGTGGTCGGCCAGGATGCGCTTGACGTCGGCAAGGATGCGGAGCTGGTCGATGAGCGCCTCGCCGCGGCCCAGCAGCTCGGCCTCCTGCGCCGCGTAGAAGGTGTTCACCTTCTCCAGCTCCTCGTCCGCCTTCTCCAGAAACTCCAGCTCCTGCACGCATCAAACACTTCAATTTCTTGCACAATTGAGGTGGATATCAGCTGAAGGTGCACGGATGAATGCATGTATGCTCACATGCTTGTCCGTGGATGGCACGAGCTCCCCGGAATCCCCACTCTCCTCATCCTCCTGCGTGTCCCTGGGCGCGAACCGGGAGGCCACGGCGTGGACGGGGTCGAGCATGGAGAAGCCACCGCCATAGCCGACGCTCTCGACGCCGGCGGCGAGGGCGGTCTCCTCCGGCGAGGAGTCTCCTGTGCTGCTGTCGTCAGCGTCGCCCCGTGCGAGCTTGATCTTCTTGATGAGTTTCTTGAGGCACTTGTAGTCGACGAAGGCCCCCTTCCACTCCGGGATGACGCTGGCCTCGTACTCCCGCGAGAACTTCACCATGTCCTCCGCCTCGAGACGCCTATATACTACCACCCCAGCACTCCACTATGATCAGGCCGATCGATGGTCGGGGGTTGAAGCGGGTTGCAAGAGCCGATCGAGCGAGCTGCGTAGGAGGGGGAGAGGGAGGCAGGAGGGGGACAGGGACAGGCAGGAGTGATGAGAGAAGCAATCGTGCTTATATAGATGGAGGGACAGACGATCGGGGAAGCTAGCTACGATGGTTACTCTCTTCCCACTCAGGAATGAATGTGTCCCTGTCCTACAGATATCACTCACGATCGGTCGTTAGTGCTGCTAAAAAGGGAAGGAGAAACTGAAAAAGTACAGAAATGCTACTACCTCCGTCCTGGTTTATTGGTCTTATTGTAATCCGTACCAAATTTTGACCATAAATTTAACTTAAAAAATGTTTATGCATGTCACAAAATTATATTATTGAAAACTATGTTCAAATATGAATCCAACTATATAATTTTTGTTGGCAGGCACTAATATTTGTGAATTAAATCTTTGATCAAAATTTAGCACAAATTACAAAGAAGACTAATAAATCAGGACATAGGTAGTACTGTATTTGGCTAACGGTTGCCAGGAGGCTAGCTGTTGTTGGCGGATGCCCTTCCCGTAGCCTGATCTGGACGCATGTACTAATAAGAACCATATCTGTCTCGAGTCTCGACAAATAGCCGCCGCGGTGCCGCGGTTATGAGCAGAAGATACACCCGCATCGACATTCATCTTGACAAAGCCCACCGGAGGAGGGATCCACGTATTCCTTCTACCAATCGAAGATGGAGTTGGTTGCCGTGTAGTTTCTCTTATCAGATCTAATTCTGCAATAAACCTCGTGATGAAAAGGTGAGTAGATAGCGGACTTTGTTGGATGCCATGCTACAGAGTAGCCATGCACACTCACCAGTTGGGCTAGAGAGGTGTTTGTGAACACTTTGTGATCAAACACCTTTTATCTATTTGAGCTATGTTTCTAAATTAGTTTTTTCATTTGAAAAAGTCATCTGAAAATCCTGAAATTTTCCATTTTGAAAGAACAAAAATCCCCATTTTTAGAAGGCGTTTTTTATTTCCAAACTTTCCATGTCCATTTTAATTATGTGTAGCATGACAATTTCTATGTCTTTTTTAAGAAACATTTTACGGTCCATCATACTACTCGTTATAACGGGTAGTATTAAGTTAATCCAACGATCAGCATGAGTCCATCAGATTTTCTATTAGGGATAGAGTTGTCTTTTCCCAGGTTCAACAATAACGATTCATCTAATTAATTAAAATATGTTTTGTCTAATTAATCACAGCCGATGCCTCTGCAGGCCACCGTCCCCAATATCAGCCAGCCCAACGCCGGCAATAATCACCGGCCGCAGCCTGCAGTCGCCACCCCCGGATCTCAGCCTTCCTGACTGTGTCTGTAGGCCGCCGCCTTAAAGAGCTCCGCCATCCCGACGCCGCTTGCAATCCTCCCGGTGCCCCGCCATCTCAATGCCGCTACAGCTGCTGCCGCCGCTGCCGTCTCGATGTAGCAACTTAATTAGCTATCGTTTTCGGAAAAGAAGGCACATGACATGATGTCAAGACGAGAGTTCAATGGAGTTCTAGCCATGATATAGCGTCGCATTCGAGTATTAGCGAGTCATGCCTGGGACGGGTTGAACAAGGTCCTCGTCATGGCCCCATGGGCACGGTCAGTTTTCAGCTGATGGCATGATCTCGTTGCTCTTTCACTACTACTAATAAAGCTTTTTCACTAAGGTGGAGCGGGCACATACATTCCTCTAACTCGCCGAGGTCGACGGCAGGGAGGGCCGTGACGGCGACGGGGCATGCGGCCGGGGCGACGACTCGCCTTCGAGTCTCAGCAGGTTACCAGCTCCAGATCCGGCAGGCAAGAAAGGAACAAGAAATGCAGGGCATCTTGCCGCCGATGACGGCCGGCTAGGCAAGGACGGGGGCGCCACCGCGCCAGCGGCCCAGCGGAGGGCAGGCTGGATGGGGCGACCGGCGATGGCGACGGGAAATGTACAGTGCGGGATGAGTAAATTACCTGCCTGGGGATGGATAAATGTGAACTACCCAAAATGCCCCTGATTACTTAATATACTACCAGAAATCTGGCGTAGTATTGGCTCATCTCGGCCGTACAATGAGCAGAAGTAAACGATCCATATTAAGTTGATGCACCGTAAAAAGTCTCTAATGCCACATTGCAATTTTTTTATTAAGAGCATGACATTTAATAAGTTAGTAACATGTCATTTTTATTACTAAGAAGGTGACAATTTTCTTATTAGGAGCATGGCATTTTTATTTTTAGTAACATGCCTTTTTTTTATTTGTCAAGTGGATATCATTTTTATGATTAAGAGCATGGCATTTTTATACTAATACCATGTCATTTCTATTATTAGGTGGATGACAGTTTTATTGCTAACAGGTGGCAGTTTTTTCATTGAGAGCATGCCATTTTTATTATTTGTTGGCACCACGTTTTTATTATTATAGAAGAGGATGGCATTTTTTATATTTTTTGGATGGCAGTTTGAGGCCTCTGAACCAGCAATACGCCAACAAATGTCGGCGTGTGCTGGACGGCGCAGATACGCAGATACGGCCGCGATACGCGTATCACGATTTTCTCTTGTCTACCACCACACGCACGATCGCTCCTGCGATCCAATCGGGAAAGAAAAGGTCACGCACGCACGTTCGTTGCTGCCCTAGACCCACGCACGATCGCTCGCTCGCTCCTGTGCTCCGTTGTCACCTGCTGGCCGTGGTTGCGGCACGGGACCTCGATGGCCACGTTGACCCCGGCCCACGACAAACACGCCGCTGGGCAGGTTGAGCCGCGTGGGCAGCACCACGAGATAGAAATACTTTTTTTTTTGAGGGGAACGAGATAGAAATACTGGTGCAACTTCCACAGCATGCATGCACGTACAAAAGTGCAAGCTGGAAGAATACTACTACGATCCAAAACACATCATGGCAGGCAGGTTTGCATGAAATTGAAGGTCACTCCCTCATCTTTGTTACTAGACGATTTCCCGCGCGTTGCGGCGGGAACATTTGCGTGTAGTTTTTTGTAAATATTTTTTGTTACTATGGAGTACTGAATTGTTGAAGTTTGCAATTTACTTACCCGAAGGAAGATTTTTTTTTACTTACCTGAAGGAAGATTTCATGTGTTAAATTGTATGTATTTATGTAAGGGATGAACTGGAATAATATCCACAGAGATAGATGTTGCATTCATCAAAATGACACAATGATAAGCGCCAAACATAAATTAGTTGGTCAACATTGTTGGGAAAAATGCAACCAAACTTGCGTTCATATTTGATCTTTCCGGGTGAAATAGCGTTGTTCATTCATCATCAATTTTAAATCTAGATGATGGAAGACATACATTCTTTATAGATGAACATGATAGCTCAGTAATTTATACAAATCATTAAAGAGGACATGTCATAGAAAGGAAGGAATTATGAGAGGCAAAATAATTAGTTGAACCTAGTTATAATAAAAATAAAAAATGCCATGTTATAATTATTAAAATGCCATGCTTTTAATAATAAAACTGACATGCCCTTAATAGTAAAATTGTCATGTGAGGGGAAAATCATTTTTTTCAAATGAAAAACAAATGCAAACAAAATACCCCAGTAATACATAAAGATGATTAAAAAGTACGTGTACACAAAAAAGCACTACAACCCAAGTTGTAAAGCATGTCTACCCTTCTGGCAAAAAAAAAAGCATGTCTACCCTAAAAAAAAAGTTGTAAAGCATGCGCTCACTCCAGCGGGAGGTCACGAGTTCGAGACCCCACCCGATGCACCTCTCTTGTGTTTTCTTTTGAAAAAAAATGGTTCACTGGAGAGCATTGCCTGGCGAACGATCTCCAAACGCCGACCTGGCACTCCAGCACGTGAAAAGATTAGAGCATCTCTAGCAGACCCCGCATTCCGCCGACCCGCAAAACACGTTTGCAGTTCGTGAAAAAACGGCTTTGCGGGCCGGCACGGACGGCCGCAGATGTAGACCCCGTATAACGGACCCGTAAAAAAGAATATTCGGATATATTCTTTCCCGTGTCTTCTTCTTCCTCTCGCCTGTGTTCATAGTCAGCTCTCGTCGTCCATAGTAGTCGCCGAATCGATCCCGGAGGCAGCTCCTCCGTTGCCGGATGGATCCAGGAGCTAGCTATCTATTCCATGGCCGGCTGGATCGAGGAGCTTGCTAGCTACTCCGTCAACGTTCGTGGCCGGATGGATCGAGGACCTTGCTAGCAAGCTAGCTAGCTTGCTCGTTCGTGGCCGGATGGATCAGGAGCTTGCTAGCTAGATCGTTCGTGGCTGGGTAGCGGTAAACGGCGAGTTTCCGGCGAGTTCCGTGGCGGCAGCGGTAAACGGCGAGTTTCCGGCGAGATTCCGGCGAGTTCCGTGGCGGAAGGTCACCGGAGCACGTGTGCGCACGGCGGAATTTCCTTGTCGCGTACGTTGACCGGTTTGCAGTTCCCCTTATATTTTGCCTCCAAATCTGCAAAATTAAGGGTCGTGGGGATGGATTCCCAGGGGCCTGCAAATCTTTTACAGGTTTGACCGCTTTTGCGGGTTCTATTCGGGACGTTTTTTGACATCACGAAACTGCAAACGCGGATTTTTGCAGATTAGACCGCTTTTGCGGGGTCTGCTAGAGATGCTCTTAGTGCATCACATCGGATGACAGAGACAAGGTTCGCCAGAGTTGACTTCCTGGGGAACGTCAGCCAAATAACATTTGTGTTTCCTTTTCAGATGTTGCAGAACCTGACCAGGTATGCCTTTTATAAAGAATTTCTATATTTCGCTTTTTACATTCTTGCTTACAATGGCATAAGTAATTATTGTTTTATTATTTCAGTTATTGTTTGTCTATGATGCATTTATGCCTCTTTTCTTCTTTAGTTTGCTGTATGTATGTGCTTTAATTATACCCGCACTTCAATCCAGTGCCATCACAATAGATGGTACTTCCTTTGGTTCTTTATAGTATGCATACAATATAAAAATCAAGTTCATGGCGCGTTTAATAATATTGATTTCGTATTGTGAATATTGACATTTTTTCTTATAAAGTTATTTAAACTTTACGAAGTTTATCCTCATATAAGTGGAGTAAAAAAGACCGGATGAAGTATATCAATTGATCCCCATATAAGTGGTTTGTACTAATTGATGTCTAACAATCTATTGTTATCAGTGTGTAATCTTTTCCTGACTTCAGTGTCTCGCGCCGCCTCTTGAGTCTCGGACGCCACGAACGCTGCCCCCAAGCTCGGCGTCCCCAGCTGCGCCGAGTGTGCCTGGCTCGCCAAGAGCGAACTATTCACTGAGGGAGCAGTCGCCGGAGCTCGTCTTGGCTATGGCAGCCGTGCCACTGGCGGTTGCATGGGGCAACTTGGAGGATGGGGGCAAAGCCGATCCTTTGGTATCGGGAGCACGCAGTTACACTCTTCTCTCCGTCTTAATCATCAACCCGTTTCGAGTTCCTGAAATGGCAATGGGACAGTCTTCACTGCTCTCAACTTGCCAACATTGTTCAAGTGTTCACTCTCCAGCCTGCAGTCCAGTCAACCATATACTGAGTTATAACAAAAACATTAAACCGTAGATACTGGTTCCACTTTAAACCAAAATTCAAATACCTGTAGAAATTCCACTGTCCTCGTCGGATTATTTCCAAGGAGGCACGGAAGAAATCCAGTAGGCGAGTCTCATTCTTATTAATAGGAATCTTCATCACACTTTTAGTCCATGATAGCCGAAGCACTAGGTTTAGCATCTGCATTTGTGAAATAATTAGTGCTCCAAAAGCCGCTCCTTTCTGTACTAATGTCATACTTAAAATGAGTTGAACAAAGTACAATACCATGGAAATGTAGTAGGTGAACTTGTTCTTCAGGATGAGATCATCCCGGAGCCATAGGTTCTTAGATTTGGGAGTGAAAAAGCCCCAATCCTTGACAAAGTCCCAGTAGAGCTGGTACACGGTGGTGCCCGTGGACGTTATGAGGACCATGCACACCCAGAATGGCGTCGGTGTTGCTTTGTACTTGAACCTTACAGCAGCCGCGACCATCGCCGACATGTACTTCCCGGCATGGGCGAGCTGATCTACGTCATGTTCCTCCAGGTAACTTCTTAAACACTTTTGATAAATGGCCACAAATCTTAGTTTGAAATTGATCCTGACAAGTTGTAATCTTTGTAACATTCATTCGTCTCTCGATTCATACCTGCATAGCTCCCCAGTAGTAAGGGAGAAAAGAGATCACATAGGCCATGTGTTTGTACTGCTGGCTGTTAGTACAAGTTTCATATGGGTTAGCCCTAAAGCTTCCTGCCATGAAGTAGCACGCTGCAAATTCCATGTGCCTTAACAATGGGACCTGAACATGCACAAGTTCAATTTATAAGAACTTACATTTTAAGACTCCTTGGTTATCGTATAAATGTAAAATATTGCAATTAAATTATTACCTGACTAGTTAACTGATCAGCCATGAAGAAATCGGCCATCAGAACCTGGATCACAAGGAAGGTTTATCATCAAACATATGTTCATGACAATTTTAGCGAATATAAAACCGTAGATGTCTCTCCTTACCTTGTAGAATGGCGAGAATATGATGTTGCGCATGATGCGCATGAAGCAGTAGCGCGTCGACCGGTAGAACATGTTGAACGGACAGAATAAAACTCCAGCCGACAACTGAAATAGGTAGATTCAGAAGTTTTAGAGCATGGTTAATAGTATAGCTAGCTGCTGGCTATATGAGCGTGCCATGTCATTAACAGTTAACATTATTAATTACTCGTACAATGGTACTGACTATAAGATAGGCTATAAAGTTACAACTTTTTCTCACTTTTTCTCTATCTCTATCTCTTTTCTCTTATTAAATGTTTTTATCTAGGAGCACACATAGAGCGTGCCATGTCATCAACAGTTAACATTATTAATTACTCTTGCATAAGGGTCCACTCCTTTACTTCTTTCATGTCTCTCTTCTCCACATAGGCAAAAGTGCCAAAGTAGGCTTATAACCCACTATTGTACTTGCTCTTAGAACTCACAGTTGCAACACAGCCTGAGCTATCAAATATTGCTCCAAATATATGGTATGTGTTCCTCACCACTATAAGTGCCCCTGGCACGGCATTGGGGTAGGACACACCGGCTTTTATGAGGAAGAGGTTGATGACCAGCGCAGTGACAACTGTGCACATGATGAAGGCGGACACGAGGAAGGCGTCCCGGTGCGTGAGCGCGGTGTTGGGCGCGAAGTTGAATATGAAGTTCTGGTTGATCCTGGTGCTCTTCCACATGAACAGGTTGCATCCGTACAGGAAACAGTGCAGGCTGATGAGCGCGAACATGCTGCAGGAGAACAAAGGAGAATCTACTGTCAGCTCAAGGTAAAATTTCATCCTTAATCATCAAACCCTTGATAGAAAATCAAAAAATATTGAGCTCATACCAATAAGAGAGCTCTTATCTATAGTCAGAATCTTGGTCTGAGAGGTTACCTGAAGACATGGTAGACTAGTTCCTTGTAGGCCGTGTTTCCGGCAGAGGCGAAAATGCCAGAAACATGTGCCAGGATGGCGTATATGATGAACAGACTCACAAATGTGCCTGTGAACAACCCTGAAAACAAACACGAGACAAAGAACCGCCATGTTAGAATTCTGAATTTCCCCACCGTAGAATGTACGCGCTCCTCTAGAATGTACGCGCCTACCTACGAGGAAGGTGATCATGTGCGTGCTCTTGCGCTGCTGCGGGTTGAGGTACTTCATCGCCACCATTCTGTCATTGCCCGCGAATTGCTTCAGGAAGAGTGACTCCACTTCGTCCGACAGCTGAAGCACCTGCTCAGAGTTCCATTCGTAGTATTGCTCACTCATAAGTTTCTTGTTTTCTTCAGGTGTTGAACAGGATGCAGATAATGATGAACTGTAAGATGATGATACCTTGTCGGATGTGCTGAACAACGATGTCTTCATCTTCTGCGAGAAAAGGTCCGTTGCTCGCTGCTGCTCTGACACCTGAGAGATCATTTCGCGTCAGTTGCCAACAGCGATAACGCATCGGTTTTAATCAAGTTTTCTACCACTAGCTTCTTTCTTTCCTTTAAAGCTACTCCCTACGTCCCAAAATTCTTGTCTCAGATTAGTCTAGATACGGATGTATAGATACATCCGTATTTAGACAATCTAAGACAAGAATTTTAGGACAGAGGGAGTATGTTGGTGCAGATTGCAGTAGTATATCAATCAATTCAGTAAATTACTACTCCCTCCGTTCCTAAATATTTGTCTTTCTAGAGATTTCAACAAGACTACATACGGAGCAAAATGAGTGAATCTACACTCCAAAATATGTCTACATACATCCGTATGTTGTGTCCATTTGAAATGCCTAGAAAGACAAATATTTGGGAACGGAGGGAGTAGAACCGCAAGGATCACTAGGTGTGTGTACTATTTGATTATTGTTGATAGTTTGATTCTCCCTCCGATCCATATTAGTTGATACTGCTTTAGACTTTGGCACGGAATTACTATTTTTTTCGACAAACGTTGGATTTATTAACTCAATACTACTACATGATGAAGAATATATTCTCCCCTCAAAGTGTTAATTAGGGACTGGCTATATGTAAGTCACCTGAAAATTTATTTTGAGTAAGTCGTTTTTTTGGGCCATTATATTAAGTTCCAACCGTCGTCTTTTTTTCTTCTTCCTCTAGCTTTCTTCCTCCTCCAACCATTCCTTCTATCACAAAATTGACTTGCCCAAATTACAAATTTAGTCAACTTGCGTATAGGTATTATATGTTAATTAAGTACTACAATGACCTTAATTATGTTACTTAAAAGACTACATTGTTCTTGTCCATCCATTTTCCAAGGTACCTACGCTACACACAAATATGTTGCTAGTGGGCTGTATGTTAATTATGAAGCAGGTACGTACCTTGACGAATTTCTTGAGAATTTTAGTGAACGCCTTTACATTCAGCGGACTGCACCGGCCCATCCATGCAAACAACAGAAAAAGCACAAGAAATCCGTCAGCTCCACCACCACCAAGGTGTCATCACAATTCTCATGGTGAAAGCAAAGCTAACGGGAAATGTTATCTTGCGTCCGTCAGATTTTTGACAACTCTCAGCGAATACCCTCCTCACCGTTGCACGGATCTTAGAGCAGGGCCAATGCCATGTCAGATTTTGAACTAGTTTGTTGTACGATAAAAACCGGCAAACGTTTTACTTTTCAAATCAATCAGTGCACCACATTGGCTAGCCGCATGAGCTTGCACATGGTAAACCTGGGTTTGAATCCCAAGCCCTCTTTTTTTTCTTGCTACATGGCATTTTTCTAGAAAATTTGCCATGACAGTTTTAATAATTTCATGAAATATGTTACATGGCACCCCAAGCCCTCCTTTTTTTGCTCGGCATTTTTCTAGAAAATTTGCCAAGTCAGTTTTAATAGTTTCGCGAAACATGTTGCATGGCAATTTTTTTCCACAAGCTAAGTTGTTTTTGTAGCTGGCATTTTTATTATTAAGAAATGACATTTTTTAACTATTAAGAGATGGTATTTTTATTATTAAGAGATGGAAATTTGTATTCTAAATAGATGGCATTTTTTGTTTATTAGAAGAGACGGCATTTTTATTTGGTTTTCGAATTTGGTTCATGGGAAAAAAAGGAAAACAAAATGTTTTTTCACACTAGCCTGGCAGTTTTATAAAGTAGCATGACATTTTTTAATGTTTTTTCATACCATGCACTCACAAAATTATGCTTGTCTCTGTTTTTAAATAAGAAATTGTGATTTTATTTTCAGGACATTTTTACAAAACACAGTAAACTGGGCCTCATGCCCAACGGTGCTGCCCCTGGTGAACGAAAACGTGCGATGAGGGCAGCTCCCTGGCGACCGTTCGCCAGATATTAGGGCCCAAGGTAATTAAATGGCTACCCCTAAAAAAGTACTCTAATTAACTACCCCTCCGTTCCTAAATATTTACCTTTTTAGAGAATTCAACAAATGAGTACATATAAAACAAAATAAGTGAATCTACACTCTAAAATATGTGTACATACATTCTTTTATGCTAGTCCGTTTGGAATCTTTAAAATGACAAATATTTCGAAACAGAGGAAGTAAATCACTCATGCATGGCGCATGGCGGCGTATTTACCTGAACTTCTTGAGCAGCTCGAGACCACGGTAGAGCGCCATGAAGGCGTCGCGGATGTTCTTCTCGGCGTGCTGGACCTTCTTGCGGAGTACGAAGGCGGCGGCGGGGTCGGCGCCGTCCTTGCGCAGCACGTTCACCAGCTCCTCCCACACCTTGAGCGCCGCCCGCCCCGGGTTGCTCGCCGGGATGTTGATCCGCACCGTCGACGGCAGCTGCAACGTCCTGGCCTTGCTGTCATTCTTCCCCGGGAGCCCCACGAAGCTGACCCCGTTGCGCTCCAGCGCCGCCATCACCTCATCCGCCACCGCCGCGCCCTCCGTCATCTGCGCCTGCTGCAGCTCCACGCTCCCATCTGCACCATGCCATGCGTGTCAGTGCCAGAGCCTCCGGTCGATCTGGTGGTCACGTGGCCATGCCATATTGCCATGCACACGCGGAAAGGATGCATGATCGAGAGGCCGGTAGTGGGGTTCATGTGCTGGACACCTACCTGACATGGACTGTGGCGTGGTGGGGCCGGAGAGGAGGCACCGGCCAGAGCCGCTGAGCGCCGGCGAGGGCGGTGCCACCTCTGGGAGGGTGCCTCTGTCGCGGCGAGTGGCGGCGTGGTCGGACAGGATGCGCTTGACGTCGGCGAGGATGCGCAGCTGGTCGATGACCGCCTCGCAGCGGCCCAGCAGCTCCGCCTCCTGCGCCACGTAGAAGGTGTTCACCTTCTCCAGCTGCTCGTCCGCCTTCTCCAAGAACTCCCGCTCCTGCACACACACATACAAACATGAATTGCTTGCACGACCAAGATGAATAATTAATTCAGTTGCAGATGCATCTATGAAATGCATGCATGCTTACATGCTTGTCCGTGTATCGCACGAGCTCCCCGGAATCCCCGCTCTCCTCGTCCTCCTGCACACCAAAATGCACATCCACATCAGTACCGTGCACGCATTTAGCCAGCCAAGACGTATCGATCGCCTGACGCGCGCCGAGGAGGCCTGCACCCTGGGGGCGAACCGTACGGCGAGGGCGCGGACGGGGTCGAGCACGGAGTCGGAGAAGCCACCGACGGTCTCGACGACGCCGGGGGTCTCCGGCGAGGAGTCCCCCGCGCTGCTGTCGTCGGCGTCGCGCCGTGCGAGCTTGATCTTCTTGATGAGTTTCTTGAGGCACTTGTAGTCGACGAAGGCCCCCTTCCACTCCGGGATGACGCTGGCCTCGTACTCCCGCGAGAACTTCACCATGTCCGAGCCGATGGAGGGAGCGAGAGGAGAGGAGGCAGGAGCGATGGGATCGAGAAGCAATCGTGCTTATATATATATATACCAGACCAGAGAGGGACACACGATCTGAGAAGCAATCGTGCTTATGTTCCATGCGATCGATCAGGAATGAATGTGTCCCTGTCCTAAAGATACCACCCACGATCGGTCGCCAGTGCTGCTAAAATGGAATGGAAGGGAAGGAGATACTGAAAAAGTATTAGGCCTGTGAGCGTGCTGGACGGCCGCGATGTGCGTATCACGATTGCTTTTTTTTATTTAAGAAAAAAAGGGTTTCCCAGCCCCATTTTATTTTATTTCAAAACGAGGCACGCGTATCACGATTTTCTCTTTCTCTAAGCTCGAGCACGCAAGTTGCTGCTGCCCTAGACCACCCGCGCACGATCGCTAGCTCCTGTGCTCCATTGTCACCTGCTGGCGGTGGTTGCACCGGACCTCTCGATCGCCCTCCTCCGTTGCACCACGTTGACCGCGCCGTCCCATCTCACCCTCTGAGTCCACCCGCCGCGCCATCCGGCCCCGTTGACGTCCGTCCGCCGGTCCGCCCGTTCGCCGCCTTCTTCCCTCAATGGCCGATCGGAGTGGCACCAGGCGAGCCACATCCATCACGACATGGGCGAGTCGAGGCGGACCGGAGCACGGTGAGCCCTGGCGACGACAAGCACGCAAGTCGAGGCACGTGCAAGTACAAGTACGTGCTGAAAGAATACTAATACGATCACAATCAGCGTGGCCAGCACCACGAGATAGTGGTGCAACTTCCACAGCACGTGCAAGTACAAGTACGTGCTGAAAGAATACTAATACGATCTGAAACACGTCATGGCAGGCAGGGTTTGCATCAAACTGACGGTCACCGACTCCCTCATCTTTGTTGGGGGTGTAGCCCGTTTCTCACAGGCGGCAGCGCGTCGAGCCGGCCGACGCCATACGGTGCCACGCTCATCTCGAATGGAGGCAAGCTCGCCCATGGGCTGGAGAGGTTGTGGGGCCCGGCCACGTTCCCTCGCCGGACACTAACAACAACTTTAATGTGGCGACCCAAACGTATGCATATTTTGTTCGTTTGAGTCTGCGTGTTCGCCCCCTTTCATGTTTGGATCGATAGTATACCTAATGCATGGATGCATTTTCGTCCTCGCGGCAGGTTTACAGCTATTCTGAGCTCCTTTTTCGACATATCAATACAATTTGGACCAAGTTCACGTAAGTCAAACAAAATAAATATATCTCATAGTTTCACAACCAAATATATATCTCATAGCTTACTAGAAAAAGGCCTACTAATGGCGCACCTAATTTGGCCATTAATGACGCATTAGTGGTGCACCATTAGTGTCACGCCATTAGTATATTTTATTAATGGCGCACCACTGGTGCGCCATTAGTATCTGATATACTAATGGCGCACCACCGATCGCCATTAGTATATACAACAATCGCCATTAGTATGCCTCTCGGGGCCATGTATACCAGTGCTTTGGCATACTAATGGCGCACAACAGCAAGATCGCCATTAGTAACCCGGCATACTAATGGCGCACTGTTTAGTGATGCGCCATTAGTATCCTTTGGCATACTAATGGCGCACTGTGATGTGATGCGTCATTAGTATGAATATTAGGTTTTTTTTATTTTTTTTATTTTCTGTTTTTTGTACAGGTTACAAAATGTATAATTGGACAAAATATAGACAGCACACATCAACAACAGATTCATCGAATACAATAGAAGATTAGTCTCTGAATACAATTCATCATATTAGTCTCCGAATTGAAAAGACCGAACAAAGATAGAACATTATATTACAAGTCTCGAGACCGCGAGTAGCGAGTTTGTCTTCACATTACAAGTCGATATCGATCATCTAAACTACCATCACATAGAAGAGAGCTGCGGTCATCACGATGAGCATCATCACGATGAAACTCGTCTTCATACTCCCCTCTCCCGCTAGATAGCGGGCGTATCTAGATTCAGCCTCGGCCCTAGTGGTGTACCCTTTGTAACTGTTACCGCTGAATCGGTGAACCTGTCTCCGACACTCCTCCCGATCGTCGAGACTCCGGAACCTTACCCTTGTACCACGACATACGACGGCATCGCTATGCACTAGCCAAACGAAACGTTAGTACCAATTCACAGACAATACATAAGCAATATATAAGTATGCGACAGAACGATCGGAAGAGAAAAGCAAGACACTAATAGCATCGATTACATCTAAGTTGAATGACTCTCGAAACCAAAGAGACATACTACAAGTTCATTAAAGTTTAATTACAACATGATCCAATCGATGTTTCAGAACTAGACACAGCATCACTGCTTTCGACTCGACTCAAGGGACCGGAGCGTGGATGAAGCCGCCGTCTATCGTGGGAGTCATGAAAGAACGGGTGTTGTCAGCCTGCATTTGTAGCATTGTGTCGATGTCTTTGTTGGACGGTTGATTTCGAGGTAGAACTGCCCGAGTGCGAAGGACATCTTGATGGATGATTTCCGCAAACTCCGATTGGATGCGAGAGAATTCTTGTCGATGTCCGCGTCTGGATTGCCGACACGCTTCGCGGCCCAATCTTTGAGTTTACTCGGTAGCGAAGTTGATGATGGTCCCGCACGATCGCCGCATGTGATGGATGGCGTAGTAGGCACCCTTCCGACCGCCCGGCGGCTGCTTGACGCAGCGAGCGTCGTATTGTGGGAGAACACGTGCTTGCCGTGCTTACGAATAGGCTGGTGAAGGTGCCTCCAGATTTGGCGTTGCGGGAGAACATCATCAAGAACCTTCTTGACATTTGTGTAGTCTACGTTCGATTGACGGTCCGGGTCGGAATCGTGGCCATGGAATATTTGGGGCTTAGGAGGATGGCGTGCAATGTGTCACTGCAGAAAACACGGAATGTTAAAAGAAAACGACCGAAATCTAAGAATTCATATGTTACGGGCGGTTGAGGGAGGACTTGCTCGGAAAGTAAGGCACGAGGAAGTTATCCTTATCTTGGTTTGCGAATGGCGCCTTCGAGGTAAGAACTCGCGACTTGCGGTCCCAGCGCTGCCCAAGATCTTGGCACACATGTAGAAGGGTCGACTATCACGATGTCCGGGTCTTGTCGCGAATGATCCGCATCTCCATACTCAGCGAAAATAGCGAGCGAAGGTGTAGTGCAGCGGATGAAGGTTCATCATAGCGTGGATGTCATCAAACAGCGGGATGATCGTGCGCCCGATGGAGTTATCCACAAAGCCCTTGCCCTCGGCACCTTGGCGCGAAAACGGGTATGCCACATCCTTCTCTCGAGGCGCCGCTTCTCCAAAGAAAGAACAACATCATGCAGACTCCGCATAGCACCGGTTGCAGCATTGAGCATATTTGTCCGTAGCATCGCCCTACCCGCCACATGCACCCTCCTCGAGATATCCTCGGTGAAGGTGGCCCGTCCTGAGCACGGATCGTATTTCGGTGCTGGCTGGCTCGCACCTTGTTAGTCTTTCTTTTGCGTGCCTTCTTCTTCTCCTGTAATGGGACCGAGTTCGCTCACAGACCGCCTTCTTGAGTGTGTTTGGGCTGATAATATTTCGCACCTAGCCTATCCGAGGCTCGGTGAAGTCGGCAGTGGAGGCGTCTCACGAGAGCTGAGCGGCGGGCGGCGCTGTTGCAACTTGGCTTCTCCGCGGTACCAGCTAGATCGCGCCGTCTTTTGTTGGGTTGGGTTCTTGAGAAGGAGCCCCCATGAAGTCGCCATCGTACCCATGTTCGGCAAAATCTTGATCGGCGTTGCCAAATGTATCTCGTCGTCGTCGTTCGATCCTGTGCCATATGCATGTTTGGATCGATGGCATAGGGATGTCCGCACCGTTCGGCGGTCTTGCCATGGGGCCGACTTGCGCGCCGCACGATTGGCGGTGTTGTATTTAGGGTGGTGTCCCCGCCCCAAACGAATCTGGCTCTTCGCCAGCAGGGCCAGCTCAGCGGCGCCGAGGGTCATCACGTCATCATCGTCGGCCCCGACGGGTCGAATCGGAGGTAACAACTCGTCGCAGCCTGGCAGCACCGAACCAGTTCAACCCTAAACAAGTTGGGTGGCATCGGGTACCGTGGAACAAGGGTTGCCGGTTGAGCGATTTTGCCCTTGGCGACATCGACCAACTCGTTGTTCACGAAGTGCGAGGAGAGTGCACGAACGTCGGCGGCGCCCTGCGAAAACATGTAGGGCGTCGAGGATGCCCGTCAAAGGCAAGGAGATGAAGTCCTCGACCGAGAGAGGCTTAATTAGTTACCGTGATGATGGCGTCGAGCTCGGCTAATGTCGAGGCACCGCCAACAATGGCGTGCGATTGACGGAGGGGCGCTTGCTGCAGAGGTGCCGGCGGCGTACACCCGGTGCATTATGCTCCCGTGCGGCGTCGGAGACACCAATGCCGCCTCCGCCGGAGACAACAATGGCCCGCCATCGCATTCTGCGAGTTGCTGGCCGTGAAGCTAGGAATCGGGCGGCCCTGTTGGCGCTTTGCAATCCACGCACTCAACCCCTGGATCAAGGTAGGCACAATGGCGGTGATCGTCGCTCCGAGTTGTTGTTGCACTTGCTCTTGGACAATCTCGAAATCCGCGCCACTGTGCCTTGAGTTCTTGAACCTCGCGCTGGCTTTCCGAGCTGGTCTTTTCTCCTTCCGCACACCAGTGTATAGTATGACCCCATTTTGTGGACAAGCCTTTGCCGCCACACGACCGGTGACGTCGACTTCTTGAGCTTATCCTTGTTCTTCATTACATTCAACGCCCTATTTAGAGTGGTGTCCCAAGGGTTGCTCTTAGTCGACCCAGCCATCTGCTTTCGATCGCTGCGGAAGGAATGTGAACCATTTAGAAATTTGGCTTCATTAATTAGAATGCAACCATATGGAGCTAATTATGCGGGGTGTATTCCTTACGAGAACAAGCTCAAGCGCCTCGGTCTTCGGATCCGTGGTAAGCTCCTTTGTTATCGGGTCCTCCTTGTACCGGCCCCGACATAGTTCCTGGTCGCTTGTTACCGCTATATTTCTCGAAGCGGGCGGTAGGCCTTGCTCGGCACGCTCCGCGTCCTCCTTGTCCCATATAGGCTCCGCCACTCTGAACTGTCGGGACCGAGTTTGTGTTCCCTAAGTTCAGCTCCGCATTTCTTTCCCCCACTGACTTGATTGGGAGTTTGCGGTGCTCGAGCAATTGATCTTGAAGTCGTTGTAGTCATCTTCGGTGATCGAAGGATTCTTCTCCTTGATCTTCTCATAACTCTCACCTTTCTCGATTATTCTCTTCACATTGCTTTTCCAAGTAGACAGGGCCTTGCTCATCTTCGTGAGGGCAGCATTGTTCACTTTATTCCCTTTGAGGCTTGTGTTTTCAAAATCAGCGGGGAACTTGTATCGTTTGTGCAGCTTCGTGAAGAGGAGGTTGCGCAAATTCCCTCGGTCAGGATGCCTCAGGTTCTCGGTGTTGATCGAGACGGTGCTCCGGAGAATGCAACCGAGCTGAAGCGAGTACCCCTTGACTATTCGTTCGGGCGCCGTTGGATTCCTGTCGGAGTCCACTTCTGTAACTTCCTCCTTGAGGGTGCGGAGCACGGTCGGGCGCCGGTCCTTCCGTTGCCTCTTCGGTTGGCTGCCATCTGCGTGCGCCGCCATCATCGATGGTGGCATCCTCGGCTTTCATCGGTGGTGGCATCGGTGGGGTCATCCTCGGCGGTACCATCGGTGGTCTCGAGGATCGGTGGGAAGGCGGCGTCCTCATACAAGTGAGGTTGTTCCTCCATCTCTGGGACAGCTCCAGAATGCCTTGCCGCCCGAACCCCGACCTCATCGTTGTTGGCCATGTTTCTCTCTAAATAGGAACAAAGTTTGGTCAAAAGTTGGTTATTGTCAAGGAACAAGATCATGGTCTCATCATTTAGGGTTTGTCGACACGAGGCATCCTAAAAGCTAAGCTTTTATCATTGAGGGTTTTTCGACGCCGAGGCACCCTAAAAGCCTAAGCTTTCATCATTAGTCACAAGTACCCCGGCCCATATGTCACAAGTACCCCATATGTCCTATTTTTAGCAAAGTCATGCTAAAATTCACGGAAAATTTCAGCATGACCTTTGCTGAAAATAGGACATATGGAGTACCAATTCTTTGGAGCGGAAGTTAATCGACATTCCAGCAAACTCAAAACCTCTCGGTGGACAAGGCAAAAAGGCCTTCATCACAACATGGAAAATACATTGGCATGTGAAGAGGTGAAACAATATATGCATCTCCAAGCAGTATCATTCAACATTTTGGACAAACCACTACAAGCAATACTGGATCAAAATGTTTTTTATACATAACTGCTAAAACCCTAGGAGTTAACCGAGCCACCAACAGAATGTGGACTTAAAAAGAGAGAGTCATGGACAGTGACATGATACATTTTCATAAAATTAGCTAGTTTTACTTATGGTGCACAAAGGAACAAGTAATGCAGTGCACTTAGAAAAAAATGAGCACCGCAAAACAAGAAGACTCGTTTCAGGTAAACGGAAGCTGTCGGCTCCATCAAGTGGAGGCAAAAACAAGTGTAATTACAAATGAATGCAAACCACGTTAAGACTTAACTGCTAAGGCCTAGTTTGGCAACACGGTTAAGGATATTGTTATTTAGCCATTAATTACCATCTTAAGTGCAAATCATTTTTGATTCACTCTAGCTATGAATTGGTTGGTATATGATGTTTTTTTCAAGGGGCCTGCTTATTTTTTGCCTTGATAAATATAGCTCATTATTCATTGTTATCTCCTCTTTATGAATAAATAGTATACTCATGTTGACTTGCCTGCCAACTAATTTGTTTCAGAATCTTCACATGCATAGGTACTTGAGAAAGGGAGGGGAATCAGAGTTGTTGTGGAGGAAATGAAAATATCTTGTTATTTGGCTGCTACCATCCATGTTCTTTTAGACTGAACATTCCCATGGGCGTTTCTCTACGCAGCGAATATATTAGATCAAGCATCATATCATGGACACCATAAAACTTTTCTGCCGTGATAACGATGTCTACAGGTTGGACCCTGCTTTTGTTTATGAGCTCATTCAAGTAACTCTCCTAGCTCAAATGGGTCAATTTCACGTTTACATGATAGATGATACACAACATAATCTTTAGTCTTGAACAAATTATGGTAGACTAGAGATAGAACACTATACGAACCAGACACATACCGACGATATGGAAACTAGACTCAGGTTATTAGCAAATACTTGTAGACTGAATTTGCTGCTTACATCGTAATAATGCTAACATCAACTGTTCCTCTGATTGCAAATAGATCACGTGAAATTCCAACAGTCCTATTGTACAGAAATTCATTCCATAAGGGCATATATGTCCAACAGACTCTGCTACTTTGATATATGAGTTTTGCTGTATAGGTAAAAAAAAGAAAGACATGTCTAACAGACTCTGCTATCTACTTTGCAAACATTAACTGCTAGCTACTTTACATGTTAAAAATTCAAAATGCTAAGATGAACTGTGTAACGCCCTCGATGCGGCTATATCTCCCACGTGTCGAAGCACGACTTAGAGGCATAACCGCATTGAAAGCAATGTCGCAAGTGAGGTAATCTTCACACAACCCATGTAATACATAAGGGAAAGAGATACATAGTTGGCTTACGATGCCACTTCACACAATACATAAATAAACATCCATCATTCAGATTACACTCAAGGTCCGACTACGGAACCAAAATAAAAGAAGATACCCCAAATGCTACACAGATCCCGATCGTCCCAACTGGCTCCCTCTGATCATCAGGAAAAGACACATAGTAACGACCACGTTCCTCATCGAACTCCCACTTGAGCTCGGTTGCATCACCTGCACTGGCGTCGTCGGCACCTGCAACTGTTTTGGTAGAATCTGTGAGTCACGGGGACTCAACAATCTCACACCCGCGAGATCAAGACTATTTAAGCTTATAGGAAGGACAGAGTTGTGAGGTGGAGCTGCAGCAAGCGACTAGCATATATGGTGGCTACATTCGCAAAAGAGAGCGAGAAGAGAAGCAAGGCACGGTCGTGAAGCTAGTAGCGATCAAGAAGTGATCCTGAACTACTTACGTCAAACATAACTCCAACACCGTGTTCACTTCCCGGACTCCGCCGAGAAGAGACCATCACGGTTACACCGCGCGTTGATGTGTATTTTAATTAAGGTCAACTTCGGTTTTCTACAACGGACATTAACAAATTCCCATCGCCTCATAACCGCGGGCACGGCTTTGAAAGATAATACCCTGCGGGGTGTCCCAACTTAGCCCATTATAAGCTCTCACGGTCAGCGAAGGATATTCCTTCTACCGGAAGACCCGATCGATCTCGGAATCCCGGACTACAAGACATTTCGACAGCAATAAAACAAGACCAACAAAGCCGCCCGAATGTGCCGACAAATCCCGATAGGAGCTGCACATATCTCGTTCTCGAGGCACATCCGGATGAGACTAGCTACGAGTAAAACCAAGCCTCGAGTTTCCCGTAGTGGCCCCATGAGTAGCTCGATTCGGGCCAGCACTCGAAGGAGCACTGGTCGGGGGGTTAAAATAAAGATGACCCTCGGGCTCGCGAAAACCAGGGGAAAAAGGCTTAGGTGGCAAATGGTAAAACCAATGTTGGGCCTTCTTTGGAGGAGTCTTATTCAAAGCGAACTGTCAAGGGGTCCCATAAATCACCCAACCGTGTAAGGAACGCGAAATCAAGGAACATAACACGGTATGGCGGAAACTAGGGTGGCAAGAGTGGAACAAAACACGGGCATAAGGCCGAGCCTTCCACCCTTTACCAAGTATATAGATGCATTAATTATAACAGATATATATTGTGATATCCCCAACAAGTAAACATGTTTCAACAAGGAACAACATCTCCATGTTCCAACAAGGAACAAACTTCATCTTCACTGCAACTAGCAGCGCTATAAGAGGGCTGAGCAAAGCGGTAACATAGCCAAACAACGGTTTGCTAGGAAAGGATGGTTAGGGGCTGACATGGCAATATGGGTGGCATGATATAGCAAGTGATAGGCATCGTAGCATAGGCATAGCAAAAGAGCGAGCATCTAGCATAGCAAAGATAGAAGTGATTTCGAGGGTATGGTCATCTTGCCTGCAAGGTTCTCAGAGTTGTCGAAAGCTTGATCCTCGTAAGCGTTCTCAACAGGTTCCTCGTTCACGTACTCGTCTCCCAGCTCTACCCAAAGCAAGAACACAAACAAAGGAACCACAATAAATCACGGTGCAATGCGCAAGCAACATGATGCAAAACACGACATGATATGTGAGATGTGATATGCAATGCGTATGCGCGCTCCGGAAGGAAAATGATGAACCAGGCATCAACTTGGCAAAACAAGTATGCCGCTGGAAAGATGAGATGATTTCGGTTGAAATCGATATAAAGATCACCGGAATCGGATGCACGGTTTGCAAATGACAAGCAAAACAAGATTGACACAAATTTGCCATTAACAGCATGATGCCACATAGCAAGCAACAAGAAATTAAGCTACTGCACCCAAACGTACAAGAAAAGCATATGGCAGTGATCTACTCAAGATGCTTGACAAAAGATGAACACTGAGCTACGGCTAAATCACAACATAACAGGTCCAAACAAGCATGGCAAAAGTGCATAATATATCAGCTTCACAGACTTAGTGAAATTACTGAACATGGCAAAATCAGCATCAGGAAGCAATGTTCAGAGCAATAAATCAGCATGCTACAGGAACTTATTATAGCAAAACAAGGCGTGGCATGAATCTACTCAAAGCATAGAACAAAAGTACCTTACTGACCATAAGCCAAAAAGAATCAGAAAATACAATATCACCCATGTCAATATAGCAAGTTCCGTTAACAGATTCAGCAACAGGGCATGACAAAAACAGATAGCAAGTAGGCATGTTTAATAGCTCGATGAACTCACTACAGAGCATTACATGATAAACTAAGCATACATACATCAAGAAGACATGGCATAGAAGAGATACATGGCAAGAACAACATCATAGCATACACGGATCAACTACAACAACCTTGGCAAAATTGAATAACATGTAAACAATCTGGCAGGAAACATTTTATAGCAAAAGTAGAGCTCGATTGACTCAAGCTATGGCACTCCATAATTGCAAACAAAGGCATGGATGGATAGAGCATAATCATATGTTCAAAACATCCTTACTGAAGTATCTCAAAATATGCATGGATCTTTCGGTAGCATCAAGTTAACATGGCATAAAAATATCAGCAAAACAGGGCTGAAATCAGCAACATCATGAAGCCTAGTTTGCATGCTTGTGCTAGTCACCACAGAGATCACAAAAATACATGGCATACACCCCTGGAAAGATGGCATGGCATATTACAAAACACATGTAGGACTCAAATTCATAGGATGCACACATCAATCATGGCAAAATGACAAAGTGCATGTTACATTAAGAAAGCGAAACTAACATCACATAGCCCTCTTCTAACAGCATTTCGGGCATCAAGATGAGCTCAAATGAAAATGATGCAATGAGATGAAATGATCTACTCTTCGAGGCGAACATTTTGACATACTACACGCTGAAAGCAGACTACGGGTGCAAAGTTATGGCATGAAGAAAATGCAATAAAATACTCATAGAAAAAGACTTAGAGGATTTTTTGGGGGGGGGGAAAGTCAACCCTTCAGATCCAGATCGGATCGAGGCCGGACCGAGGCGGCTGCGGCGCTTCGGGGCGGAGAGGGAGAAGGAGAGGCCGGGCGGCGGTGGCGGCCCGGGCGGCGGCAGCGAGGGCGGCGGCGGGGGTCGGAGCCGAGCGGGCGACGGGCGCGGACGCGGGCGCCGGCTCGGGCAGGGAGGGAGGCGCAGGAGGGTTGGCGCTGGGCCCCATGCTGGCCTGGCGCGGTCGGCGGCGAAGCTGGGACCGGGGCCACGTGGCAGTCCCTGGTTGGCTCTTGGCGCTTGGCGGACGCCAGCGTCGGCGCCGTCCGGACGTGTCCGGCGCGCTTGGAGGATTTCGTCTAGGGTTTCGGGGGAATTGATCCGGGATTTGGAGGGGGAGATGCATATTTATAGGTAGAAGGAGCTAGGAAGCTCTAAATGAGGTGCGGTTTTCGCCCACACGATCGTGATCCGACGACGGAGAGCATGGAAGTGAATTAGATGGGTTATTGAGTTGTTTTGAAAGGGTGTTGGGCTGCAACTTAAAAGAGGCCTTTGCGAGAGTGCGGTTAACCGTTGGAGTACCAAACGAGCTCCAAATGACCCGAAACTTGACCGGTGGTCTACCGGTGGTATACCAAGGCCACTTGACAAACCTCGGTCCATTCCGAGAAAGTTTAGTACCCGCTCACGGAAAAAGCGTAAAAGGGGCGCCGGGGACATAGGAGTGCTGGATTGCAAAAGCGGACAACGGGAAAATGCTCGGAATCATGAGACGAACACGTATGCAAATGCGATGCACATGATGACATGATATGAAATGCATGACATGGACAAAAAGCAAAAAGAAGAAAAACCCAACCACGGAGGGAATATCATATCACAATGCCGAAAATGGCAAGAGTTGGAGTTACAAATATGGAAAGTTACATCCGGGGTGTTACAAACTGTTCATCTGATTGCAGCTAGATCAAGTGAAATTACAACAGTTCTAAAGGCCGTCGAAGATCACAAGGGCAGCTTGCTGTTGTACAGGACTTAGGTGAATATGAGGCGTCACTTGGTGAACTTGATCGATTACATGTTACACAACTTCAGTCAAATGGGGTGAGAACATTCTACTGATTCAACATCGTTATTCTAGCCTACAACATCAGTTTCTATTTTTGGTAGTGGTTTTTCGTCTTGTTCTTTCAACACTACCAGCAGCCTCACTTTAACTAACAAAACAGCGTTGTCTACGTGACAGCATAAAATTAGTAATTGTTTGACAGCTCAAAATCAGAAACCATCGGTGTTAATTGCGGTTGATAATTTGGGTGTCCTCTTGAACTACCGGCGATATGGAGGGGGAGAGGAGGGGAGCTCACGGGCGGTGGTGTGGGACGGGCGACGAGGTGGGGCGACGAGGTCGGGTGGTGGTGGTGCGACGAGGTCCGGGTGGTGGTGGTGCTCGGCGACGGTGGTGTTGACGGGCGGCGTCCCGGCCACCGGGCGACGAGGGCGGCAGGAGAGCGGCGCCGAGGAGACGAGGACGACGGGCGGCGGGCGGCGCGCGGGAGAGGAGAGGGCGGTGTCGGAGTCGGGTGTCGGGCGGAGACGAGGACGACGGGCGGCGCCGAGGCGCGGCGTCAGCGTCGAGGCGGCGTGGGCGGCGTCGAGGCGGCGGGCAGCAGCGTCGGGAGAGAGAGGGAAGGGATCGAGGCGAGGCGAGGAGAGAGAGGGATAGGTTTGGGCCGGGATATGGATGGGGGCGGCACAATACTAATGGCGCACCACACCACGGTGCGCCATAAGTACATCCATACTAATGGCGCACCTCGCCCTGGTGCGCCATTAGTATTTTTTTTTTGATTTCTGCTCGAGCCAACAGGTTATCTTCCACGACCTGATCCACATCAAGTTCCTCTACTAGCTCGGTGGTCAAGAGCCAGTTCTCACACCAGGAGGTCCTGGTTCGATTCCTAGGCTCCACAATTTTTTTATGCATTTAAAATGCTGTTCGATACTTATTTGTGTTTAAATATGTTCAAACTTGTTTAAATCATAACAGTAATATGTTTTTATAAGACAGTAATAATTTTTAAAAATATCATCAAACAGTAATGCCGGTGGAGCGGGGAGGTGCTTGAAGTGCGGGGGTCGTGTGGCGGTTGAGTAGGGAGGGTGTGCAGGGGTCGGCGGCGCGGTTGAGTAGGGAGGGTGTGCAGGGGGGGTGTGGCGGCCGGTGGACTGGGGTGCTCGGCGGCGAGGGGACGGATCTGGCGAGGTGGGATAGCGATCGAGATGGAGGGGATCGAGATCGAGTGTCCATGAAATTTAAAATATTCATTATAGTTCAAAAGTTCCCATGAAATACAATCGAGAAATGAAGGCTACGATATAAATACAATCGATCTTAGCTAGCTATCTGTTCACAATCTTCTTGCCCTTCTTTTTCGCAAATGGAGTTCTTACGTGGAGCAGACGTCCTTTAGGTAGGGTGGTCCTGCTTCTTCTTGTGGTGTATGCTGCTACTTCATCATCGTCGTCATGTTCGATCCTCGGGTCGCCGTGCTTGTCGAAGTCTTGCTCATTGGCTACTCCATGCATTCCGATGATCTTCCTTTTGCCTCTCCTCACGACAACATGACTGGGCTTTGGCGGGTCGGTAATGAAGAAGCATTGGTCCACTTGGGAAGCCAGTATCCATGGCTCATTTTTCGCGGTGACGTTTGCGCCATGGTCTTGGATTTGGCCGGGTATAACCATGGTGGTGAAATATCGGTCTTCTTTAGGGCGCTCTTGGCCCATCGACACGAACATTGGCACCTTCTCTCTCAGTAGCTCAGCTCCCAGATCTCCTCGATCCTTCCGTAGTATCTGTCCTTGTCCTTGCGGTGTAGGATTCCATCGTTACCCGGAGTTCGATAACCATCGCTCTTCATGTCCTTGTCCTCGGTGTAGAATGTGTAGCCGTTGATATCGTGACGCCTCATAGGTCATCGAGGTTGTGCTCGGCGCCCACGTGACAAGGTGAATATGAGTTGTTCTTCCGCGGAAGAATCTTCATGTAAAGGGTGCGACGAAGCTTCGCTTGAACCAACGCGTGAAACATGAGTTGTGCTCTTTGAGTATATCTCCGTCCGTCCTCTGTTGGCCTCGGTCATTGTCGTCTTCTCAATAAAGGTTTTGTGCTCTACCACCCAAGGATCGACCACGTCTATGTGTTGTAGCGCGACTAGGTTTGCTCTTTCAAAGTCGGTGAGTCGACCCTCGAAGTCGACATGCATTTCGTGGCGACCCTCACGGTGACCCCATCCAGCGAGCCTCTTTGAGGTGCTGTTGACGGGCAGACCAGCGGGGTTCTCGATGTCTAGATAATTCATGCGATAGGAGATGCACTCTTGATTGAAAGCCCCTGGCTATACTTCCCTCTGGGCGTGACATGTTCGAACATATCCTTTGATGACACCATTCATCCTTTCGAGCGGCATCATGCTGTGCAGGAGCGTCGGCCCGAGTTGGATGATATCCTCCACGATATGGACCAGCAGATGCACCATAACGTCGAAGAATGCGGCGGAAGTACATCTCAAGCTCGCATAGTATCACCACGATCTCTTCCTGTAGCCTTCGAGTTGCCTCACGCCAATCGACTTCCGAGAGATGGCGTCGAAAAAGTTGCGTAGGCCAAATAGCGTTTCACGAGCGTGCGCGTCCATGATCCCACGGATTGCAATCGGAAGTATATCGTCATCAGACACGTGCGGTCGTGAGACTTCATCCCGCTGAACTTCGCTTCACTGGGTCTAGGTATCTGCTTATCTTCCCAGCGTAATCGTAAGGAAGTTTTACTCCTAGGAGGCAGGTGAAAAACTGCTCGATCTCCTCCTGACTTAGAGTGAAGCACGCGGGAGGGTAGTCATTTCCGGTCTTCATGGCCTTCTTGCCTTTGCGACGACTTTCTGTGTCCTGCTTCGCCTCATCATCATCATCATCATCATCATCATCATTAGCGTGAAGCTCCTGCCTGATGCCCATTGATTTCAAGTCTGCCCTTGCTTTCGGCCCATCTTTGGTCCTCTCTGGCATGTTGAGCAGGGTACCAAGCAGACTCTCGCACACGTTCTTCGTGATATGCATGACATCAAGGCTGTGAGGCACACGGTGGATCTTCCAGTACGGCAAGTCCCAGAAAACAGACCTCGTTTTCCATACCTTCAGCAGCGGCTCTAGCGCCTTTCGCTTCTTTCCCGGCTCTGGCGCCTTTTGCTTCTTTCCCGGCAGTGGGCAGTCTTTCCAATTTTTGAACAGCTTGTCTATTTCCTCACCGCTCCTCGTACACGGGCGTTTTCGGGGTTCGGTTTCTCCATCGAACAGATCCTTGCGTTTCCTCCGCGGGTCATCGTCGCAAAGCCACCTTCGATGTCCCATGAACACGGTTTTCAAAGACCCGGGATCTCTATCTAGCTGGCGATACGTTGTGTCAACCATGCACCTTACGCATCCAGAAAATCCATGGACTACCAGCCCCGCGAGATATCCGTAACCGAGATAGTCGTGCACGGTCGTGAGCAGTGCGGCTCTCATAGGGAAATATTCTTTCTGCGGCGCCCCACGTATTGGCTGGCGTTTTCCACAAACATGTCAAGCTCCTCTTTCAGCAGCCCCGGATCTGATTGATGTCGTTCCCTGGTTGTTTCGCCCTTCAATTAGCATACTCATGTGAATGTACTTCCTCTTCATGCACAACCAGGGGAAGGTTGTACATCCACACAAACACAGGCCAGGTGCTATGTGTGCTTCTCACGGCTGCCAAGCGGATTGACTCCATCGGTGCTCGCGCCCAGACAATGTTCCTTGGATCGTTCCCAAATTCTGAGTCTTGAAGTTCAACGCTTGCCAGCGCTCGCATCCTTAGGGTGACTCAGCATCTTGTCTTTTTATCTATCTCCGGATCATTTGCGTCATCTTCGCTTCTTCTCCTCCCTATCCGCGTGCTAACGCAGGAGCTTTGCTACCTTAGGGTCCGCGAAATACCGCTGCAGACGAGGAGTGATCGGAAAGTACCACACCACTTTTCGAGGAGCTTTCTTCCTCTTCTTGTATCGAGTGGCGCCAAGACACCGGACATATGGTAGACTCGCGTGCTCGTCCCGATAAATGATGCAATTGTTCATGCACACATGGTATTTCACGTGCGGTAAATCCAGAGGACACACGATTTTCTTCGCCTCCTCCAAACTGGTGGGCACTTGTTCCCCTTGGGAAGACGTTAGTGCGTAATGACATGTTCTCGTCGAAACATCGTCGGTCATTTTGTGTTTTACCTTCATCTCGAGCCATGGCGTTACTTTCAAAGCGGGTATCCTCGGGCCTGCATCCTTCATACAATGGAGTAACGCGTCTAACTCAAGTTGATCCATCTTGGCTTTCTCTCGGCGGCAGCTCTTGCGTTATCCGTGCGCTTGAGAAGCAGATCTTGAATATGAGGGTCCTGCACCCAGCCCATCGATGGTCCAGCGTCATCGCTCCGCCGCATCATCATCTTCATGATCATGCCCGTCGTCGCTCCGCATCTTCCTCATCATCATGTCCTGCATCTTCTACATGATGATCGTATGCAACATCACCGTCGTGATCATCTCACGGGATTCTTCGTCTTCGCCGCCCGAGCCGCGGTGGTTGTCTTGCTGCCCTTCCTCATTTCTTGCCCGGCCCCCATGGGCGACTTCGTAGTCGTCTTCATCACCTTGCCACCGATAGCCATCCATGAAACCACGCAAGAGCAGGTGGTCCCGCACCTGCCGGAATCCGGGTCCGCAATAAGGCTCTTCACTTGCATCTTCGACACGGACATCTTATCTCCGTCTCGTTCTTTTAAAGCATCTCGCCTTCGCGGACCTCAAAAACCTATTCACGATGCCTTCGGTCATCGTGCGGACCATCAATAGCGCATGAGGTAGAGCAAAAGCGATATTTTAGAACCAAGAAAAATTTGGCATGACTTTCCTAAAAATAGGACCAAAAAGAATGCTTAATGCCAAAATTCTCGCCGAAACGGAAATGAATCAACATTCCGGCAAAATATTGGCAACTATCGCATTTCAAATACCGGTACACCTCCAAACACAAACACATATGCAACACCACAAACATATGCAACACCACGAACATACATAGATCTAGCTAGGCCATAAAAAGTGCATGTGCACATTGTTGTAGCGAGAACAACATAAATATAGCTTCCCCCCTTACTTACCTATCAAAACAAGGTAATTTAACCACTTAATTTGAATGAATCTATGGTGGAAATGAGGTGAAAAAGAGGAGGCACCCGAGACAAGGAGGAGGTGGAGAGAATGAAGTGGGGAGAAAGTGAGTGTGGGTAGGAGAGGCTGTCCAAAATATCTTGTTGTTGCCCACTTACTAATGGCGCACTAGCACTAAATGCACCATTAGTAATCCAGGTTACTAATGGCGCGCCTTCTGGCGGTGCGCCATTAGTAGTTTTGCAAAAAAAAAACATACTAATGGCGCACTTTTCTACAGTGCGCCATTACTAGTTTAAACTAGTAATGGCGCACGGTTGTACAGTGCGCCATTACTAGTATTGCAAAAAAAGGAATAAAAAATATAATAAAAAAACAACTTTAGTGGCGCACTTTCCGACGGGTGCGCCATTACTAGTTACAACTAGTAATGGCGCACTGTGTCTGGATGCGCCATTAGTATGTTTGGACAGGCGCACTAGTTCAAAAAAATTTGATACTAATGGCGCACCTTGGGCCAGGTGCGCCATTAGTATGTTTGGACAGGCGCCACTGTTGGGGAACGTAGCAGAAATTCAAAATTTTCCTACGTGTCACCAAGATCTATCTATGGAGAAACCAGCAACTAGGGGAACGAGAGTGCATCTACATACCCTTGTAGATCGCTAAGCGGAAGCGTTCAAGAGAACGGGGTTGAAGGAGTCGTACTCATCGTGATCCAAATCACGGAGATCCTAGTGCCGAGCGGACGGCACCTCGCGTTCAACACGTACAGCCGGTGGCGTCTCCCACGCCTTGATCCGGCAAGGAGAGAGGGAGAGGTTGAGGAAGACTCCGTCCAGCAGCAGCACAAGCGGCATGGTGGTGGTGGAGGGCGTGGCAATCTGCGCAGGCTTCGCCAAGCACCGCGGGAGAGGAGGAGGAGAGAGGCAGGCTGCGCCATGGAGAAGTGAAAACTCATCTGTTGGCAGCCCTCAAGACCTCAACTATATATAGGGAGAGGGAGGTGCGCCCCTCTAGGGTTTCCACCCCAAGGGGTGCGGCAGCCCCAATCCCATCTATGGGTGGCGGCCAAGGGGGGGGAGAGGGGAAACTTTCCCCCCAAGTTAGGTGGGTCCGCCCCCTCCCCAAACCCTAGGCGCCTTGGGCCCTTGTGGGGGGGCGCACCAGCCCACCTGGGTCTGGTCCCCTCCCACACTTGGCCCATGCAGCCCTCCGGGGCCGGTGGCCCCACTTAGTGAACCCGGGACCTCTCGGTGGTCCCGACGTACCGATAAAACCCGAAACTTTTCCGGTGACCAAAACAGGACTTCCCATATATAAATCTTTACCTCCGGACCATTCCGGAACTCCTCGTGACGTCCGGGATCTCATCCGGGGCTCCGAACAACATTCGGTAACCACATACAAACTTCCTTTATAACCCTAGCGTCATCGAACCTTAAGTGTGTAGACCCTACGGGTTCGGGAACCATGCAGACATGACCGAGACGTTCTGCGGGATCTGGATACCCATGTTGACTCCCACATGTTCCACGATGATCTCATCAGATGAACCACGATGTCAAGGACTCAATCGATCCAGTATACAATTCCCTTTGTCTAGCGGTATTGTACTTGCCCGAGATTCGATCGTCGGTATACCGATACCTTGTTCAATCTCGTTATCGGCAAGTCTCTTTACTCGTTCCGTACACATCATCCCGTGATCAACTCCTTGGTCACATTGTGCACATTATGATGATGTCCTACCGAGTGGGCCCAGAGATACCTCTCCGTTTACACAGAGTGACAAATCCCGGTCTCGATTCGTGCCAACCCAATGACACTTTCGGAGATACCTGTAGTGCACCTTTATAGCCACCCGATTACGTTGTGACGTTTGGTACACCCAAAGCATTCCTACGGTATCCGGAGTTGCACAATCTCATGGTCTAAGGAAAAGATACTTGACATTAGAAAAGCTTTAGCATCTGAACTACACGATCTTTGTGCTAGGCTTAGGATTGGGTCTTGTCCATCACATCATTCTCCAAATGATGTGATCCGTTATCAACGACATCCAATGTCCATGGTCGGAAACCGTAACCATCTGTTGATCAACGAGCTAGTTAACTAGAGGCTTACTAGGGACATGGTGTTGTCTATGTATCCACACATGTATCTGAGTTTCCTATCAATACAATTATAGCATGGATAATAAGCTATTATCATTAACAAAGAAATATAATAATAACCAATTTATTATTGCCTCTAGGGCATATTTCCAACAGTCTCCCACTTGCACTAGAGTCAATAATCTAGTTCACATCGCTATGTGATCAACACTCATAGGGTTTACTAGTGTCTGTAAACTAGTTCACATCATCATGTGATTAAGACTCAATGAGTTCTCGGGTTTGATCATGTTTTGCTTGTGAGAAAGGTTTTAGTCAGCGGTCGCAACATTCAGATCCGTATGTACTTATAAATCTCTATGTCATATTGTAAATGCTGCTTCCACGCTTCACTTGAAGCTATTCCAAATGGTTGCTCCACTATATTATCCGGTTTGCTACTCAGAGTCATTCGGATAGGTGTTAAAGCTTGCATCGACTTAACCCTTTACGCCGAACTCTTTATCACCTCCATAATCGAGAAACATGTCCTTATTTACTCCAAGGACAATTTTGACGCTGTCCAATGATCCATTCTGGATCATTCTTGTACCCTATGAGTGACTCATGGCAAGGCACACTTCGGTGCGGTACACAGCATAGCATACTATAGAGCCTACGTCTGAAGCATAGGGGCGACCTTCGTCCTTTCTCTCTCTTCTGCCGTGGTCGAGCTTTAACGCTTAACTTCATACCTTACAACTCAGGCAAGAACTCCTTCTTTGAGTGATCCATCTTGAACACCTTCAAGATCATGTCAAGGTATGTGCTCATTTGAAAGTACCATTTAGCGGTTTTTGATCTATCCTCATAGATCTTGATGCTCAATGTTCAAGCAGCTTAATCCAGGTTTTCTATTGAAAAATACCTTTCAAATAACCCTATATGCTTTCCAGAAATTCTACATCATTTCTGATCAACAATATGTCAACAACATATACTCATCAGAAATTCTATAGTGCTCCCACTCACTTCTTTAGAAATACAAGTTTCTCATAAACCTTGTATAGACCCAAAATCTTTGATCATCTCATCAAAGCGCACATTCCAACTCCGAGATGCTTATCCAGTCCATAGAAGGATTGTTGGAGCTTTGCATACTTGTTAGCGTCTTTCAGGATTGTCAAAACCTTTCTAGTTGTATCACATACAACCTTTCCTCAAGAAAATTGTCGAGGAAGCAATGTTTTGACATCCTATCTGCAAGATTTCATAAATAATGCAGTAACTGCTAATCCAATTCCAACAGACTCTTAGCATCGCTACGAGTGAGAAAGCCTCACCGTAGTCAACTCCTTGAACTTGTCGGGTAACATGTTTAACGACAAGTCGAGCTTTCTTAATGGTGATACTCACCATCATTGTTTGTCTTCCTTTTAAAATCCATCTTTACCCAACGGCCTTACGACCATCAAGTATTGCTTCCAAAGTCATGAATCCTCTCTCGGATTTTACGGCCTTGAGCCATTCGTCGGAATCCGGGCCCACCATCGCTTCTCCATAGCTCGTAGGTTCATTGTTGTCTAGCAACATGACCTCTAAGACAGGATTGCGTACCACTCTGAAGTAGTACGTGTCCTTGTCGACCTACGAGGTCCGGTAGTGACTTGATCCGAAACTTCATGATCACTATCATAAGCTTCTATTTCAATTGGTGTAGGCGCCACAGGAACAACTTCCTGTGCCCTGCTGCACACTAGTTGAAGTGATGGTTCAATAACCTCATCAAGTCTCCACCATCCTCCCACTCAATTCTTTCGAGAGAAACTTTTCCTCCAGAAAGGACCCGTTAGTAGAAACAATCCCTATTGCTTTCGGATCTGAATTAGGAGGTATACCCAACTGTTTTTGGGTGTCCTATGAAGATGCATTTTATCCGCTTTGGGTTCGAGCTTATCAACCTGAAACTTTTTCACATAAGCGTCGCAGCCCCAAACTTTTAAGAAACGACAACTTGGGTTTCTCCAAACCACAGTTCAAACAGTGTCGTCTCAACGGAATTACGTGGTGCCCTATTAAAGTGAGTGCGGTTGTCTCTAATGCCTAACCCATGAACGATAGTGGTAATTCGATAAGAGACATCATGGTACGCACCATATCCAATAGGGTGCAACTATGATGTTCGGACACACCATCACACTATGGTGTTCTAGGCGGTATTTATTGCGAAACAATTTCCATAATGTCTCAATTGCGTGCCAAAGCTCGTAACTCAGATACTCATCTCTATGATCATATCATAGACATTTTTATCCTTTTGTCACGATGATCTTCAACTTCACTCTGAAATTACTTGAACCTTTCAATAATTCAGACTTGTGTTTCATCAAGTAAATATACTCAACATCTACTCAAATCATCTGTGAAGTAAGAACATAACGATATTCACTGCATGCCTCAACACTCATTGGACTGCACACATCAAAATGTGTTACTTCCAACAAGTTGCTTTCTTGTTCCATTTTACTGAAAACGAGGCTTTCAGTCATCTTGCCCATGTGGTATGATTTGCATGTCTCAAGTGATTCAAAATCAAGTGAATCCAAACGGTCCATTTGCATGGAGTTTCTTCATGCATATACACCAATAGACATGGTTCGCATGTCTCAAACTTTTCAAAACGAGTGAGTCCAAGATCCATCAACATGGAGCTTCTTCATGCATTTTATACCAATATGACTTACATGGCAGTGCCACAAGTAAGTGTTACTATCATTACAATCTTATATCTTTTGGCATGAAAATGTGTATCACTACGATCGAGATTTCAATAAACCATTCATTTTAGGTGCAAGACCATTGTAGGTATTATTCAAATAAACAGAGTAACCATTATTCTCCTTAAATGAATAATCGTACTGTGATAGACATAATCCAATCATGTCTATGCTCAACGCAAACACCAAACGACAATTATTCTGGTTTAATACTAATCTTGATGGTAGAGGGAGCGTGCGATGTTTGATCACATCAAACTTGGAAACACTTCCAACACATATCGTCAGCTCACCTTTAGCTAGTCTCCGTTTATTCGTAGCCTTTTATTTCGTGTTACTAACACTTAGCAACCGAACCGGTATCTAATACCCTGGTGCTACTAGGAGTACTAGCAAAGTACACATTAACATAATGTATATCCAATATACTTCTATCGACCTTGCCAGCCTTCTCATCTACCAAGTAACTAGGGTAATTCTGCTCCAGTGGCTGTCCCCCTCATTACAGAAGCACTCAGTCTCGGGTTTGGGTTCAACCTTGGGTTTCTTCATTGCAGCAGCAACTGATTTGTTGTTTCATGAAGTACCCCTTCTTGCCCTTGCCTTTCTTGAAACTAGTGGTTTCACTAACCATCAACAATTGATGCTCCTTCTTGATTTCTACATTCATGTGTCGAACATTGCGAATAGCTCAAGGATCATCATATCTATCCCTGATATGTTATAGTTCATCACGAAGCTCTAGCAGCTTGGTGGCAATGACTTTGGAGAATCATCACTATCTCATCTGGAAGATCAACTCCCACTCGATTCAAGTGATTGTTGCACTCAGACAATCTGAGCACAAGCTCAACGATTGAGCTTTTCTCCCTTAGTTTGCAGGCTAAGAAAATTGTCGGAGGTCTTATACCTCTTGACTGGGCACGAGCCCGAAATCCCAATTTCAGCCCTCGAAACATCTCATATGTTCCGCGACGTTTCGAAAAACGTCTTTGGTGCCTCAACTCTAAACCGTTTAACTGAACTATCACGTAGTTATCAAAATGTGTATGTCCGATGTTTGCAACATCCACAGACGATGTTTGGGGTTCAGCACACTGAGCGGTGCATTAAGGACATAAGCTTTCTTCTGCCCGCATAATTGCTACTGTCAACTTTCAACTATATATTCTCTAGGAACATATCTAAACAGTGGAACTAAAGCGCGAGCTTACGACATAATTTGCAAAGATCTTTTGACTATGTTTAGGATAATTAAGTTCATCTTATGAACTCCCACTCAGATAGACATCCCTCTAGTCATCTAAGTGATTACATGATCCGAGTCAACTAGGCCGTGTCCGATCATCACGTGAGACGGACTAGTCATCATCGGTGAACATCTTCATGTTGATCGTATCTACCATACGACTCATGCTCGACCTTTCGGTCTCTTGTGTTCCGAGGCCATGTCTATACATGCTAGGCTCGTCAAGTCAACCTAAGTGTTTCGCGTGTGTAAATCTGGCTTACACCCGTTGTATGTGAACGAAAGAATCTATCACACCCGATCATCACGTGGTGCTTCGAAACGACGAACTTTCATAGCGGTGCACAGTTAGGGAAACACTTTCTTGAAATTTTAATGAGGGATCATCTTATTTACTACCGTCGTTCTAAGCAAATAAGATGCATAAACATGATAAATATCACATGCAATCAAATAGTGACATGATATGGCCAATATCATTTTGCTCCTTTTGATCTCCATCTTCGGGGCTGCATGATCATCATCGTCACCGGCATGACACCATGATCTCCATCATCATGATCTCCATCATCGTGTCTCCATGAAGTTGTCTCGCCAACTTATTACTTCTACTACTATGGCTACCGGTTAGCAATAAAGTAAAGTAATTACATGGCGTTGTTCAATGACAAGCAGGTCATACAATCATTAAAGACAACTCCTATGGCTCCTGCCGGTTGTCATACTCATCGACATGCAAGTCGTGATTCCTATTACAAGAATATGATCAATCTCATACATCACATATCATTCATCACATTCTTCTTGGCCATATCACATCACATAGCATACCCTGCAAAAACAAGTTAGACGTCCTCTAATTGTTGTTTGCATGTTTTACGTGGCTGCTATGGGTTTCTAGCAAGAACGTTTCTTACCTCATAAAACCACAACGTGATATGCCAATTGCTATTTACCCTTCATAAGGACCCTTTTCATCGAATCCGTTCCGACTAAAGTGGAGAGGCGGCACCGCTAGCCACCTTATGCACCAAGTGCATGTCGTTCGGTGGAACTGTCTCACGTAAGTGTACGTGTAAGGTCGGTCCGGCCGCTTCATCCCACAATACCGTCGAAACAAGATTGGACTAGTAACGGTAAGCATATTGAACATCATCAACGCCCACAACTACTTTGTGTTCTACTCGTGCAAAGAATCTACGCAATAGACCTAGCTCATGATGCCCTTTGTTGGGAGAACGAGCAGAAATTCAAAATTTTCCTACGTGTCACCAAGATCTATCTATGGAGAAACCAGCAACGAGGGGAACGAGAGTGCATCTACATACCCTTGTAGATCGCTAAGCGGAAGCATTCAAGAGAACGGGGTTGAAGGAGTCGTACTCATCGTGATCCAAATCACCGGAGATCCTAGTGCCGAACGGACGGCACCTCCGCGTTCAACACACGTACAGCCCGGTGACGTCTCCCACGCCTTGATCCAGCAAGGAGAGAGGGAGAGGTTGAGGAAGACTCCGTCCAGCAGCAGCACAACGGCATGGTGGTGGTGGAGGAGCATGGCAATCCTGCAGGGCTTCGCCAAGCACCGCGGGAGAGGAGGGAGAGAGGCAGGGCTGCGCCATGGAGAGGTGAAAACTCATCTGTTAGCAGCCCTCAAGACCTCAACTATATATAGGGGAGAGGGAGGGGGTGCGCCCCCTCTAGGGTTTCCACCCCAAGGGGTGCGGCAGCCCCAATCCCATCTATGGGTGGCGGCCAGGGGGGGGGAGAGGGGAAACTTGCCCCCCAAGTTAGGTGGGTGCGCCCCCTCCCCAAACCCTAGGCGCCTTGGGCCCTTGTGGGGGGGCGCACCAGCCCACCTGGGGCTGGTCCCCTCCCACACTTGGCCCATGCAGCCCTCCGGGGCCGGTGGCCCCACTTGGTGGACCCCCGGGACCCTACCGGTGGTCCCGGTACGTTACCGATAAAACCCGAAACTTTTCCGGTGACCAAAACAGGACTTCTCATATATAATCTTTACCTCCGGACCATTCCGGAACTCCTCGTGACGTCCGGGATCTCATCCGGGACTCCGAACAACATTCGGTAACCACATACAAACTTCCTTTATAACCCTAGCGTCATCGAACCTTAAGTGTGTAGACCCTACGGGTTCGGGAACCATCTGAACATGACCGATATGTTCTCCGCCAATAACCAACAGCGGGATCTGGATACCCATGTTGACTCCCACATGTTCCACGATGATCTCATCGGATGAACCACGATGTCAAGGACTCAATCGATCCGTATACAATTCCCTTTGTCTAGCGGTATTGTACTTGCCCGAGATTCGATCGTCGGTATACCGATACCTTGTTCAATCTCGTTACGGCAAGTCTCTTTACTCGTTCCGTAACACATCATCCCGTGATCAACTCCTTGGTCACATTGTGCACATTATGATGATGTCCTACCGAGTGGGCCCGAGATACCTCTCCGTTTACAGAGTGACAAATCCGGTCTCGATTCGTGCCAACCCAGCAGACACTTTCGGAGATACCAGTAGTGCACCTTTATAGCCACCCGACGCGTTGTGACGTTTGGTACACCCAAAACATTCCTACGGTATCCGAGAGTTGCACAATCTCATGGTCTAAGGAAAAGATACTTGACACTAGAAAAGCTTTAGCATACAAACTACACGATCTTTGTGCTAGGCTTAGGATTGGGTCTTGTCCATCACATCATTCTCCAAATGATGTGATCCCGTTATCAACGACATCCAATGTCCATGGTCAGGAAACCGTAACCATCTGTTGATCAACGAGCTAGTCAACTAGAGGCTTACTACGGACATGGTGTTGTCTATGTATCCACACATGTATCTGAGTTTCCTATCAATACAATTATAGCATGGATAATAAACGATTATCATGAACAAGGAAATATAATAATAACCAATTTATTATTGCCTCTAGGGCATATTTCCAACAAATCATGCATTTGATTGATGATGAAATTCGGTGAACTGTGTAGACGTTGCCGCTTCTTCATGCTGAGGCACAACATTGTCACCGTGAAACTGAAACCCTTGATCGTAGATTCCATCCGGACGCTCATCCTCTAGGATCATGTTGTGCATGATCACACAAGCAGTCATCACCTCCCACAACTTCTTGGTGCTTCAGGTTCTAGCAGGATACAGAACGATGCCCCATTGAGATTGAAGAACACCGAAGGCACTTTCCCTTCAACGTGAATCGACACCGATGAGCAAGTAAGCGGCGCTTCTTATCCGGCCGGCGGTCCATGGCGGCGACGACTCATGACCTCCTCTTCTCCGACCCGTTCCGTGTCTCCCTCGAGCTGCAGCGATGGCCTCTGGAGTTCAATCACCCCCTTCTCTGTACTCATTGTAGCTAGATCTAAGAATATGTGGTAGGTTTTGATCTGTGACCATCTTTTAGCATTGTACACTACCCATATGTGAGATTGTGATGTTGTGGTAGTTGTTGATGATTGATTTGTAGAATGCTAGGGTTGTATCATAGTGTTGAACACAATGAATTGGTAGCTAGTTGGCAACCGCCATAAGGGGGGCAAGTTCATAGACGTCCACCCTAACCTCTACACCGCCGTCATGGACCAAGGTGGCTTCTGCTAAGAGGCTTTCATGGCCGCTCTGAGCCACCTGCTGGACAACAAGGCCCAGGCTTCCGTGAGAGACACGGTTGTGATTTGCGAGAGGCATGGGCGTGCCTCTTCCGGAAAGAGGAAAAACCCGTGCTCCCGATTCGGTTTTTTTGTCCGGGTTTTTTCGTAAAAAAATTCATTAAAACCTATCAACATGGGATCTAGTTTTCAAGATATCGCGAGGAATTCAACGATGAAAACGGTTCGAGATTTGGACGCATGATTTAAGGGATAAAATATTTTGAATAAACGAATCTACAAATAAAAATACTACCAGGTTGCGACAGCGCGCCCCTTGTCACAACCTGAAAATATGAAAGTGATCATGAATACTTCTGCATTTTAGTGATTTCGTGCTTCGCCTCTGGCTTCTCCCACCTCTCCACGACTGTTGCTAAAAAAAAACCTCTCCACGAGTCCGCTGAAACACGCCGCCGTCGACCGCCGCACCTCCCACTCCCAGCCTCGCCGCCGCGACCGGGGAGAGTTCGGGCACGCTAGAATAGACAGCGGCGCCGTGCATGGTTCGGCGGATGGGCAGCGACGCGCACCTCCACGACCAAGACCCCCACCGGCGACGCCTCGGTTGCGGCCCTCCTCCGTTCCCCCTTCGAAGCCGACGATCTCGACGCGCTCAAGCGCCTCCTCCTGCAGGTCCGCTTCACAACTTCTCCTGGATCGTATCCTGGCAGAGTTGGGGATTGATTTGTGTGCGGTCAAGTCTGAATAGTTGAATTTTGAAGAATGCTACTGTATTTTTTATGCAATTGGAATGTGCGGTTGGAACTTGGGAAGTGATTGTAGATTTGTTTTTCTCTATTGCTGCAAGCGCTAAAATGCTATAACTATACATGGATTGGTCAGGAATTCTGCAGCGTTTCCATCAAATATGTCTTTGAGGATCCTCGGTAGCGTGGATTAAGTTCAGGCTGATAATATGCCCTGCGCCCAGACTGAAACTAATGCTGAGGAGCTTGTGACATTATGCCAAACAACACGTTGTCTTGGCATTACATTGAAGATTATTCGGGATTTTTGGTAGGGGGTGATAGGTTCACCTTTCCATTGTCACTACTAGTACTAGGACAAACTATGATGTGACGATTCTTCCCGCTGCCTCTTCTGTCAGGCCAAAACAGTTGAGTGGTTGTTGTATCAGTAAGTGCTCTCACTGGATCATGATGGCTCCAGTTGAGGAATTGAATAGAATTGTTGGCCCAATTTCATTTACTCCATGCTGTCCGTCACCTGATGCATTATGTGTGGCATGTTCTAGATCCTTTTTCCTTGTTTTGTATCCCAGATTTCAACGAAGAATAAGTATGGTGTGGTAGGATATGGTAATTTTGCATTACGAACTTGTGTTGAAATCGACTTATTAATTTAGGTATCACATTGTAGCGAGCCAAATAACAATTTCGTTTCGAAAGGGCGCCACAACCCACGAGGCCTGATGACCACTGTGCTATAACATGGCGGGATGTTTGCAAGCCGGCTGCTGGCTGATCTCAGCGTTAAGGATCTGCCGAAGTTGCTGAGAATGCAAAGTTTTGAACTGATTGTTGGATCGATGGTCAGTCCATTGCTGAGTTGGCTCGCATAGTTTGACGGCTGTCGGGTCACGATTGCTAATGGTCGCACGATTAAGGAGGCCTTTCTGCAGCACAGATGGTGAGATGGATTCGCAATATCTCTGGGGCGCTCAGTGTGCAGGGTATCATGCGGTTTCTTCATTGGGCTCAGCTCATTAAGTGCAGCTCAGTGATGATCCAGATCAGCTTCTCTGGCAATGGATGGAATCGTGCGAGTACTCTGCAAGTCTGCTCACAGTAGCTTCTTCACCGGTCAGGTTGAGTATCCCCTGCCATGCATCTCTGATTGGGCCTGCTAGGCGCCGTTGAAGTAAAAATAAAAATAAATAAATTTTGGTTGATGTTTTCCAATTGGTGCTGGACAATAGACTGCCTTGCCCGCCGTACCGCCCCCTGATGCGTGTCCTCCTTGGGATCAAGATGATGCCTCTATGGCGAGGATCGCATCTCTGTCCTGCTTTGTGCTTGCTTCTCTATCAGTTTGGCTTACGTTTTTATGTAGTTTGGTGCACATATTTAGTTTTACTGCTAATTGGTATGTCATGGATAAGCAAATGTTAAACAAGCTTAAATTCAGCAAGGTCATTAGTTCTTTCTCATCTTCATTGGGTTCTGTTGTTAGATTATACTACTCGGTTATGCTTCTTGCACGCGGGAAAATGATGTTCATTACTATTTGATGCATTTTTTGGGTGCCAATGTGGGTCTTATGCTTCTAGCACATGTGCAGTGATGTTCATTACTATTTCGGTATTATATAGAACGAGGACAGATCCATGGTTCATGGTTGCTGTTTCGGGCTCCTGGGTCTCGTGTGCTGTATCTCGGAGCTTCCTCCAGAACAACCGTGTCTCATGTGTGATATTGTTGGACCGATGTCCGGTGAGATCTCGTTGCAACTTCCTTTTTTATTGCTATAAATGACTTCCGCTTTGTGTTTTTTTTCTTGATGAAGACCATTACTTGCAGACTTAGTTGCCTTATGCTGTGCAATTCTCTCACCGAGTGGCAGGGATCTTGTGAACAAGCGGACTAATGTGATTACCATCATCGAGGATGCTATTGCTAGTCAACATGGTTGATTTTTTTTCTTTTCAGATGTTGCACAGCCTGACCAGGTATGCCTTTTATAAAAGAATGTCTAGACCTCTCTTTTTACAGTCTTGCTCACTATGAACATCAGTTATTATTGTCTTACACATTCTATTATTGTTTGTCTGTGTGCAACTCCTTCATGAGTTATTGCCTTATTGGTGGCTTAGCAAAAGATGGCTTTACTCGGATTTCCCTTCAGGACATCAAAACGATGATGCAAAATTGAGTCTCTGATGCATTTATGTCTCTTTTCTTTAGTTCGCTGTATTTCTTTGTTTTGATTATAATCGTACTTCAATCCATTACCATCACATTGGATGGTATACCAATTGATCCCCATATTAGTGGTTTGCACTAATTGGTGCCTAACAATCTAGTGTTATCAGTGTGCAAAGTTATCCTGACTTCAGTGTCTAGCACCTCCTGCTGTGGGACGCTACGGACGGTGCCCACAACCTCGGTGTCCCCTGCTGCACCGTGTGTGCCTGGGGCGTCACGAGCGAGCTACACGCCCCGGGAGCACTCGCTGGAGCTGAACTGGGCAATGGCAGCCATGCGGCGGTTGCACGGAGCGACTTGGAGGATGGGGGCGATCGCCGGTCCGTTGGTACCGGGAGCACGCTGTTGCACTCTTCTCTCCATCTGAATCATTATTCTGTTTCGAGTTCACGAAATGGCAATGGGACAGTCTTCACTGCTCTGAACTTGCCAACATTGTTCAAGTGTTCGTTCTCCAGCCTGCAATCCAGTCAACCCGAGTTATAACCGAAACGTTAAACCGAAGATATTTCCAGCTTTATGCTAATCCCAAATACCTGTAGAAATTCCAGTGCCCTCGTCGGATTATTTCCAAGGAGGCAAGGGAGAAATCCAGTAGGCGAGTCTAGTTCTTGCTAACACGGATCTTCATCACACTTTCAGTCCATGCCAGCCGAAGCACTAGATTTAGCATCTGCATTTACGAAAGGATTAGTGCTCCTGAAGCATGCCTTTTCTGTGTTAATGCTGCACTATATATCACTTGAACAAAGTACAATACCATGGAAACGTAGTAGGTGAACTTGTTCTTCAGGATGAGATCATCCCGGAGCCATAGGTTCTTAGATTTGGGAGTGAAAAATCCCCAATCCTTGACAAAGTCCCAGTAGAGCTGGTAAACGGTGGCGCCTGAGGATGAGATGAGGACCATCCACACCCAGAATGGCGTCGGCGTTGCACTGTACTTGAACCTGACAGCAGCTGCGACCATCGCCGACACGTACTTCCCGGCGTTGGCGAGCTGATTTGTGTCATGTTCCTCAAAGTACCTTCTTAAACACTGTAAAAAATGACCACAAAGTTTAGTTTGAAACTGAATTCTGACAACTTGAAATCTTACGATTGTTCGTGTATCGATTTGATTTATACCTGCATAGCTCTCCAGTAGTAGGGGAGAAAAGAGATCACATAGGCCAGGTGTTTGTACTGCTTGCTGTTAGTACGCATCTCATATGGGTTAGCCCTAAAGCTTCCTGCCATGAAGTAGCACGCCGCAAACTCCACGTGTCTTAACAATGGGATCTTGGAACATATACAAGTTTAGCTTATAAGAACCTGCATTTTGTGGCCCCTAGGTTGTAGGATAATTGTGGAACTGTAATTGTTACCTGGCTAGTTAACTGATCAGCCATGAAGAAATCGGCCATCAGAACCTGGAACACAAGGCAGGCCTACCATCAAACATATGTTCATCACAATTCGTTGAATGAAAAACGGTAGATGTCTCCTTACCTTGTAGAACGGCGAGAATATGATGTTGCGCATTATGCGCATGAAACAGTACCGCGTCGAGCGGTAGAACACGTTGAACGGACAGAATAAAAGTCCGACCGACAACTGAAAGCAGGTAGATTCAGAATTTTGAGAACTGACATCAGTTGCAAGTTGCAACATAACTCGATTTTGGATCCAAATATATGCTCTGTGTTTCTTACCACTATGAGCCCCCCTGGCACGGCGTTTGCATAGGAAGCGCCGGCGTTCCTGAGGAACAGGTTGATGACAAGCGCGGCGACCACGGTGCACATGATGGAGGCGGACATGAGAAAGGCGTCCCGGTGCGTGAGGGCCGTGTTGGGCGCGAAGTCGAATATGAAGTTCTGGTTGATCCGGGTGCTCTTCCACATGAAGAGGTTGCACCCGTAGAGGAAGCAGTGCAGGCTGATGAGCGCGAACATGCTGCACAAGGGCAAAGGAACGGACATCTATTGTCATGTCGACGTAAAATTGCATCTAATTATCGACTATTCAATGGAGATATAAAAGAATAAATGAAATATTGAACTCGTGCTGAGAACAGAGCTCCTAAGTATGGTCAGAACCTTGGGTTTAAAGGTTACCTGAAAACATGGTAGACCACCTCCATGTAGGCCGTATTTCCAGCAGAGGCAAAAATGCCGGAAACATGGGCCAAGATGGCGTATATGATGAACAGACTCACAAATGTGCCCGTGAACAAGCCTGAAAACAAACACGAAACGAAGAACCACAGAGTTAGAAATTTGAACTCAAAATACGTGGCAGAATTGTGATGTCCGAATTCTGCGAGCCTACCTACGAGGAAGGTGATCATGTGTGTGTTCTTGGGCTGCTGCGGGTTGAGGTACTTCATCGCCACCATCCTGTCGTTCCCCGCAAAGTGCTTCAGGAAGAGCGACTCCACCTCGTCAGACAGCAGAAGCACCTGTTCAAAATTTCCATAGTAGTATGTATGTAGGCTCATTAGTTCATTTGGTTCGTCTGTCTTACAAGTCTGAAACTCTTGTAAGATGACTAGTAAGAATGCACGTGCAACGCACGACTGTGAGAAAAAAAATCTCCTATGTAAACATATAGCACATCAGAGCCATCATCTCGTCTCAAGGAACCTCTGAAACTTTTAAATATTTAAATATTGATATATTTATATATGACCATAACAAAATATCATTTGAAAATTGTATTATTTGCAGGCAATACAGAAACTACAAGTAGTAGGATGATACTCGGTTTATAAAACCAACAGACACTCCTACCTAATTATGATGCTCCGTTAGCATAAACGCCTTTTACTTTTGTTTCATCCTTCATATCTCTCACATGAATGATAAACCTGCATATATTGCCTTTAAGAGTGTTGCTTGGAAACGAAGGAAACAACAAAGCTTGAATATGCCAGTGCCATGACTCTTGGTGAAGATGTGACATGGTCAATCAAGTTCTGGTATTTATCCATAGTCCACACTTTTCCCTACAATCCCAAGTCTGAATCGACAAAATAAGGAATCCATAGACCACACTTCTACACCAATTTTTGTACAGGACTAACTGGGGCTTGTGCCCGATTCTTTTTGATTGCTACAGTAACAGAAGCAAATAAAAGAAACACAACACTGAGAATAAAACATATACCCAAGCATGCAATTGTTTACGATATATTGAGGTGCTTGAGATTACACTAAAAACTGTCCAACAAAATACAATAGAAAGGTTGCTCAAAATACAGTAAGCCGTGCAGTTCTGTTTCTATGCTTCTCTAATACTGAAAGCAATAGCCAAATATCATTGTATAGTTCTTTCAGGGTGTCAGGCTCGCTTCAATATCGAATACAAATGCATGTGTCTCCTCAACAGTGCAATGCACCTGTCGGTTGATAGAACTTCAATAGGATACTGAAAGAAAAAGAAATTTATAGCATAAAAATGTACGCACAGATTTGGTAGATACAGATTCAAATCTAGCCCAAACGTCATGATCCATTGAGCCTTGCTGCATCCCTCGTAATAAGGATGGCCGGGACTGAGAGCAAATACCTCTCATGGAAGGAAGTTAGAGGACACTCATAGCTTAGGAGTAAATATAGCTTTCATATTCATGGAGTCAGCCACAGCAGCAAAGATGCGCAACACTGCAGCAAGGAATAATAGCACACAACTGCATGATGGACAGAAACCATGTCAATCCACTTCAGTCCGTTCCCTGGAGAAAACATCACGGCACGTCCATTCAATCAACACGGAACTGAATTGTGCAAACAATTCACTATGTTAAATGGAAAACACAAACTTTCAGGTTTAACAATTCACTAAGTTGGTCATTATTAGTCTCAGACAAATCTAAACAATTTACTAAGCATATATGCATTATAGCTTCAATGCATTGGACGGCAGAACAATTTACCTTGTTGACTGGGACACTGCCTTTTTTAGATAACTATGGCTACTATGCTATTGACTCATCCAAGTCATGTTCGCCTAGAAAAACAAGGTGTACATTCGAGAGCGGCGATAGAGCACACGAGCTCGCTTGCTCCGGCTAGGTGGACCAATGGAACATCGTGATGTTGGAGCTAGCATTCAATGGTTGCGGAACATATGGGTGAGTTTACGCAGAGAAAAGGCAGGCATGTGGAAGTGGGCATGTATGATGAAACAACGACGTGGGTGGGTGTAGTAACGGAGAACTAACGATGTTCAGTCGCTACAGGATGAAGCATACTTTTTTTGAGTTGGGATGCAACACTTCGTGTGTAAAACAAGTTAGTTTGGAGCGAACACACTTCCTCTAAAACTGATTTTTTTTCAAAGGGAAAACTAAAATAAGTTAGCAACACAACTTCGGAAAAAAGCTAGTGGGGGGAAACACTCTATTATTATTTATCTTTTGCGGTTTTGTTTACTTTTTTATTTTTCTATTCTTTTTGGTAAATTGCATGCGCTAAAAAAATATAAATAGTGGACGCGTTAAAGAGTAGATATACAAAAGTTCATGCATATTTGAAAAAATATGTTTATGTGTGTGTGAAAAATAACTGCCGCGTGGCATATCCTAAGGAGAATGTGTGTCTAGAGATTCCGTGAGCGGGCGAGCTCATGCGCTCCTATCACCATTCGGATATAAATACATTTGAACTACATGTATAAACAAATTGTCTCTCTAGCACAATGACATGTACTCCCTCCGTCTGAATTTATTAGGCCTAAAGACAACTTATCTTAGGTCAAGACACATAGTAATTTGCTCACATTAATTCTTTCATTCCAATCCCAATGCACTCTCTCACATGGATGCAGTTAATGAAAAAGCACGCATGAAGTGTATTAATTTTTCAGCCATGGCACCAACAATAATGGCTTTCAATGCAATCAATGAAATGATTGCATGCATACACCTTTTCAAAGCAAGGTCTTATAAAAAGGGACATGTTTGTGATGCTAAGAGGCCTAATAAACACGGACGGAGGAAGCAGTTGTCTTGCCAAAAGATCTCATCAGTTCTCGACTTTCATAAGTTATGATGGCTTTTGATACTCTGTACATGTTCAGATTCGAGCACCGACCGAACAATTTTATATCTTGTGCTACCAAACATTGCTGTCATGCTACCAAACATTAATCTTATATCTTGTAGAAACAAAAACGGCAAATCCAAATGTGAACAGTGTCATTTTATCTTTTGTCTTTTAGTGATACTGTCAGGATGAATTTGTCTTTTTTGTTTCACAATGTGTATTTCAAATTTTTACAGATTGTAGACACATGTCTTGTGAACACTCATACTAATTATTTTCAGAATTTTTTTGAAACACATTTTTTTTAAATGATAGCATGGGAGCACCTAATGTGTGATAGAACCTGATATTCTCGGCATCTTGACATAGCTGTTTGCTTGAGAACCTGATATTCTCGGCATCTTAGAAGATTGTCTCAGAAAAAAAACTTGTGATTAAAAGAAGCTAGCAACACACTTCCTCTGAAAAAGGAAAAGGCTGGAAACGCACTATGTAAAAAAGTGCGAGCATGCTTCGTTACTACTTTTCATTTGTGTTTCTATTTTTTTTACATTTTTTGGTTTTCTTTAATCTTTTTGTGTTAAAAATGTTCATGCACGTCAAAAAATGGTCATGGATATAAAAATATTCATGTCTATTTAAACGTTTCTTGTATATTAAAATCTGGCCCTTTTTTGATTAAAAATGGGCATTTTGTTTTCACAAAGTTTCATCATTCAAATAAAAAAATCAAGCATAAAAATTATTCATAATGCGTTAACACTTTGTATACAAGGTCCATCATGCACTTTTTTAAACACCGTGTGTCAATTCAACAAAACATGTTGATTGTGTATTAAAAATGTTCATCACATATATTAAAAATTGATGGTCGTGTCACAAAAAGTGCTCATGTATGTATCATAAAATGTATGTATTTTTTTCAGTTGGAACCTGTTTATTGGGATTACGGTACCGACTTTCAGCATACATTATTCAACATTTGAATCCTGGCTAGGGGCAGTAAAGCGTACACTATAACAACCTGCCGTCACGGCATTGTCTCACTCCGTCAACTCGATCATGCCCATTAGAGTACACGCACGTTTCCCTATGTGTATAGTACAAACTAGCATTCCTACTGCCATAAATGGTGTTGCCACGAGACGTTGTGCCATTGATCCACATAGCAGGATCAGGCGAGCCCGTCCATGCCAAGGAGTTTTCGGTGTACATTCTCACTTCTTTAGATATCCTCTGAGGGTCTCGCAGGACAGTAAATAATAGTATAGAAGAGCTACCATAATTGTCCATCTACAACTTGTACATTTTCACTTCATATAGTAAAATATCGGATAAAATATTGCCGTGTCTTCTAAAATAGTTTTATTGTCGGAACCTCCCATAGAGTCTTACCATATAAGTTAATTAGGGCTCACACAAATGGCTTGCGTCAGAGAATTGACAATTACCTGCGTAAAAATAGCACATCCACAAGCAAACTAATCAGCATCTGAATGAAATAAACCATCACTTTCATCAGAACGCTATCAAAGGCTGAACCAACATAGCAGCATACACTTCTGCCTAAAGAGGAAAAATGGTAGAACACATACCGTGACGAACTCTGTGTTCAGAATCAGATGCACTTAGTGGAGAGGAGGGAGGCCTGATTGGATGCACTACCGGAACAGGGCCCGATGCCGACAGCCATATATATGCCGACGGCCCCCGTCGGCCTAGTCTGGGCTATGCCGACGGCCATGTCCAGGCCGTCGGCGTAATAAAGCCGTCGGGCTATCCCGAGCTATGCCGACGGCCCGTCGCCCGTAAGAGCCGTCGGCTTAGCCCAAGTTACGCCTCACAATGCCGTCGGCATACATGGGCCGTCGGCATAGTTATGGGTTCGGCGATCCGCTGCGTGCCGCGGCGACTAACGGCGTCGATCTATGCCGACGGCCGAGAGGGAGGCCGTCGGCATAGATGCGCTTACCACGCCATCGATCCTAGGCGCACCGACCACCACCTATGCCGACGGCTGCCGTCGGCATAGATGCCACGTCACCGATCCGCGGCGCGCCGGCCATCTGCCCTGGCCGTAGCTATGCCGACGGCTTTGCCGTCAGCATAGTTTTTTTTCTTTTTTCCCTTTTTTTCATAGCTATATTTTATGTTTTCTTAAATATTATTATTTGACTAACTTACATATAGTACGTGTTAATAAGCATATATACATTATTTTTCGGTTCTGTACAGAGCGGTGTGACCCCCTCACGAACGGTGCCGCCGCCAGCCGGCACCTGGAATGGGGAACAGCCGCATCGGGTCTATACGAAGGGGGCTTTGCTCCCAAGTGTTTATATATGTCGGATGACCTACCACAACCGGGTGGTGTTGTGGCATGTCCGAAGAGGCGACATGCATCTCCGGTGTGTGGCCCCCCTCACGGACGGCGCCGCCGCTGGCACCTGGAGGGGGGAAACTGTCGCGTCGGGTCTAGATGTAGTGGATTTAGCTGTGGGTTTGGCCCGGATGTTGCTCCCCGGTGTCCCTCTGGGCCGACCTGACACAACCGGGTGGAGAGGTCCACTGGTCAAAGCCCGTCCGTGGAAAGTCAAAGGGCTAGATCTCGTGGTCAACCGCTCCCGGGTTAGGCGGGACGGGGGCCCTGGGGGTAGCAATGCCACCGGAGCATCGTACCGGGCCCTCATACATGCAGGGTGGTGTTGTGGCATGTCCGAAGAAGCGGCACGCGTCTCCGGTGCGTGGCCCCCCTCACGGACGGCGCCGCCGCCGGCACCTATGGGGAAACTGACGCGTCGGGTCTACACGGAGTGGATTTAGCTGTGGGTTTGGCCCGGATGTTGCTCCCTGGTGTCCCTCTGGGCCGACCTGACACAACCGGGTGGAGAGGTCCACTGGTCAAAGCCCGTCCATGGGAAGTAAAAGGGCGAGATCTCGTCGTCAACCGCTCCAGGGTTAGGCTGGACGGGGGCCTTGGGGGTAGCAATGCCACCGGATCATTGTACCGGGCCCTCATACATGCGGGACGGTGTTGTGGCATGTCCGAAGAGGCGACATGCATCTCCGGTGCGTGGCCCCCCTCACGGACGACGGCGCCACCGGCACCTGGAGGGGGGAAACTGTTGCGTCAGGTCTACACGGAGTGGATTTAGCTGTGGATTTGGCCCGGATGTTGCTCCCCGGTGTCCCTCTGGGCCGACCTGACACAACCGGGTGGAGAGGTCCACTGGTCAAAGCCCGTCCGTGGGAAGTCAAAGGGCTAGATCTCGTGGTCAACCGCTCCAGGGTTAGGCGGGATAAGGGCCTTGGGGGTAGCAATGCCACCGGAGCGTCGTATAGGTCCCTAATACATGCGGGGTGGTGTTGTGGCATGTCCGAAGAGGTGGCATGCGTCTCCGGTGCATGGCCCCCCTCACGGACGGCGCCGCCGCCGACACCTGGAGGGGAGAAACTGCCGCGTCGGGTCTACATGGAGTGGATTTAGCTGTGGGTTTGGCCCGGATGTTGCTCCCCGATGTCCCTCTGGGCCGACCTGACACAACCGGGTGGAGAAGTACACTGGTCAAAGCCCGTCCGTGGGAAGTCAAAGGGCTAGATCTCATGGTCAACCGCTCCCGGGTTAGGCGGGACGGGGGCCCTGGGGGTAGCAATGCCACCGGAGCATCGTATCGGGCCCTCATACATGCAGGGTGGTGTTGTGGCATGTCCGAAGAGGCGGCACGCGTCTCCGGTGCGTGGCCCCCCTCACGGACGGCGCCGCCGCCAGCACCTGTGGGGAAACTGACGCGTCGGGTCTACACGGAGTGGATTTAGCTGTGGTTTTGGCCCGGATGTTGCTCCCCGGTGTCTCTCTGGGCCGACCTGACACAACCAGGTGGAGAGGTCCACTGGTCAAAGCCCGTCCGTGGGAAGTCAAAGGGCTAGATCTCGTCGTCAACCGCTCCAGGGTTAGGCGGGACGGGGGCCCTGGGGGGTAGCAATGCCACCGGATCATTGTACCGGGCCCTCATACATGCGGGATGGTGTTGTGGCATGTCCGAAGAGGCGGCACGCGTCTCCGGTGCGTGGCCCCCCTCACGGACGGCGCCGCCGCCGGCACCTAGAGGGGGGAAACTGACCCGTTGGGTCTACACGGAGTGGATTTAGCTGTGGGTTTGGCCCGGATGTTGCTCCCCGGTGTCCCTCTGGGCCGACCTGACACAACCGGGTGGAGAGGTCCACTCGTCAAAGCCCGTCCGTGGGAAGTCAAAGGGCTAGATCTCGTCGTCAACCGCTCCTGGGTTAGGCGGGACGGGGGCCCTGGGGGTAGCAATGCCACCGAAGCGTCGTACCGGGCCCTCATACATGCGGCGTGGTGTTGTGGCATGTCCGAAGTGGTGGCACGCGTCTTCGGTGCGTGTCCCCCCTCACGAACGGCGCCGTTGCCTGCACCTGGAGGGGGGAAACTGACGCGTCGGGTCTACACGGAGTGGATGTAGCTGTGGGTTTGTCCCGGATGTTGCTCCCCGGTGTCCCTCTGGGCCGACCGACACAACCGGTGGAGAGTTCCTTTGGTCAAAGCCCGTCCGTGGGAAGTCAAAGGTTAGATTCGTGGTCAACCGCTTCACGGTTAGGGCGGACGGGGCCTGGGGTAGCAATGCCACCGAGCGTCGCATCGCCCCTCATACGTCGCGGGGTGGTGTGGTGGCATGTCCGGACAGCGCACGCTCTCGGTGTGGCCCCCCCTCACGGACGGCGATGACACGGTAGTAGACGTTCTGCGGTAACGATGCGGCGTGAATATTATTAAATACTCGGAGCGCGATAAAATCATGAGTTTTTTACACGACGTGGTCACATGTGCTATAGGACCGATGGTAATTTTTCATAAATTTTCATGATGGAGAAGTATCTGAACACTTCCCTCTACACGGATTGCTCTTCGCGCGTCTACGACTGTGGCCCGCGGCCTCCGGGGGCTAGCATGCCGCCGAATCTTGCGTAGGCGGCCTCTCACAAGTCTGGAAGTGTTGTGGCGGTTGCAAACGCCCGGCACGCGTCTCCGGGGTGTGCCCCCCCTTACGGACGGCGCCGCCGCCGGCACCTGGAGGTGGGAAACGGACGCGTCGGGTCTACACGGAGGGGATGTAGTTATGAGTCTGCCCCGGATGTTGCTCCCAGGTGTTCCTATGAGCTGACCTGATACAACCGGGTGGAGAGGTCCACTGGTCAAAACCCGTTCGTGGAAAGTCAAAGGGCCAGATCTCGTCGTCAACCGCTCCAGGGTTAGGCGGGACGGGGGCCCTGGGGGGTAGCAATGCCACCGGAGCATCGTACCGGGCCCTCATACATGCGGGGTGGTGTTGTGGCATGTCCGAAGAGGTGGCACGTGTCTACGGTGCGTGGCCCTCCCGAACGAGCAGCGCCGCCGCGGCACTGGAGGGGGAAACCGACGCGTCGGGTCTACACGGAGTGGATGTAGTTGTGGGTTTGGCCGGATGTTGCTCCCGGTGTCCTCTCGGGCCGACTGACACAACCGGTGGAGAGGTCCACCGTCAAAGCCCGTCCGTGGAAAGTCAAAGGTTAGATCTCGTGGTCAACCGCTTGTGGTTAGGCGGGACGGGGCCTTGGGGTAGCAATGCCACCGGGCGTCGCATCGCCCCTCATACATGCGGGGTGGTGTGGTGGCATGTCCGAACAGGCGGCACGCGTCTCCGGGGTGTGGCCCCCCTCACGGACGGCGATGACACGGTAGTAGACATTCTGCGGTAACGATGCGGCATGAATATTATTAAATACTCGGAGCGCGATAAAATCATGAGTTTTTTACACGACGTGGTCACATGTGCTATAGGAGCGATGGTAATTTTTCATAATTTTTCGTGATGGAGAAGTATCTGAACACTTCCCTCTACACGGATTGCTCTTCGCGCGTCTACGACTGTGGCCCGCGGCCTCCAGGGGCTAGCATGCCGCCGAATCTTGCGTAGGCGGCCTCTCACAAGTCTGGAAGTGTTGTGGCGTCGAACGCCCGCACGCTGCCTCCGGGTGTGCCCCTTACGGACGGCGCCGCCGCCGGCACCTGGAGGGGGGAAACGGACGCGTCGGGTCTACACGGAGGGGATGTAGTTATGAGTCTACCCCGGATGTTGCTCCCAGGTGTTCCTATTGAAGGAAATATGCCCTAGAGGCAATAATAAAGTTATTATTTATTTCCTTATATCATGATAAATGTTTATTATTCATGCTAGAATTGTATTAACCGCATAATACATGTGTGAATACATAGACAAACAGAGTCTCACTAGTATGCCTCTACTAGACTAGCTTGTTAATCATAGATGGTTAAGTTTCCTAACCATAGACAAAGGAGTTGTCATTTGATTAACAAGGTCACATCATTAGTTGAATGATCTGATTGACATGACCCATTCCATTAGCTTAGCACCCGATCGTTTAGTATGTTGCTATTGCTTTCTTCATGACTTATACATGTTCCTGTAACTATGAGATTATGCAACTCCGTTTACGGAGGAACACTTTGGTGCTACCAAACGTCACAACGAATCGGGTGATTATAAAGGAGTACTACAGGTGTCTCCAAAGGCAGATGTTGGGTTGGCGTATTTTCGAGATTAGGATTTGTCACTCCGATTGTCGGAGAGGTATCTCTGGGCCCTCTCGGTAATGCACATCACTAAGCCTTGCAAGCATTACAACTAATGAGTTAGCTGTGAGATGATGTATTACGGAACGAGTAAAGAGACTTGCGAAGAACGAGATTGAACTAGGTATTGGATACCGACGATCGAATCTCGGGCAAGTAACATACCGATGACAAAGGAACAACTTATGTTGTTATGCGGTCTCGACCGATAAAGATCTTCGAGAATATGTAGGAGCCAATATGGGCATCCAGGTCCCGCTATTAGTTATTGACCGAGAGGCGTGTCTCGGTCATGTCTACATTGTTCTCGAACCGTAGGGTCCGCACGCTTAAGGTTTCGATGACGGTTATATTATGAGTTTGTGTATTTTGATGTACCAAGGAGTTCGAGTCCCGGATGTGATCACGGACATGACGAGGAGTCTCAAATGGTCGAGACATAAAGATTGATATATTGACGGCTATATTCGGACACCGGAAAGGTTCCGGAAGTTTCGGAGAAAACGGAGTGCCGAGGGTTACGGAACCCCCGGGAAGTAATGGGCCTTATTGGGCCAAGAGGGGAGAGAGGGCTGCACCAGGAGGTGGCGACGCCCCCATAGGAGTCCGAATAGGACAGGAGGGGGGCGCCCCTTTCCTCTTCCTCTCCTCTCTTTCCTTCCCCTTCCTCCTTCCTAGTTGGACTAGGAAAGGGAGTCCTACTCCCACTAGGAGGAGGACTCCCTCCCCTGGCGCGCCTCCTAGGGGCGGCGGCCCTCCCCTTGCTCCTTTATATACGGGGGGGGGCACCCTAGAACACACAAGTTGATCCTTGAGATCGTTCCTTAGCCGTGTGCGGTGCCCCCTCCACCATATTCCACCTCGGTCATATCAGAAGCGGTGCTTAGGCGAAGCCTGCGTCGGTAGAACATCAAGATCGCCACCACGCCGTCGTCTTGGAACTCTCTCTCCCGGAGCTTTGCTGGATCGAGCCTGAGGAGCGCCACCGAGCTGTACGTGTGTCAAGAACTAGGAGGCGCCGAGTAACGGCGCTGGATCGGTTGGATCGCGAGGAGAACGTGACGACTACTTCCTCTACGTTGTGATCGCTTCGCTTTGGTCTACGAGGGTACGAGACAACACTCTCCCTCTCGTTGCTATGCATCACCATGATCTTGCGTGTGCGTGGGAAATTTTTGAAATTACTACGTTCCCCAACAAGTGGCATCCGAGCCTAGGTTTTTATGGTTTGATGTTTTGCACGAGTAGAACACAAGTGAGTTGTGGGCGATACAAGTCATACCGCCTACCAGCATGTCATACTTTGGTTCAGCGGTATTGTGAGATGAAGCGGCCCGGACCGACATTACGCAGACGCTTACGCGAGACTGGTTTCACCGCTACGAGCACTCGTGCTTAAAGGTGGCTGGCGGGTGTCTGTCTCTCTCACTTTAGTTGAACCGAGTGTGGCTACACCGGTCCTTGAGAAGGTTAAACGGAGTCTATTTGACGAAGTATCGTTGTGGTCTTGATGCGAGGTGAGATTGGTTCTTGCTTAAGCCCGTAGCAGCCACGTAAAATTTGCAACAACAAAGTAGAGGACGCCTAACTTGTTTTTGCAGGGCATGTTGTGATGTGATATGGTCAAGACGTGATGCTATATTTTATTGTATGAGATGATCATGTTTTGTAACCGGTTATCGGCAATGGCTGGAGCCATATGGTTGTCGCTTATTGTATGAAATGCAACGCCTGTAATTGCTTTACTTTATCACTAAGCGGTAGCGATAGTCGTAGAAGCAATAGATGGCGAAACGACAACGATGCTACGATGGAGATCAAGGTGTCGCGCCGGTGACGATGGTGATCACAACGGTGCTTCGGAGATGGAGATCACAAGCACAAGATGATGATGGCCATATCATATCACTTATATTGATTGCATGTGATGTTTATCCTTTATGCATCTTATTTTGCTTTGATTGACGGTAGCATTTTAAGATGATCTCTCACTAAAATTATCAAGTAGTGTTCTCCCTGAGTATGCACCGTTGCCAAAGTTCGTCGTGCCGAGACACCACGTGATGATCGGGTGTGATAAGCTCTCGTCCATCTACAACGGGTGCAAGCCAGTTTTGCACACGCAGAATACTCGAGTTATACTTGACGAGCCTAGCATATGCAGATATGGCCTCGAACACGGAGACCGAAAGGTCGGCGTGAATCATATAGTAGATATGATCAACATAAGATGTTCACCATTGAAAACTACTCCATCTCACGTGATGATCGGTTATGGTTTAGTTGATTTGGATCACGTGATCACTTAGATGACTAGAGAGATGTCTGTCTAAGTGGGAGTTCTTAAGTAATATGATTAGTTGAACTTTAATTTATCATGAACTTAGTCCTGGTAGTATTTTGCAAATTATGTTGTAGATCAATAACTCGCGTTGTTGCTTCCCTATGTTTGTTGCTTTCATATGTTTATTTTGATATGTTCCTAGAGAAAAATTATGCTGAAAAATGTTAGTAGCAATGATGCGGATTGGATTCGTGATCCGAGGTTTATCCTCATTGCTGCCTGAAAAATTATGTCCTTAATGCACCGCTAGGTGACAAACCTATTGCAGGAGCAGATGCGACGTTATGAACGTTTGGCTAGCTCAATATGATGACTACTTGATAGTTTAGTGCACCATGCTTAAAGGCTTAGAATCGGGACTTCAAAGACGTTTTGAACGTCATGGACCATATGAGATGTTCCAGAATTGAAGTTAATATTTCAAGCAAATACCGAGTTGAGAGATATGAAGTCTCCAACAAGTTCTATAGCTAAAAGATGGAGGAGAATCGCTCAACTAGTGAGCATGTGCTCAGATTGTCCGGTACTTCAATCGCTTGAATCAAGTGGGAGTTAATCTTCCAGATAAGATAGTGATTGACAGAATTCTCTAGTCACCATCACCAAGTTAGTAGAACTTCGTGATGAACTATAATATGCAAGGGATGACAAAAGTAATTCCCAAGCTCTTCGTGATGCTGAAATCGACGAAGGTAGAAATCAAGAAAAGAGCATCAAGTGTTGATGATTGACAAGACCACTAGTCTCAAGGAAAAGGGCAAAGGGAAGAAGGGAACTTCAAAAGAACGGCAAGCAAGTTGCTACTCGAGTGAAGAAGCCCAAGTCTGGACCTAAGCACGTGACTAAGTGCTTTTGCTACAATGGAATTGGTCTTTGAAGCGGAACTACCCCAAGTGTTTGGCGGATAAGAAGGATGGCAAAGTGAACAAAGGTATATTTGATATACAGATTATTGATGTATATTTTACTAGTGTTCATAGCAACCCCTCGGTATTTGATCTGGTTCGGTTGCTAAGAGTAGTAACTCAAACGGAGTTGCAGAATGAGCAGAAACTAGTTGAAGGGGAAGTGACGATGAGTGTTGGAAGTAGTTCCAAGATTGATATGATCATCATCGCACACTCCCTATACTTTCGGGATTAGTGTTAAACCTAAATAAATGTTATTTGGTGTTTGCGTTGAGCATGAATATGATTTGATCATGTTTATTGCAAAACGGTTATTCATTTAAAGTCAAAGAATAATTGTTGTTCTGTTTAAATGAATAAAACCTTCGATGGTCATACACCCAATGAAAATAGTTTTCAAAACGGTTATTCATTTAAAGTCAAAGAATAATTGTTGTTACATTTAAATGAATAAAACCTTCAATGGTCATACACCCAATAAAATAGTTTGTTGGATCTCGATCGTAGTAATACACATATTCATAATATTGATGCCAAAAGATGCAAAGTTAATAATGATAGTGCAACTTATTTGTGGCAATTGCCGCTTAGGTCATATTGGTGTAAAGCGCATGAAGAAACTCCATGCTGATGGGATTTTGGAATCACTTGATTATGAATCACTTGATGCTTGCGAACCATGCCTTATGGGCAAGATGAGTAAAGACTCATTCTCCGGAACAATGGAGCGAGCAAATGACTTATTGGAAATAATACATCTTGATGTATGCGGTCCGATGAGTGTTAAAGCTCACGGCAAGTATCGTTATTTTCGACCTTCACAAGATGATTTGAGCAGATATGAGTATATCTACTTAATGAAGCACAAGTCTGAAACATTTGAAAAGTTCAAATAATTTCAGAGTGAAGTGGAGAATCATCGTAATAAGAAAATAAAGTTTCTACGATCTGATCGTGGAGGAGAATATTTGAGTTACGAGTTTGGCCTTCATATAAAACAATGTGGAATAGTTTCACAGCTCACGCCACATGGAACACCATAACGTAATGGTGTGTCCGAACGTCATAACCGTACTTTATTTTGATATGATGCGATCAATGATGTCTCTTACCGATTTACCAATATCGCTTTGGGGTTATGCATTAGAGACAGCTGCATTCACGTTTAATAGGGCACCATCTAAATCCGTTGAGATGACACCGTATGAACTATGGTTTAACGAAGAAACCTAAGCTGTCGTTTCTTAAAAGTTTGGAGTTGTGATGCTTATGTGAAAAGTTTTCAACCGATAAGCTCGAACCCAAATCGGAGAAGTGTGTCTTCATAGAATACCCAAAGGTAACTATTGGGTACACCTTCTATCACAGATCCGAAGGCAAGTTATTCGTTGTTAAGATGGATCCTTTCTAGAGAAGAAGTTTCTCTCGAAAGAAGTGAGTGGGAGGAAAGTAGAACTTGATGAGGTAATTGTACCTTCTCCCTTATTGGAAAGTAGTTCATCACGAAATCAGTTCCGTGATTCCTACACCAATTAGTAAGGAAGTTAATGATGATGATCATAAAACTTCAGATCAAGTTGCTACCAAACCTCGTAGGTCTTCCAGAGTAAGATCCGCACAGAGTGGTACGGTAATCATGTTCGGAAGTCATGTTACTAGGCCATGATGAACCTACGAACTATGAGGAAGCGATGATGAGCCCAGATTCGCGAAATGGCTTGAGGCCATAAAATCTGAGATAGGATCCATGTATGAGAACAAAGTATGGACTTTGATTGACTTGCTCGATGATCAGCAAGCCATGTAGATAAATGGATCTTCAAGAGGAAGACGGACACTGATCGTGGTGTTACTATCTACAAAGCTCGACTTGTCACAAAAGGTTTTCGACAAGTTCAAGGTGTTGACTACAATGAGATTTTCTCAACTGTAGCGATGCTTAAGTCTGTCCGAATCATGTTTGCAATTGCCACATTTTATGAAATCTGGCAAATGGATGTCAAAACTACATTCTTTAATGGATTTATTAAAGAAGAGTTGTATATGATGCAACCAGAAGGTTTTGTCAATCCTAAAGGTGCTAACAAAATGTGCAAGCTCCAGCGATCCATCAATGGACTGGTGCAAGCATCTCGGAGTTGGAATATACGCTTTTGGTGTGTTGATCAAAGCATATGGTTTTATACAGACTTTTGGAAATTCCTGTATTTACAAGAAAGTGAGTGGGAGCACTACAGCATTTCTGATAAGTATATGTGAATGACATATTGTAGATTGGAAATAATGTAGAATTATTCTGCAAAGCATAAAGGAGTGTTTGAAAGGAGTTTTTCAAAGAAAGACCTCGGTGAAGCTGCTTGCATATTGAGCATCAAGATCTATAGAGATAGATCAAGACGCTTGATAAGTTTTTTCAATGAGTACATACCTTGACAAGATTTTGAAGTAGTTCAAAATGGAACAGTCAAAGAAAGAGTTCTTGCCTGTGTTACAAGGTGTGAAATTGAGTAAGACTCAAAACCCGACCACAGCAGAAGATAGAAAGAGAATGAAAGTCATTCCCTATGCCTTGGCCATAGGTTCTATAAAGTATGCCATGCTGTGTACCAGATCTATTGTATACCCTACACTGAGTTTGGCAAGGGAGTACAATAGTGATCTAGGAGTAGATCACTGGACAACGGTCAAAATTATCCTTAGTGGAATAAGGATATGTTTCTTGATTATGGAAGTGAAAAGGGTTCGTCGTAAAGGGTTACGCCGATGCAAGTTTTGACACCGATCTGGATGACTCTAAGTCTCGATCTAGATACATATTGAAAGTGGGAGCAATTAGCTAGAGTAGCTCCATGCGAGCATTTTAGACATAGAATATTTGCAAAATACATACGGCTCTGAATGTGATGAGATCCGCTGACTAAAATTATCTCACAAGCAAAACATGATCACACCTTAGTACTCTTTGGGTGTTAATCACATAGCGATGTGAACTAGATTATGACTCTAGTAAACCCTTTGGGTGTTGGTCACATGTCGATGTGAACTATGGGTGTTAACCACATATAGATGTGAACTATTGATGTTAAATCACATGGCGATGTGAACTAGATTATTGACTCTAGTGCAAGTGGGAGATCAAGGAAATATGCCCTAGAGGCAATAATAAAGTTATTATTTATTTCATATCATGATAAATGTTTATTATTCATGCTAGAATTGTATTAACCGGAAACATAATACATGTGTGAATACATAGACAAACAGAGTGTCACTAGTATGCCTCTACTAGACTAGCTTGTTAATCAAAGATGGTTAAGTTTCCTAACCATAGACAAAGGAGTTGTCATTTGATTAACAAGGTCACATCATTAGTTGAATGATCTGATTGACATGACCCATTCCATTAGCTTAGCACCCGATCGTTTAGTATGTTGCTATTGCTTTCTTCATGACTTATACATGTTCCTGTAACTATGAGATTATGCAACTCCGTTTACGGAGGAACACTTTGGTGCTACCAAACGTCACAACGAATCGGGTGATTATAAAGGAGTACTACAGTGTCTCCAAAGGCGATGTTGGGTTGGCGATTTTGAGATTAGGATTTGTCACTCCGATTGTCGGAGAGGTATCTCTGGGCCCTCTCGGTAATGCACATCACTAAGCCTTGCAAGCATTACAACTAATGAGTTAGCTGTGAGATGATGTATTACGGAACGAGTAAAGAGACTTGCCAAGATGTGAGATTGAACTAGGTATTGGATACCGACGATCGAATCTCGGGCAAGTAACATACCGATGACAAAGGGAACAACGTATGTTGTTATGCGGTCTGACCGATAAAGATCTTCGAGAATATGTAGGAGCCAATATGGGCATCCAGGTCCCGCTATTGGTTATTGACCGGAGACGTGTCTCGGTCATGTCTACATTGTTCTCGAACCGTAGGGTCCGCACGCTTAAGGTTTCGATGGCGGTTATATTATGAGTTTGTGTATTTTGATGTACGAAGGAGTTCGAGTCCCGGATGTGATCACGGACATGACGAGGAGTCTCGAAATGGTCGAGACATAAAGATTGATATATTGGACGGCTATATTCGGACACCGGAAAGGTTCGGAAGTTTCGGAAAACGGAGTGCCGGGAGGTTACCGGAACCCCGGGAAGTAATGGGCCTTATTGGGCCAAGAGGGAGAGAGAGGGCTGCACCAGGAGGTGGCGCGCCCCCATAGGAGTCCGAATAGGACAAGGAGGGGGGGGGCGCCCCCTTTCCTCTCCCTCTCCTCTCTTTCCTTCCCCTTCCTCCTTCCTAGTTGGACTAGGAAAGGGAGTCCTACTCCCACTAGGAGGAGGACTCCCCCCCTGGCGCGCCTCCTAGGGCCGGCCGCCCTCCCCTTGCTCCTTTATATACGGGGGGGGGCACCCTAGAACACACAAGTTGATCCTTGAGATCGTTCCTCAGCCGTGTGCGGTGCCCCCTCCACCATATTCCACCTCGGTCATATCGTAGCGGTGCTTAGGCGAAGCCTGCGTCGATAGAACATCAAGATCGCCACCACGCCGTCGTCCGACGGAACTCTCTCTCCCGGAGCTTTGCTGGATCGAGCTCGAGGAGCGCCACCGAGCTGTACGTGTGTCAAGAACTTCGAGGCGCCGAGTAACGGCGCTGGGATCGGTTGGATCGCGAGGAGAACGACGACTACTTCCTCTACGTTGTGATCGCTTCCGCTTTGGTCTACGAGGGTACGTACACAACACTCTCCCCTCTCGTTGCTATGCATCACCATGATCTTGCGTGTGCGTAGGAAATTTTTTGAAATTACTACGTTCCCCAACACCTATGGGCTGACCTGATACAACCGGGTGGAGAGGTCCACTGGTCAAAGCCCGTTCGTGGCAAGTCAAAGGGCTAGATCTCGTCGTCAACCGCTACAGGGTTAGGCGAGACGGGGGCCCTGGGGGGTAGCAATGCCACCGGAGCGTCGTACCGGGCCCTCATACATGCGGGGTGGTGTTGTGGCATGTCCGAAGAGGTGGCATGCATCTCGGTCGTGGCCCCCCTGACGAAGCGCGCGCGCGCCGGCACTGGAGGGGGAAACCGATCGTCGGGTCTACGGAGTGGATGTAGCTGTGGGTTTGGCCGGATGTTGCTCCCGGTGTCCCTCGGGCCGACTGACACAACCGGTGGAGAGGTCCACCGTCAAAGCCCGTCGTGGGAAGTCAAAGGGTTAGATCTCGTGGTCAACCGCTTGTGGTTAGGCGGGGACGGGGCCCTGGGGTAGCAATGCCACCGGGCGTTGCACCGCCCCTCATACATGCGAGGTGGTGTGGTGGCATGTCCGAACAGCGCACGCGTCTCGGTGTGGCCCCCCTCACGGACGGCGATGACACGGTAGTAGACGTTCTGCGTAACGGCGCGACGTGAATATTATTAAATCTTGGGGCGCGATAAAATCATGAGTTTTTACACGACGTGGTCACATGTGCTATAGGACCGATGGTAATTTTTATAATTTTTCGTGATGGAGAAGTATCGAACACTTCCTCTACACGGATTGCTCTTCGCGCTCACGATCGTGGCCCATGACCTCGAGGGCTAGCATGCCGCCGAATCTTGCGTGGCGACCTCTCACAAGTCCGGAAGTGTTGTGGCGGTTGCAAACGCCCGCACGCTGTCGCCGGGTGTGCCCCTCACGGACGGCGCCGCCACGCACCGGAGGGGGAAACAGACGCGCCGGGTCTACGGAGGGATGTAGCTATGAGTCCGCCCGATGTTGCTCCCTGTGTGTTCCTATGGGTGACTGATACAACCGGGTGGAGAGGTCCACTGGTCAAAGCCCGTTCGTGGAAAGTCAAAGGTCTAGATCTCGTCGTCAACCGCTCCAGGGTTAGGCGGGACGGGGGCCCTGGGGGGTAGCAATGCCACCGGATCGTCGTAATGGGCCCTCATACATGCGGGGTGGTGTTGTGGCATGTCCGAAGAGGCGGCACGCGTCTCCGGGGTGTGGCCCCCCTCACGGACGGCGCCGCCGCCGGCACCTCGAGGGGGGGAAACGGACGCGTCGGGTCTACATAGAGGGGATGTAGATGTGGGTTTGGCCTGAATGTTGCTCCCGGGTGTCCCCGCGTGAACCATCTCCCTCCGACGGACTTTGATCCGCCGCCGCCCCCACCCCAACCCCCACCGTCGACGACCCCCCTCCCCCTTCACTCAGCTGACCTACTAAGCTCCACACCGAGCACGCGAGGCGGCGGCCATGCGCTCCCAGACCCGCGACCAGGCCATGGCCTCGGCGGACAAAGCTGCTCGAGTTCGGCGCCTCCCTTCCCCTCTGTGTGGTTCCCGGAGAGGAGAGGGCCGAGTGGTTAAAAAACATTAAAAATCCATATGAAATAATAATACATTAAAAAACATAAAAAAGGAAAATTATAACTATAAAGAAATTAAAAAATTTATATGAAATAAAAAAACATAAAGAAGGAAAAATATAAACTATTAAAACACAGCCCACGCATAACTGTATTAACTTCTTAATTTTTTTGAAAATGTAAACAAGGTCTAAAGAATATGAAATTTGGCGTGGTACAGCTTTATGAGTCCTAAAATGCATGGAAATTTTTCGAGAACATTTACTGTATTTTAACATGTTTATTTGGTCAACATTAATAGGCTAAACAAACACAAAAAATTTCATGTGTTCCTATTGGCTGGAACCAGTGTCCCCTGGATCGATGACGTGGCGGGGCAGCCCACCACCACCACGCATCGCACACACCAGCTATCAACCTAGCCCACGTGCACGTACAGTCCAACCACTCCTCGATCTCTTTTTCTCCTCACAGAAGGGCAACAGCAGCGCACGTACAGCGCCCTCGACAGACTACCCCGTCGCTACCCCCGCCAGACTCCCTCGTCGCTGCCACGCCGGACTCCCGCGCCATCGCCCATCGCAAGATCCTCCTCCGACGCCCCTCGCTGGACCCTGCCATGCATCTCACCTCCTCCTTCTCTTTCTGCCATCTTCCTCTATATCCCTCTCTCCGTTCAGCACCGCCGGAGTAGCAGAGGCACCGCCGGAGAAGCAGCAGTGCTGGAGTTGCCGCGGCCTACAGTCTCCTCCCGCAGCCACCTCCTAGTCGGGGGCAGTAGTCAAGGCCCGCCGCACCACCAGCTGCGCCATCGAGCCCGTGCAGGCCGTCTGCCTCTCTCTCCCAAGGTCTCGACGACCACGGTGGCGACCTCGACGACGACGCCGCGCGGACGACCTCCACGATGACCACGGGGGCGACTTGGGGTCTGGACGGATGCAAGGGACCTCTGCACATCCGCGGCTGCTGCTCCGGCCATGTCCGCAGTCGTCCTCTGTTGCTCCGACCATGCTGTACACGGGACGCCGGACGCTGGACACTCTGCTCGCCGGTCGCCGCCCGGACACTGTTTTTTTTAATTAACTAAAAGCATATGAAGGAGGCGCCACGTGGCAGGGCTATGTCTATGCCGACGGCTTTGCCGTAGGCATAGCCCTGCCGCCAGGTCAAGCCAGGGACGACACGTGGCGCAGGTATGCCGACGGCAAAGACCTGCGCCACGTGTCTTCTCCTCAGTCGCCAGCAGTTTTGACGGCGCCGTCCGTTGTCGTCAGACGGAAAACAACGCCGACGGCTAAACTATGCCGACGGCTGCCCCACGGCCGTCGGCATACCCTCATATGCCGACGGCTATACTACGCCGACGGTCTGACAGAAGTACGCTGACGTGATCTACACTGACGGGGCTATGCCGACGGCAGCCGTAGGCATAGATCTATGCCGATGGCATATGACCTATGCCGACGGCCCTGGGCCGTAGGCATAGCCCGCGAGTCCGGTAGTGATGCAACTCTCCAATCCAGTCCAGGTGAGATGTCACCGTCCACCACCAGGGGGCTCGGCGGGGCTGGCTGGGAGAGGTGGAAACGGACAGGGCCGATCAGATCCGGTCGTCGCCATCGTCGGTCTGGTCGGGAGGAGGCCGGCAGTCGCGTGGGACGGTCCGGCGGAGCCCTGCAGTGCGGGAACGGAGAGAGAGAGAGAGAGAGAGAGAGAGAGAGAGAGAGAGAGAGAGAGAGAGAGAGAGAGATTAGTGAGGAGAGGGAGAGAGAAGGGAGGAGGAGGATGCTGGGTGCGGCTGACCGGCAGAGGACGTCGGCGGCGGCTTGCAGGTGCGTGGGCGGTGACCGGAGGCGGGGTCGGCTCGGGGCGATCGGGAGGAGCGGCGGCGCTTGCTACGATCCATTTTTTTCTTTTGAACTGACCCATTCTTCTTGATAAGGCGTGATTCGGGTGGAATCTTTCCGGAAATCACGGCCGGGCCGCGGGATCGAGGACGCGGAGCGCTGCGAGGATTGGCAGACGATGGCGTCTGCTTGGCAGAACATTTAATCTGAGACGTTGATCTAAGTGATAAACCGTTGACGCAATATAGGCAGTAGGATATGTGTAAATTTCTTTGATCGGAGGGTCGTGGTTATCCCGTGTATAGTTTGTTGTGTGCCTTTAGGGGAATTTACGTTTGCTCTTTTAATAGTAGTATAGATGACCCATTCTTCTTGATAAGGCGTGATTCGGGTGGAATCTTTCCGGAAATCACGGCCGGGTCTCGGGAGCGAGGACGCGGAGCGCTGCGAGGATTGGCAGACGATGGCGTCTGCTTGGCAGAACATTTAATCTGAGACGTTGATCTAAGTGATAAACCGTTGACGCAATATAGGCAGCAGGATATGTGTAAATTGCTTTGATCGGAGGGTCGTGGTTATCCTGTGTATAGTTTGTTGTGTGCCTTTAGGGGAATTTACGTTTGCTTTTTTAGGGGGTGTTTGTTTCCAGGAACTTATTGGTTTAGGGACTTAAAAAAGTCCCTATAAGTCCCACCTAAACCAAACACAAGCGACTTATTGGGACTTATTGTGGTGATTTGGGACTTATCAAATAAGACTCTCAAGGAGGAGCTTATTGGGACTTATTCGGTCCAAGCTCGTTCCCCGACGCCCGTCGCCGCCCGCCTCGATTCGCCGCCCGTCGCCGCCCGCCTCTCGCCCGTCGCCGTCCGTCGCCGCCCCGCTCTCGCCCGTCGCCGCCCGCCTCTCGCCCGCCTTGCCGCCCGTCGTCGCCTCGTCGCCGCCCGCCTCGATTCGCCGCCCGCCGCCGCCGCCTCTCGCCCGTCGCCGTCCGTCGCCGCCCGCCTCTCGCCCGTCGCCGCCCGCCTCTCGCCCGCCGCCCGTCGTCGCCTCGTCGCCGCCCGCCTCGGTTCGCCGCCCGTCGCCGCCCGCCTCGGTTCGTTGCAGCGGTGCCTCAATCGCCGGACAGGCCCTCTCCGAGCCTCGTTGCAGCGGTGCAACATGGACTTATAAGTCCCTGTAAACAAACAGGTAGGGACTCTGGACTTATAAATCCCTGTAAACAAACAGGTAGGGACTTATGACTTATAAGTTGGGACTTAAAAAAGTCATAGGACTTATGAAATAAAACAGGGTAGTATAGATGATACCTTGTCGGACGTGCTGAACGACGATATCTTCACCTTGTGTGACTTGTGTGAGAACAAATCCGTCGCTCGCTGTTGCTCCGACACCTGAGTTGCCGACAGCGAAACAAATCAACTTTAACCATGTCCATGTATGTCAATTCTATCACCAGTCCTTTTTTTTTTCCAGAGCTAGGTTAGTGCAAATTGCAGTAGTATGGGAATGCCAATTCAGTAATAAATCACTAGGACGACAACACAGATCACTCACTAGCTGTGTGTGCTACTTGATTATAGTTGATACTACATGATGACCACCAGTATATTCTGCTCTACTTATGTGGTTTAAATGACTCTACATGTACATTTATATATGTTGCTAGTGGGCAAAGTACCTTGACGAATTTCTTGAGAATCTTGGTGAAGGCCTTTACATTCAGAGAACTGCACCCATCCATCCATCCATGCAACAGAAAAAGCACAACAAATCGGTCAGCCCCACCACCCGAAAGATGTCACAGTTCTCACGGCGAAAGCAAAGTCGTGCATGGCGGCCGGCGTATGTACCTGAACTTTTTTAGGAGCTCGAGGCCATGGTACAGCGCCATGAAGGCGTCACGGATGTTCTTCCTGCGGTGGACGAAGGCGGCGGCAGGGTCGGCGCCGTCCTTGCGCAGCAAGTTCACCAGCTCTTCCCACACCTTGAGCGCCGCCCGCCCCGGGTTGCTCGCCGGGATGTCGATGCGCACCGTCGACGGCAGCTGCAGCCTCCCGCCCCTGCCGCTGCCCTCCTTCTTGGCGTCCTTCTTCCCCGGCAGCCCCAGGAAGCTGACGCCGTTGCGCTCCAGCGCCGCCATCACCTCGTCGGCCACCGCCGCGCCCTCCGTCATCTGCGCCTGCTGCAGCTCCACGCTCCCATCTGCACCGTGCTATGCGTGTCAGCGTCAGAGCCTCCGATCGATCTATCGGTCGAGCTGGTGGAGTGGTGGTCGACTCACGTGCCCATGCCATACTGCCATGCACACGCGTAAAGGATGATCGAGAGGCCGATAGTGGGGTTCATGTGCTTGGACGTGACGGGTGTTGGATGGGTGTCGTACGTGGAGACCAATGAACGTGCGTGCGCGCGTACCGGTTTAGAGTATCGACACCTACCTGACATGGACATGGACTGCGGCGTGGCGAGGCCGGAGAGGAGGTACCGGCCGGAGCCGCTGAGCGCCGGCGACGGCATGGAGCGGCTGCGGCCAAGGAGGGTGCCCCTGGCGCGGCGGATGGCGGCGTGGTCGGCGAGGATGCGCTTGACCTCGGTGAGGATGCGGAGCTGGTCGATGAGCGCCTCGCCGCGGCCCAGCAGCTCCGCCTCCTGCGTGGCGTAGAAGGTGTTCACCTTCTCCAGCTCCTCGTCCGCCTTCTCCAAGAACTCCCGCTCCTGCACACATCAACCACGTACATCAATTGCTTGCACGATCAAGATGATCAAATTTGTCGATGCACCGATGAATGCGTGCATGCTCACATGCTTGTCCGTGGATCGCACGAGCTCGGCCGAATCCCCGCTCTCGTCGTCCTCCTGCGTGCCAAAATGCGAACACATCAGTACAGTGCACGCACGTAGCCTGATGAACTCGTATCGCCTGACGCGCGAAAGCACGCACCATGGAGGCCTGCACTGTGGGCGCGAACCGGGCGGCGAGGGCGCGGACGGGGTCGAGCACGGAGAAGCCATAGCCGACGTCACCATCCCCGACGAGCGCGCTGTCGTCGGACGCCGGCGAGGAGTCTCCGTTACTATCGTCGGCGTCGCGCCGGGTGACCTTGATCTTCTTGATGAGCTTCTTGAGGCCCTTGTAGTCGACGAAGGCGGGCTTCCACTCCGGGATGATGCTGGCCTCGTACACCCGCGAGAACTTCACCATGTCCTCCGCCGCCGCTCCACCTATATACCCAAGTACGTAGTATGTATGATCAGCTCGGTCGGGGTCGGGGATTGAAGCGGGTTGCTTCTTGTCAATATAGACCGAGGGACAGACGATCGGAGAAGCTAGGAATCCTACGATGGATGGATACTCTTTCTTTCCCTTCTCCCCTTTTCCCGCCGCACTCACAAATGCGTGTGCACGAAAGCACCAAATTGGGAGGCGATGAGGGATCCATCGCTAGCGCCGCGAAAAAGGAAGGAAGATATTGAAAAAAAGTATTAGGCCGGACGAATTAAAAGGTGAACTAATCATAAAGCCGGGCCGAGAAAGTGGATTCGTAGCTAGTGGACACAATGCAGCGCACGATATGAGCTTTGATCAATTTGTGTAAATATGTAGCCGCTGCTCGAGCTCAATGCGGTGCATGGATCACTCAGGAAGAAAGAAAGCAAAGCAAGGAAGAAGATGAGAGAACTAACTAAAGGGGGCACGAGCTAGCTTGGGTGGCCCTCGATGCCCCCATGTTTTGGGCGAAAAGGCAGGGAGATCACGAGCGATTTCGGGAGCCAAGCAACGTGCGTGCTCGCTTGCTTGAGCGACCCGCTCACGCACTCTCTGCCACTCACCCGGCGCCCGGCCTGAAAACGCGAACCGACTCATCGTTTACAGCTAGCCAGATGACAGGTTCATTAGATTCATACGTACGGTGTGTATGATCAGTGCGTCGTGTCACTGCCGTATCATGCATTGTTAAAGAGTACATAATCTCAAATTATTTCTTCATAAGCAATGCCGTTTGAAATATTGTTCCCAAGGCTAAAAAAATCTCGTTGTTGGACAATACTCCCTCCTTCCCATAATGTTAGGCATATTAGTTTTTGCACGGAAATTAGCGCAGGTTTACTTGAACGATCCAATCTCAAATGAAGAGGACGCTATGAGCTAACTGCACGATAGACCTAGCCAACAATTTGTTTACGTTTTCAGAAAAATAGGGATTGTTAGTGATGGCTGTAACTGAATGAGAGATAAAGCCACATGTGTCTTAGATTATGGGATTGCATGAGAATCTTATATTCCTAATATTTTGGGAAGGAGGGAGTAGCATTTACAAGGGTTGACAGTAGCTACTCATTGCTATTAACTGATCCATTTTTTTTGTGGGAAATAATTGATTTATTTGGAAACTGCAAAAAATCAATTGGTAGAAGATGGAGATTGTTTTTTTTTTGCGGGGAGTAGAAGATGGAGATTGGAGAATCAAGGAGTACCCTTCAATTTGAAGAGGATAGAGAAAGAGGACTGTTAGACTGTATATTATACGACAACTGTATTTGTATCTGTATGGTATCAGACTAGGTTTCGCCAACCCTAGCCGCCCCCTGTCCTTGGCCGCCGCCGCCTCTTTGGTTGTCGCGCCGCCGCCAATATCTCTGTCGCCATGAGCTCCTCTGGCGCTCCCTCGGCCTCTTCCGCTGCCCTGCCCGCCTCTGCAACCTCACCCGCGGTGGCGCCCTTCATCCCGCCCCAGCTCGCGGCGATCCTCGCCACCAGCACCACGAGCCAGATGGCCGCGTCCACCACCTCGCGCCCTCTGTATCTCGGCTCGTCGCAGTTCGCCCCAGGGTTCTTCCCTACGCCGTCGGCCTATTCATCAGCCCCGCTGGTGCCGTTTGGCGCGGTGCCACCCCCGGCCCCATCGGCGCCGTCGGCCTCGCCGTCCCTCGGCCCCTACTCGGTCGTGCCCGAGGTCGTGACACGGCCCATCAACTCCACCGCGGCCGATGTTGTCGCCCCTGCTGGATCCCCGGTCGCCAACGGCCCGGGCAATGGTCCCTATCAGCTCACACACCTCATCACGGTGTGTCTCACGCAGAATAATTACCTGTATTGGTGGGCGCAGATCTTACCGCTCCTTCGCAGCCGTCATCTCGAAGGCTACGTCGACAGGAGCCACCCGTGCCCGCCCCTGCCTCGTCCCTGCGGTCACGGCCACCGGAGCCCGGGTCTCGGCCGAGAATCCGGCTTACCGCGCCTGGGTCGCACAGGACCAGGCCATCCTGTCTGCGCTTCAGTCCTCCCTGGCGAAAGGAGTTGCTGCGCTGGTGGTGTTCGCCGCCACGTCCCTCGACGTCTGGGCGACGATGGCGGATAGCTTCTCAGCTCACTCCTCGGCTCGCGCGTCGGCCCTTCGTCAACAACTCCTTGAGTGCAAGAAGCTCGACTCCTCTGTGCATGTCTACTTCAACAAGATCAAGACGATCGCCGACACCCTGTCCGCTATTGGGGAGCCGCTTCGTGATACATAGTTCACTGACTTCGTTCTTCGGGGCCTCGATCAGGACTACGACAACCTGGTTGAGGCGGTGTGGGGCCGTGAGACGCCCCTGTCCTCTCGGGACTTGTATGCACGCCTCATCTCCACCGAGCAACGAGTTGACGCCCGCCATGCCGCGATGCAGCTGAATGAGCCCACGCCACCTACCGTGGTGCTGCTACTGGTGGCCATCATCCTGTTGGAAATATGCCCTAGAGGCAATAATAAAAGGATTATTATTATATTTCCTTGTTCGTGATAATTGTCTTTTATTCATGCTATAATTGTATTATCCGGAAATCGTAATACACGTGTGAATACATAGACCATAACATGTCCCTAGTGAGCCTCTAGTTGACTAGCTCGTTGATCAATAGATAGTCATGGTTTTCGACTATGGACATTGGATGTCATTGATAACGGGATCACATCATTAGGAGAATGATGTGATGGACAAGACCCAATCCTAAGCATAGCACAAGATCGTGTAGTTCGCTTTGCTAGAGCTTTCCCAATGTCAAGTATCTTTTCCTTAGACCATGAGATTGTGTAACTCCCGGATACCCACGAGTGCTTTGGTGTACCAAACGTCACAACGAATCGGGTGACTATAAAGGTGCACTATGGTATCTCCGAAAGTGTCATTGGGTTGACACGGATCGAGGCGGGATTTGTCACTCCGATTACGGAGAGGTATCACTTGGGCCCACTCGGTAATGCATCATCATAATGAGCTCAGAGTGACCAAGTGTTTGGTCACGGGATCATGCATTGCGATACGAGTAAAGTGACTTGCCGGTAACGAGATTGAACGAGGTATTGGGATACCGAAGATCGAATCTCGGGCAAGTAACATACCGATTGACAAAGGGAATTGTATACGGCGTTGCTTGAATCCTCGACATCGTGGTTCATGTGGGAGCCAACATGGGTATCTAGATCCCGCTGTTGGTTATTGACCGGAGAGCCGTCTCGGTCATGTCTACGTGTCTCCCGAACCCGTAGGGTCTACACACTTAAGGTTCGGTGACGCTAGGGTTGTATGAATATGAGTATGCAGCAAACCGAATGTTGTTCGGAGTCCCGGATGAGATCCCGGACGTCACGAGGAGTTCCGGAATGGTCCGGAGGTAAAGAATTGTATATAGGAAGTGCGGTTTCGGCCATCGGGAAAGTTTCGGGGTCACCCGGTATTGTACCGGGACCACTAGAAGGGTCCCGGGGGTCCAATGGGTGGGGCCACCTATCCCGGAGGGCCCCGTGAGCTGAAGTGGGAGGGGAACCAGCCCCTAGTGGGCTGGTGCACCCCCCCCTTGGGCCCCCCTGCGCCTAGGGTTGAAAACCCTAGGGGGGGGCGCACCCCACTTGCCTTGGGGGGCACTCCACCCCCCTGGCCGCCGCCCCCTTGGGAGATTCCCATCTCCAGGGCCGGCGCCCCCAAGGGGCCTATATAAAGGAAGGGGGAGGGAGGGCAGCCGCACCTAAGTCTTGGCGCCTCCCTCCCCCTGCTACACCTCCTCCTCCTCCCGTAGTTGCTTGGCGAAGCCTCGCGAACCTGCTGCAGATCCACCACCACGCCGTCGTCGTCTTGCTGGATCTTCATCAACCTCTCCTTCCCCTTGCTGGATCAAGACGGAGGAGACGGCACGCTGACCGTTACGTGTGTTGAACGCGGAGGTGCCGTCCGTTCGGCGCTAGGATCTCCGGTGATTTGGATCACGACGAGAACGACTCCCTCAACCCCGTTCTCTTGAACGCTTCCGCACGCGATCTACAAAGGGTATGTAGATGCATCTCTCTCTCTCTTGCTAGATGAACTCATAGATGGATCTTGGTGAACGTAGGAAAATTTTATTTTATGTAACGTTCCCCAACACGTCCACCTCGCCCTACTGCTGGCCCGCCCATGGGAGGCGGTGGCCGCCAGCCCTCCCCATCGCAGCCGTCCCGTGGTCCTCCTATGACCACCGATCGCCGCGGCCGGCCCAACGTCGACTGCCAGCTGTGTGGCATCCACGGGCACTATGCCTCTCGCTGCCACCGTCGCTTCAAGAGGGATTTCCTTGGCATCGGCAACGACGGGCGCGGCAACAAGAAGCAAGCCGCCATCGCCGAACAGAGTTCCGCCGGCCATCCCGGCGGTACCTATCCCGGCGGAGGCGGGTACACGCCGTCGTATCTGATTGACCCCGCTTGGTACTTCGACACGGGTGCCACGGAGCACATGACCAATGAGGCTGGTCAGCTCCAGGCGCAGGAGCCCTACCGTGGCCGTGACAAGGTCCGCACCGCTGATGGTTCAGGTATGCTCATTACTCATGTTGGTCAGGCCTCCCTTTTGTCTAGTTCCTCTCGTCGCCTTCGCCTTCGTAATGTCCTTCACGTCCCGCATGTCACTCGTCCATTACTATCTGTTCGTAAGTTTACTTATGATAATGATGTGTTTTGTGAATTTCACCCGTTTCATCTCTTCGTTAAGGATCGAGCCACACGGGAGGTTCTTGTTGGGGAACGTAGTAATTTCAAAAAATTTCCTACGATCACGCAAGACCATGGTGATGGCATAGCAACGAGAGGGGAGAGTGTCCGTCCACGTACCCTCGTAGACCGAAAGCGAAGCGTTATAACAACGCTGTTGATGTAGTCGACGTCTTCACGATCCGACCGATCCAAGCACCGAACGTCACGGCACCTCCGAGTTCGCACACGCTCAGCTCGATGACGATCCCGGACCGATCCAGCAAAGTGTCGGGATGAGTTCCACAAGACGACGGCGTGGTGACGATGTTGATGCTCCACCGACGCAGGGCTTCGCCTAAGCTCATGACGATATGACTTCTCCGGCGCAGGGCTTCGCCTAAGCTCATGACGATATGACCAAGTGGAATATGGTGGAAGGGGCACCGACACGGCTAAGGAAAGATCCGTAGATCAACTTGTGTGTCATGGGTGCCCCTGCCTCAGATATAAAGGAGCCAAGGGGGTGCGGCCAGCCTTGGGAGGCGCTGGAGGAGTCCTACTCCCACCGGAGTAGGACTCCCCCCTGTCCTAGTTGGAGTAGGATTGGGGAGGGAAGAGGGAGGGGCGCCCCCTCTCCTTGTCCTATTCGGACTAGAGGGGAGGGGGCGCAGCCCACCTGGCCGGCCCTTCCTCTTCTCCCTTGTGGCCCATGAAGGCCCATATACCCCCGGGGTTCCGTAACCCGGTGTTCGAGAACTTCTGTTTTCACTCGGAACCCTTCCAAGTCCAAACATAGGCTTCCAATATATCAATCTTTATGTCTCGACCATTTGAGACTCCTCGTCATGTCCGTGATCACATCCGGGACTCGAACAAACTTCGGTGCATCAATACTTATAAACTCATAATGAACTGTCATCGAAACGTTAAGCGTGCGGACCCTACGGGTTCGAGAACTATGTAGACATGACCTAGAACCATTCTCGGTCAATAACCAATAGCGGAACCTGGATGCCCATATTGGTTCCTACATATTCTACGAAGATCTTTATCGGTCAAACCGCATAACGACATCGTTGTTCCTTTGTCATCGGTATGTTACTTACCCGAGATTCGATCGTCGGTATCCAATACCTAGTTCAATCTCGTTACCGATAAGTCTCTTTACTCGTTCCGTAATACATCATCTCACAACTAACTCATTAGTTGTAATGCTTGCAAGGCTTAAGTGATGTGTATTACCGAGAAGGCCTAGAGATACCTCTCCGACAATCGGAGTGACAAAACCTAATCTCAAATACGCCAACCCAACAAGTACCTTTGGAGACACCTGTAGTACTCCTTTATAATCACCCGATTACGTTGTGACGTTTGGTAGTACCAAAGTGTTCCTCCGTAAACGGAGTTGCATAATCTCATAGTTATAGGAACATGTATGGGTCATGAAGAAAGCATTAACATACTAAACGATCAAGTGTTAAGCTAACGGAATGGGTCATGTCAATCAGATCATTCAACTAATGATGTGACCTTGTTAATCAAATAACAACTCCTTGTTCATGGTTAGGAAACATAACCATCTTTGATTAACAAGCTAGTCAAGTAGAGGCATACTAGTGACACTCTGTTTGTCTATGTATTCACACATGTATTATGTTTCCGGTTAATACAATTCTAGCATGAATAATAAACATTTATCATGATATAAGGAAATAAATAATAACTTTATTATTGCCTCTAGGGCATATTTCCTTGATCTCCCACTTGCACTAGAGTCAATAATCTAGATTACAAAGTAATGATCCTCACACCCATGGAGTCTTGGTGCTGATCATGTTTTGCTCGTGGAAGAGGCTTAGTCAACGGGTGCGCAACATTCAGATCCGTATGTATTTTGCAAATCTCTATGTCTCCCACTTGGACTTGGTCCCGAATGGAATTGAAGCGTCTCTTGATATGCTTGGTCCTCTTGTGAAATCTGGATTCCTTTGCCAAGGCAATTGCACCAGTATTGTCACAGAAGATCTTCATCGGTCCCGATGCACTAGGTATGACACCTAGATCGGAAATGAACTCTTTCATCCAGACTCCTTCATTTGCTGCTTCTGAAGCAGCTATGTACTCCGCTTCACATGTAGATCCCGCCACGACGCTTTGTTTAGAACTGCACCAACCGACAGCTCCACCGCTTAATAAAAACACGATCCGGTTTGCGATTTAGAATCGTCCGGATCGGTGTCAAAGCTTGCATCGACGTAACCATTTACGACTAGTTCTTTGTCACCTCCATATATGAGAAACATATCCTTAGTCCTTTTCGGTATTTGGGATGTTCTTGACCGCTGTCCGATGATCCATTCTGGATTACTTTGGTACCTTCCTGCCAAGCTTACAGCTAAGCATCGTCAGTCGGTACACAGCATTGCATACATGATAGAGCCTATGGCTGAAGCATAGGAACATCTTTCATCTTCTCTCTATCTTCTGCTTGTGGTCGGGCATTGAGTCGACTCAATCTTACACCTTGCAACACAGGTAAAAACCTTTCTTTGCCTGATCCATTTTGAACTTTTCAAAACTTTATCAAGGTATGTGCTTTGTGAAAGTCCAATTAAGCGTCTTGATCTATCTCTATAGATCTTGATGCCCAATATGTAAGCAGCTTCACCGAGGTCTTTCATTGAAAAACTTTTATTCAAGTATCCTTTTATGCTATCCAGAAATTCTATATCATTTCCAATTAATAATATGTCGTCCACATATAATATTAGAAATGCTCTGAGCTCCCACTCACTTTCTTGTAAATACAGGCTTCTCCAAAAGTCTGCATACAAACCCATATGCTTTGATCACACTATCAAAGCGTTTATTCCAACTCCGAGAGGCTTGCACGGACCATAAATTGATCGTTGGAGCTTGCACACTTTGTTAGCACCCTTTGGATCGACAAAACCTTCTGGTTGCATCATATACAACTCTTCTTCTAGAAATCCATTCAAGAATGCAGTTTTACATCCATTTGCCAAATTTCATAATCATAAAATGCGGCAATTGCTAACATGATTCGGACAGACTTAAGCATCGCCACTGGTGAGAAAGTCTCATCGTAGTCAACCCTTGAACTTGTCGAAAACCTTTCGCAACAAGTCGAGCTTTGTAGACAGTTATATTACCATCAGCGTCGGTCTTCTTCTTAAAGATCCATTTATTTTCAATGGCTTGCCGATCATCGGGCAAGTCAACCAAAGTCCATACTTTGTTCTCATACATGGATCCCATCTCAGATTTCATGGCTTCCAGCCATTTTGCGAATCTGGGCTCACCATCGCTTCTTCATAGTTCGTAGGTTCGCCATGGTCAAGTAACATGACTTCCGAATAAGATTACCGTACCACTCAGTGCGTATTTCACTCTGGTTGACCTACGAAGTTCAGTAGTAACTTGATTTGAAGCTTCATGATCATCATCATTAGTTTCCTCACTAATTGGTGTAGTTGTCACAGGAACCATTTCTTGTGATGAACTACTTTCCAATAAGGGAGCAGATATGGTTATCTCATCAAGTTCTACTTTCCTCCCACTCACTTCTTTCGAGAGAAACTCCTTCTCTAGAAAGGATCCGAATTTAGCAACGAAAATCTTGCCTTCAGATCTGTGATAGAAGGTGTACCCAACAGTCTCCTTTGGGTATCCTATGAAGACACATTTTCCGATTTGGGTTTGAGCTTATCTGGTTGAAGTTTCTTTACATAAGCATCGCAGCCCCAAACTTTAAGAAACGACAACTTTGGTTTCTTGCCAAACCACAGTTCATAAGGCGTCGTCTCAACGGATTTTGACGGTGTCCTATTCAACGTGAATGCGGCCGTCTCTAAAGCATAACCCCAAAGCGATAGCGGTAAATCGGAAATAGACATCATAGATCGCACCATATCTAGTAAAGTACGATTCGACGTTCGGACACACCATTTCTCTGTGGTGTTCGGGTGGCGTGAGTTGCTGAAACTATTCCACATTGTTTCAAATGTAAACCAAACTCGTAACTCAAATATTCTCCTCCACGATCAGATCGTAGAAACTTTATTTTCTTGTTACGATGATTTTCCACTTCACTCTGAAATTCTTTGAACTTTTCAAATGTTTCAGATTTGTGTTTCATTAAGTAGATATACCCATATCTGCTCAAATCATCTGTGAAGGTGAGAAAATAACGATACCGCCGCGTGCCTCAACATTCATTGGACCACAAACATCAGTATGTATGATTTCCAACAAATCAGTTGCTCGCTCCATAGTTCCGGAGAACGGCGTTTTGGTCATCTTGCCCATGAGGCACGGTTCGCAAGTACCAAGTGATTCATAATCAAGTGATTCCAGAAGCCCATCAGTATGGAGTTTCTTCATGCGTTTTACACCGATATGACCTAAACGGCAGTGCCACAAATAAGTTGCACTATCATTATCAACTCTGCATCTTTTGACTTCAACATTATGAATATGTGTATCACTACTCGAGATTCAACAAGAATAGACCATTCTTCAAGGGTGCATGACCATAAAAGATATTACTCATATAAATAGAACAACCATTATTCTCTGATTTAAATGAATAACCGTCTCGCATTAAACAAGATCCAGATATAATGTTCATGCTCAACGCTGGCACCAAATAACAATTATTTAGGTCTAAAACTAATCCGAAGGTAGATGTAGAGGTAGCGTGCCGACCGCGATCACATTGACTTTGGAACCATTTCCCACGCGCGATCGTCACCTCGTCCTTTGCGGTGCTCGTCTATTCCGTAGTCCCTGCTTTGAGTTGCAAATATTAGCAATGAACCAGTATCAAATACCAGTGCTACTACGAGCTCTAGTAAGGTACACATCAATAACATGTATATCACATATACCTTTGTTCACCTTGCCATCCTTTTTATCCGCCAAATACTTGGGGCAGTTCCGCTTCAAATGTCGGTCGCTTGCAGTAAAAACACTCGATTTCAGGCTTAGGTCCAGACTTGGGTTTCTTCTCTTGATCAGCAACTTTCTTGCTGTTCTTTTGAAGTTTCCTTCTTCTTCCCTTTGCCCTTTTCTTGAAACTAGTGGTCTTGTTGACCATCAACACTTGATGCTCTTTCTTGATTTCTACTTCCGGCTTTTAGCATCGCGAAGAGCTCAGAATTGTCTTAGTCATCCCTTGCATATTATAGTTCATCACGAAGCTCTTGTAGCTTGGTGGCGTGATTGGAGAATTCATCAATGACACTATCATCCGGAAGATTAACTCCCAGCTGAATTAAGTGATTGTTATACCCGGACATTTTGAGTATGTGCTCACCGATGTAACTATTCTCCTCCATCTTGCAGCTATAGAACTTATTGGAGACTTCATATCTCTCAATCCGGGCATTTGCTTGAAATATTAACTTCAACTCCTGGAACATCTCATATGCTCCATGACGTTCAAAACGTCGTTGAAGACCCGGTTCTAAGCCGTAAAGCATGGCACATCGAACTATTGAGTAGTCATCAGCCTTGCTTTGCGACGTTCATAACTTCGCTCAAGATCTCGCAGCAGGTCTGTCACCCAGCGGTGCTTCCGGGCGTAATTTTTACGTGCAGCAATGAGGATAATCCTCGTTACGGACCCAGTCCGTGTAATTGCTACCATCATCTTTCAACTTTGCTTTCTCAAGGAACGCATTAAAATTCAACGGAACAACAAGACGAGCCATCTATCTACAGTAAACATAGACAAGCAAAATACTATCGGTACTAAGTTCATGATAAATTTAAGTTCAATTAATCATATTAAAACTCCCACTTAGACAGACATCTCTCTAGTCATCTAAGTGATTCGTGATCCAAATCAACTAAACCATGTCCGATCATCACGTGAGGCGGAGTAGTTTCAATGGTGAACATCACTATGTTGATCATATATACTATATGATTCACGTTCGACCTTCGGTCTCCGTGTTCGAGGCCATATCTGTTATATGCAAGGCTCATCAAGTTTAACCTGAGTATTCGCGTGTGCAACTGTTTTGCACCGTTGTAGATGGACGTAGAACTTATCACACCCGATCATCACGTGGTGTGCGGGTACTACGAACTTTGGCAGCGGTGCATACTCGAGGAGAACACTTCTTGATAATTTTAGTGAGAGATCATCTTATAATGCTACCGTCAATCAAAGCAAGATAAGATGCATAAAGGATAAACATCACATGCAATCAATATAAGTGATATGATATGGTCATCATCATCTTGTGCTTGTGATCTCCATCGCCAAGCACCGTCATGATCACCATCGTCACGGTAGCGACACCTTGATCTCCATCGTAGCATCGTTGTCGTCTCGCCAACTATTGCTTCTCGACTATCGCTACTCCTTAGTGATAAAGTAAAGCAATTACATGGCGTTGCATTTCATACAATAAGCGACAACCATATGGCTCCTGCCGATTGCCGATAACTCGGTTACAAAACATGATCATCTCATACAATATAGCATCACGTCTTGACCATATCACATCACAACATGCCCTGCAAAAACAAGTTAGGCGTCTTCTACTTTGTTGTTGCAAGTTTTACGTGGCTGCTACGGGCTGAGCAAGAACCGTTCTTACCTACGCATCAAAACCACAACGATACTTCGTCAAATAGACTCCGTTTAACCTTCTCAAGGACGGGCGTAGCCACACTCGGTTCAACTAAAGTGAGAGAGAGACACCGCCGGTCACCTTTAAGCAACGAGTGCTCGGGCGGTGAAACCAGTCTCGCGTAAGCGTCTGGCGTAATGTCGGTCCGGGCCGCTTCATCTCACAATACCGCTGAACCAAAGTATGACATGTTGGTAGGTAGTATGACTTGTATCGCCCACAACTCACTTGTGTTCTACTCGTGCATATGACATCAACGCATAAAACCAGGCTCGGATGCCCTTTGTTGGGGAGCGTAGTAATTTCAAAAATTTCCTACGATCACGCAAGACCATGGTGATGGCATAGCAACGAGAGGGAGAGTGTCCGCCCACGTACCCTCGTGAGACCCGGCGAAGCGTTATAACAACGCTGTTGATGTAGTCGACGTCTTCACGATCCGACCGATCCAAGCACCGAGCGACGGCACCTCCGAGTTCGCACACGTTCAGCTCGATGGCGATCCCGGACTCGATCCAGCAAAATGTCGGGGATGAGTTCCGTCAGACGACGGCGTGGTGGCGATGTTGATGCTCCACCGACGAGGGCTTCGCCTAAGCTCCGCGACGATATGACTTCTCGGTGCAGGGCTTCGCCTAAGCTCCATGACGATATGACGAAGTGGAATATGGTGGAAGGGGCACGCGACACGGCTAAGGAAAGATCCGTAGATCAACTTGTGTGTCATGGGGTGCCCCTGCCCCGTATATAAAGGAGCCAAGGGGGTGCGGCCAGCCTTGGGAGGCGCGCTGAGGAGTCCTACTCCCACCGGAGTAGGACTCCCCCTGTCCTAGTTGGAGTAGGATTGGGGAGGGAAGAGGGAAGGCGCCGCCCCTCTCCTGTCCTATTCGGACTAGAGGGGAGGGGGCGCAGCCCACCTGGCCGGCCCTTCCTCTTCTCCCTTGTGGCCCATGAAGGCCCATATACCCCCGGTGTTCCGGTAACTTCCTGTTTTCACTCGGAACCCTTCCAAGTCAAACATAGGCTTCCAATATATCAATCTTTATGTCTCGACCATTTGAGACTCCTCGTCATGTCCGTGATCACATCCGGGACTCGAACAAACTTGGTGCATCAATACTTATAAACTCATAATGAACTGTCATCCAAGCGTTAAGCGTGCGGACCCTACGGGTTCGAGAACTATGTAGACATGACCTAGAACCATTCTCGGTCAATAACCAATAGCGGAACCTGGATGCCCATATTGGTTCCTACATATTCTACGAAGATCTTTATCGGTCAAACCGCATAACGACATCGTTGTTCCCTTTGTCATCGGTATGTTACTTACCCGAGATTCGATCGTCGGTATCCAATACCTAGTTCAATCTCGTTACGTAAGTCTCTTTACTCGTTCCGTAATACATCATCTCACAACTAACTCATTAGTTGTAATGCTTGCAAGGCTTAAGTGATGTGTATTACCGAGAAGGCCTAGAGATACCTCTCCGACAATCGGAGTGACAAAACCTAATCTCAAATCGCCAACCCAACAAGTACCTTTGGAGACACCTGTAGTACTCCTTTATAATCACCCGATTCACGTTGTGACGTTTGGTAGTACCAAAGTGTTCCTCCGTGGCGGAGTTGCATAATCTCATAGTTATAGGAACATGTATGGGTCATGAAGAAAGCATTAACATACTAAACGATCAAGTGTTAAGCTAACGGAATGGGTCATGTCAATCAGATCATTCAACTAATGATGTGACCTTGTTAATCAAATAACAACTCCTTGTTCATGGTTAGGAAACATAACCATCTTTGATTAACAAGCTAGTCAAGTAGAGGCATACTAGTGACACTCTGTTTGTCTATGTATTCACACATGTATTATGTTTCCGGTTAATACAATTCTAGCATGAATAATAAACATTTATCATGATATAAGGAAATAAATAATAACTTTATTATTGCCTCTAGGGCATATTTCCTTCAGTTCTTCTTAGAGGTCGCATCCATTAGGGCCTGTATGCGTTGGAGGCGCCATCTCTTCCGGAGGCCTTCAGTGTTGTTCGCACGTCGACGTCCCATTGGCATGCCCGTCTTGGGCATCCTGCGTCTCCCATAGTTAGCCATGTTTTGCATCGACATGAGCTTCCTACGTCTTCTAGTTCTAAAAATTTAGCAGTTTGTGATGCTTGTCAACAGGGAAAGAGTCATCAGTTACCGTTTGTGTCTTCATCTCGAGTTGTTACTACTCCATTAGAGCTTGTGTTTTTCGGACGTATGGGGTCCTGCCCAAACATCTGTTAGTGGTCATAAATATTATGTCAATTTCATTGATGCGTACAGTCGCTTTACGTGGCTTTATCTCCTCAAAAGCAAAGCTGATGTGTTTCATGTGTTTTTACAATTTCAATTGGATGTTGAGAGACTCCTTCAGCATAAGATCATTCATGTTCAGTCCGATTGAGGGGGAGGGGGTGAATATCGCAACCTCAATTCTTTCTTTAATAAGCTTGGAATATCTCATCGTGTTTCTTGCCCACATACACATCAGCAGAATGGTGCCGTTGAGCGCAAGCACCGTCACATAGTTGAAGTTGGCCTTACACTTCTTGCTCATGCCTCCGTGCCATTTCAGTTTTGGAGTGATGCTTTTACCACTGCTTGTTTCTTGATTAATCGAACTCCTACTCGAGTATTAAATATGAAGACACCGCTTGAACTGTTGTTTAATGAACTTCCTGACTATACTTTCCTCAAGGTTTTTGGCTGTGCTTGTTGGCCGCACCTTCGGCCCTACAACAGTCGCAAGCTTGAGTTTCGCTCCAAAAAGTGTGTCTTCCTTGGGTATAGTGCTCTTCACAAAGTCTACAAATGTCTCCATGTTCCAAAAAATAGAGTCTATATCTCCCGTGATGTCGTGTTCGACGAAAATCTGTTTCCTTTTTCGAATATGCGATCTTCCCCAGCGTTGTCATCACCCACTAATATCTCCTTTATTTCGCCTGATCAACTTGAGGATGTTGCATATTCGCCTGTGTTATTACCTAACCATGGTGCAGGCACTGGACGTGGCGCTCGCCTCGAGCTCCTTGCCGAACCGGAGTCGCCCGGACCTGCTTCTGACGACTGCGATGTGGATCGCTGCATGGGACATGCAGCGGGTGCGTCCCGAGGCCGCCCCCTCGGTTCCGCCTGGCCCAGCCGCTACGTCGCCCGCACGGTCAGCTGGCTGTGGGCCTCCCATGCCTCCCGCCTCGCCTGCGCGGTCTTCACCGCCCACGTCATCACCGCCCGCCTCACCTCGGTCGGTCTCCCCTGTGCTCGCCTCGTCCGTGCCCGCCTCGCCCGCATCAGCTTCCCCGCCTGGGCCGGACTCGCCAGCGTCCGTCTCACATGTGGCCTCGCCGCTCGGGAGCCCGTCTCCTGCACCATCGCTTGCCTCTGCTGACGAGGTAGCTGATGACCCGCCTCCAGCTCCTGTGGTTCTTCGGCCGCATACACGCAGTTGGAGCGGTATTCACCGGCCCAAGGTACGCAAAGATGGCACTGTTGCATGGATTGCTGCCTGCTTGGCTCAAGCGCAGTCCGATCCTACTGCGGAACCCCGACACTATCAAGCAGCGATGAGTATTCCTCACTGGCGTGCTGCTATGGACCTCGAGATTCAGGCTCTTCGTCAAAATGGCACCTGGTAGCTGGTCTCTCCCTGTCCAGGTATCAACGTCATTGATTCCAAATGGGTTTTCAAGGTCAAACGACATGCAGATGGTTCTATTGAGTGGTACAAGGCTCGGCTGGTTGCTAAGGGCTTCAAGCAACGGTATGGTCTTGACTACGAGGATACCTTCAGTCCTGTTGTTAAGCCAACCACTATTCGACTGCTTCTATCATTGGCTGTCACACGAGGTTGGTCCCTTCGTCAATTGGATGTTCAGAATGCGTTTCTACACGGTGTTCTTCAGGAGGAGGTCTACATGCGTCAGCCCCCTGGGTTTGTTGACCCTGATCGTCCTCAGCATCTCTGTCGCTTGGTGAAAGCGCTCTATGGTCTCAAACAGGCTCCTCGTGCTTGGCATGCTCGCCTAGGTTCTGCACTTCGTGCTCATGGGTTTGTGCCCTCCACTGCTGATACTTCACTATTTATTCTTCAGCAACCAGAAGTCACTATGTACATTCTGGTCTATGTTGATGATATCATCCTTGTCAGCTCCTCTGTTGCGGCGACTGATCGTTTGGTTCTGGCTCTCAGTTCTGATTTTGCTCTCAAGGATCTACGTAAACTTCACTATTTTCTTGGCCTACAGGTCACATATCCACAAGATGGTCTTGCTCTTTCTCAGCAGAATTACTCTTAGGATCTCTTGCGACGTGCTGGCATGTTGGAGTGCAAGGCTGCTACTACTCCCATGTCATCCACTGAGACTATTTCTGCTACTGATGGGACTCTCCTCTCTATTGATGATGCTACCAAGTACAGAAGCCTTGTTGGGGCTCTTCAGTACCTTACCATCACATGGCCTGATCTTTCGTATGCAGTTAACCGTGTCTGCCAGTATCTTCATGCCCCTCGAGAGCCTCACACTACTATGGAAAAGCCTATACACAAAAAGTTACTAGTAGCGAGGGTTAAAAACCTCGCTCATCGCTACTACCGATGGCGGGTTTTAAACCTCACTACTACTAAGTTGATAGCAGATGGCGGGTTTTTAACCCTCGCTACTACTAAGCGGTCTCTACCGTGCCCCCGGGACATGCCATAGTAGTAGCGCGGGTTTTTAAAACCTCGCTACTACTAAGTTTGATAGCGATAGCGTTGGTTTTAGCCCTCGCTACTACTAAGTGAATGCCATAGTAGTAGCGAGGGGGTAAAAAACCGCGCTACTACTAAAGGTCCCATTCTCAAACTCCACCCCCCCTGGATCGCCTTTTCAGTTTTAAAAAAAATAAAAGAAAATGATGAAAATGTCAAAAAAATAAAAGAAAATAAGTTTCCCATGTGATATGTGGTCTAGTTGTTGGGAAAATTTGCAAATATGAATTTCGACTTTATTTGCAAAATCTCTCGAGAATTTGTAAAAATGGGCATAACTTTTGCATACTAATTCGGATGAAAAAGTTTTTTATATGAAAAATCATCTACTCGAAAAGTTACATCCAAATTTAACCGGGGAACCCCGTTAAACATTTTCAAAATCCTCAAAAACCTAACAGAAAAAAAGTTACGGGGCTTTTAAGATCTAGAGTGGAAAAAATCGAAAAAATTTCAAACTGTGTGGTCAAACTATGGTCAAACAATGGTCAAACTAATTATTCTAGAATATTAGTGTTACCAAATAATTATTTTAGTTTTTTTGAATTTTGGTCAAATCTGGTCAAATTATGGCCAAACTGTGGTCAAACTGTGGTCAAACTGTGGTCAAACTAATTATTCAAGAAATATTAGTGTTACTAATTTTTTTAGAACAATAGTTTCAAACTCAAATAGTGAAATGCGTGACTTCATGCTCAAGCTAAATTCCTGAGGTTAATAGGATTGACATCTTACTATTGTCAGGAAAACAACAAGTGCAAACTTGGAAACGAGGGAGAATAGAACCCGGAAGTTAAGCGTGCTCAGGCTGGAGTAGTGAGAGGATGGGTGACCGTCCAGGAAGTTAGATGATTTGGAATGATGAGGGGTGAATAGAGATTAAATTGAACAGCGATGAGGGGTGATTAGAGATTTGAGGTTAAAATAATTCAGAAATTTGAAAATTAGGGAAAAATCGAAATACTTTTTTGAAAAATTCAAAAAAAACCCGCGCTGGTAGTAGTAGCGCGGGTTTTTACCCACGCTACTACTAAAGGACGTAGTAGTAGCGCGGTGGCACCCGCGCTACTGCTATACGTTAGCTGTAGCGCCTTATTAGTAGCGCCGGCCCACGCGCTACTAATAGGCCCAAAACCCGCGCTGCTGCTAGGCTTTTCCCTAGTAGTGTCACTTGATTGCCGTCAAGCGTATTCTGCGTTATGTTCGCTCCACTGCCTCTTATGAACTTCATCTCCGATCGGCGCCCTCTACTGTGCTCTCGGTCTTAAGTGATGCAGACTGGGCTGGTAACCCAGATGACCGGCGATCCACGGGGGAATATGCAGTATTCTCTGGTCCTAATCTGACCGCCTGTAGTGCTCGGAAGCAGGCTACAGTTTCTCGGAGTAGCACTGAAGCTGAGTACAAGGCGATTGCTGATGCCACTGCTGAGCTTATTTGGGTCCAGTCCCTTCTTCGAGAATTGAAGATCTCTCATAGTCAGCCTCCTATCCTTTGGTGTGACAACATCGGCGCTACATACCTCTCATCAAATCCGGTATTTCATGCCCGAACAAAACACATCGAAGTTGATTATCATTTTGTGAGAGAACGTGTTGCACAGAAGTTCCTGCAGATCAAGTTCATCTCCTCCAAGGCTCAACTTGCTGATATCTTCACCAAACCGTTGTCTCTTCCTGTGTTCATAGGCTGTAGACGCAATCTTAACTTACTGAGTACCTCAAGCCACAGTTAAGATTGAGGGAGGATGTTAGACTGTATATTGTACGACAACTGTATTTGTATCTGTATTGTACCTCTTGGTACCTTACATAAAGGATAGGCCACGCACCAGATGTGTTGAGCCAGTTTCCACTAAACCACGGTTTAACAAGGACATGCACGAAATGGAGTCTGGTGTGTAGATTGCTGAATAGCATGCAAGTTTTTCACACTGGCAGTAGTACTAATACATGATCTGCATGATTATCTCACACAAACTTCAATTAGTATACTTGTACTTAACCGAATCTAGGGCCCCTCCGATCTGAAGGCCCTGAGCAGGCGCACATCCTGAACACACAAGCTTCTGGTACGACCGTACGAGTCAGACTCTTGCATATTGAGGAATGGATATAAAGTTAAGGAGACTTAGAATTGTTTATGCTAACTATATGGCAAGAGATCAGGAAATGGCTATGTTGTAAAGAAACCGAACAAAGAGAATTGGTGCAAATCTTACAATGCGGGCATACATTGTGGGTGCTCTTAGAGTCCAATGGCCGGACATGTTCTCCTCCCACATAAGCCACAATACCTTGTCACTTCCTTGTTTCACCATTGTCGGTGGTAGTGATGCAGTCAACGTCCGATGGATGCATCTATTACGAGATTTCACCCAAAGAAAGCCGAGAGGGGCCCTAGCCCCCCCCACTCGCCCCTAAAACATTTGGGCATCTCCAACACTTACCAGTAAACGAACACCGCAAATATCTATTTTTATGTTCGGACCACACATCGCCATACACATCAGATCACCCAGTACACACATGCTGTCAAATCTGCATGTCTACTCTCTCTTTCTCTCGCTCGCTCTCTCTCTCTCTCCCTCTCTCTCTCCCAGATGTGACAGCATGTGTACCGACTGATGTGACATGCATGGTGATGTATGGTGGAGATTTGGGTTGTGTGCGCAATGCGTTTGACAAAATCCGGGTCCGTGCGGCAGCCGGTGGTAGCGAGCGGCAGGATACGGAGACGTGGCCGTGACGCGCCGAGCGACAGCCTCCGCTCCGCACCCTGGCGGCACCCATGCTCCCTTTTTTAGCCCTCGACAATAGCTTGTTTATGGTTAGCTTTCTTGCGGAAACAGCACACCAGGGTTCATCGGTGCTCGTATTTTTGGATTTATTATAGATTTTTTGCCGACGTTCATTCAATGCGAGGAGACGTCCCTATCGACTACAATGGTTCTGTGGAGACTCTTAAAATGTGACGCTGGTTCAGTATCTTAGGGGTGCTCATAGGGGTAAGATGTGTGTATGCGTTTATAGGGTGAGTGTATGTGCATGTATGTGGGTATCTGTGACTGTACCGTGCTAAAAGAAAAGCTCGCATGTAATTTTGTTGATAATGTTGTTCAAGTCATCGCGTTATGATACAATTACTTCAGTAGATTGTTTTTAAGTTTTCCAATGAAAAATGAGACAATAAATAAGTTTGCTCTCTCTGTGCATCTGAAGTTTGGGCAAGTATTGTCAGTACAAATTCATAAACTTCATTCTCTTCTCATTTATTCTCTGCCACATCATCATAAATTTTATACGTGTTGATTTTTTGATGAGTGGAACCGATGACTGTCTTATCTGAGCAATGAGACGAGCGATCATGCAAAAGGATGACAAGATCTTGTTGAGTGGAGCTGAAACTAAATCGATTACGTCATGGGAAAGTACAAGTACATCGTTGACCTAGCTACCACCCTTCCCGCAAAAAAAAAAAAAAAAAAAAGACCTAGCTACCACCCTACCACGCCTCGTCTCTTTCATGTGTTTTGCTATTGACGTATGACGGTACTGCCTCCATTAGGGCATCCACTATGTGTAGCCAAATAGCGTTGATATATGGTGATTTGGCTTTGGCACTAGCGACTACCATTGAGCAGCCTAGTGCCAAAGCTAAAAATATGGGAATAGAGAAGTTACGTGCTCCAATGCCTTTCTGGAGCAATTTCTCCAATGCCAATATGGATTGGGCAATTGAAAAGTATTGATTTGGGCTGTACCTAAGAATTTAGAGGGCGTGTGCAAAATTAAACCAGGCCCTATATATAATATAGGTTAATTATAAAAAATTATCGCAGCGTTAATTTTTTTCTGTGAAACATAATTATAGCGTTAATATAATTGCCCAAATACCAAACATAATATGGAGGTGCATAGTTGCAAAATTGTGCCAATAGCCTTGACATGGAAAAAAATTAGTTTTTCATAGTTACCTACTCTATACTCAAACAAAGATTAGTAGCCAAAGTTGCTCTTTGCAAACTGTCAAAAATCCAAAAAAAATTACCTATTTTGAAATTTAAAAGTACATAATCTCAGATTGTTTGTTCATAAGCATTCCCCTTTAAAATATTGTCTCCAATCGCTAAAAATCTCTTTGTTGGACAATAGCATTTACAAGGATTGACAAATAGCTACTGATTATTAATAATTGATTCATTTTTTGCGGGGAAATACTTGATTCATTTTGGAAACTATAAAAACTTAATTGCTAGAAGATGGAGATTGGAGAATCCAGGAGTGTCCTTCAATTTGAAGAGGAGAGAGAAAGAGAACATGCATGAAATGGAGTCTAGTGTGTAGATTGTTGAGGGGGTGTTTGGTTCAGAAGTCCTAGGACTTTTTCTAGTCCCAGGGACTAATCAAAAAAGATTCTCCAGTAGAGTCTTTTTCTAGTCCCTATAAAAAAAGTCCCCCCCGTTTGGTTCCTAGGGACTTTTTATGGACCTTTTCTAGTCCGTGGGACTAAAAAGTCCCTGAACCAAACACCCCCTGAATAGCATGCAAGTTTTTCACACTAGTAGTACTCCCTCCGTACCGATGCATGATCTCCATGATTATCTCACACAAACTTCAATTAGTATACTCCCGCGGTACCGGTGCATTAGACACATTACGAAAACCAAATACTCCTACTTGTACTTAACCTAATCTAGGGCCCCTCCAATCTGGAGGACCTGTGCACGCGCACACCCTGAACACAGGCTACTCGTACTATTGCATGTTGAGGAATGGATACAAAGCTGAGGAGACATATAATTGTTTATGCTAACTTGTGTCAGGACCAAACCTGTATGGTAAGGAAACATGAAATGGCTATGTTATAAAGAAAATTGTACAAATAGCATCCGTACTAAATCAATGTGGGCATACACGATGCAATTAGCGTGTGGGCATACGCCGTGGATGCAGTTAGCGTCTAATGGCCACACATGTTCTCCTCCCACATAAGCCACAATTCCTTATCACTTCCTTGTTTCACCATTGACGGTGGTAGTGTTGCAGTCGACATCCGATGGATGCATCTACTATAAGCCTCCGTCCACCCAAAGAGAGCCGAGAGGGGCCCTAGCCCCCCCCGCGATGCCCCTAAAACATTATGACCCCACAAATATTGGCCAATTGAATGCAGGGATTTCAGAGAGTGAATTTTTGTACCATACACGCAATATACCATGCATGTATTCCACATTCATCATTGCTTTGAATTCGTGAAACTTTTCTTCTTCAAAATATTGTTTTGTTCTATTGCATAATGTTTTGCTGTATTTTTTCCCTTGTTTTAAAGTGTGTCACAATGTTTCACTTTATATTAGCACATAGACTTATTTTATTGTTGATACACAACAAAGCATTATGAGACACTTTAAAACAAGGGGAAAAAATACCTGATAAAACATTATATAACATATGGAACAAAAAAAGCTGCCGCGGGAGGGGAAGAGGAGATCGGTAGTGGACATGGAACAATTAATATTATTTTTTCTGGTCGGTTGACTTAGAAGTGGATGCTAGTGAAGAATGTCCATTGGACGAATCAACAATTTATTTTTCTTTTCTATACTAGATAGATAGACCATGCGTGCGGGCGTGTATGTGTGTGCGCGCGCTGAAGTGGCTGGTGGAACTGGACCCTAACTTTGTTTTAAAAAAAATCAGCGCCGAAGTGGACCCTATGCACTTATATCGCTAGAGATTTTCACTCACATTTTGGACTAAAACCCTGCATGGTCGCAGACTAGGCGTAGCTCAGATGGTTAATTTTCCTGTGGTGGAATCAACTTATTAGGGTTCAAGTCCTAGACTTGACACTCATGTGCATATTTTCATGAATTTCTTTGACACTCAATAAGCTCCAGCGGCACCGCAGCAACGGTGGCGTTCCTTCTCAGCCATTACTTCCGGCGGTGGCGGCGACCGCGACATCGCGGAGTGGCGGGTGGCGGTGGCGGCGACGGTGGCCCAGAGCCTCTTCCCACAGCCGGCGTCTGGATCCGCGCCATGGATCCATGCCCGACCTTCTCCTCACAGCCTGAGATCCGCGCCATCAGGCGGCGTCCGCATCCGTCGGCGCGGGCGGAGATGCTTCTGACGGCAGGCTGAGCGGGTGGCGCGCGGCACAGAGAGGAGCGCGACCGCGCGCGGACTTAGATCCAGCCCCTCTGCGGGGTCTGCTTCGTCCTTTGATCCTAGCTAGCTGAGTCTGCTTCGTCCCCTGAAATTCTCCCCATTCACTAGGAAGCAACACTTTCAGTTCGTTGTAGCCAAGGCAGACGGTGGATGGTCCAGATCGAGTTTGCTTCTTCCTCTGAATTTCTCCTCGTTCACTAGCTAGCTGTATTGTGATTCCAAAAAAAAAAATGTATGGTGATATGAAACTTGTGATTTGTGAAGTAAACAATACATGATAGCATTTGCTCCAATTTGTTGTGCAAATTTCATTTTGATACACGAAGAGCAAAGCATAAGCCACAGACTGTATATTTTTTTGTCATTTTTATTGCTATATAATCATTTTTATTCTAGATTGTATTAAAAAATTGAGTCATAAAGAACAAAGCATAATCTTCATACTCATGTAAATATACAATTCCATAGTTTGTCATCCAAACAAGATTTGGTATTGAAACCTCTGAGATTCCATGAGCTAATTCGGTGAACAACCAAACAAGCGAATTCATATTCATTCTCAGTTCAGTTTCCTTGCTGAATTGGTACTGCAACAAATTCAATACGGAGCCCTTCAATACAGACATCCAAACAGAGCGTTAGCCTTTTCAACGTATTCGTTAGGTGAGAGAAGGCGTTCCCTGATTAACTAGATGATGCCCCCGCGCGTTGCTGCGAAAATAAGATAAACAGATGCATGAATAGGTGCTAAAAAATAGGAGTATTGCATAAACAAATTTCGGATTGCTTTCGGTTTATATTTTTAAAACAATATATCACATGAAGAATTTAATGGAATGATGTATAGAATAGAAATTATTGGAATGAAGTAAATGGGGATGCATTTTAAACAAAAAATGTGTTGCATGATCTACATATATTTGCTCTAAGCGTCCAATGCATATACAGTTTGTGCTCACACAAAAATTAGCGCAACAATGGGTAAATTAGTGCACAAATTGTCACTTGTGATCACATGTATGACTTGATGATGTGGCATGGTTGCATGGCGACCAAAAATAGGTAATGAGTTACAACTATTCAAAATAGAAGAGTAAGCAACCTCAGGCCATGTCCCTGCTAGTCCACTGCCAAAATTCACGGCGCATGTAACACAAAATCAGCCCGAATGGCCTGAGTCTGAAGACTCTTTTTCGACCCCTTGTAAAGCAAAATCCGTCATGCATGCATGCATGCATGGTCAAGCTCTGCCACCGAGGCAGTGTCCGTCCCAGTGCGTGCCATTTCTTTTGAGACTCGGCACAATTTTGAAGCCTCAAACTTTGATCATGCATGTACTACATGCCTGAGCACAACATCTCTCACCGTGTCAAGAAAACGAGACGACCGCACCGCATATATTCTGTTTGACTCGGCCGGGCGGGCGACCACCGAGCGACGGCCGGTCAAGCACCGGGCCGGCGATCCCTTGTTCCGGGCGGTGGGCGATCGAGAGAGGTGGCGCAACGGATAGCTTGTCTGGTCTGGCCGGCCGGTCGGCGACGGCACCGTCACGAAAAAGCGGCCGGGGACGGCGTCGTTCGTGACACGCGTCGGTTAATTTGTTCTCTTCGCGGGTATCCATCGTTGTCACCAGGTTGTTGCTTATTTTATCCCCCTCGACTCCAGAGCACTAGTACGACATTTATAGTCCCAAATGCACTTTTTACCGTCATTTCAGTAATGAATATTTTTGTTCTAACTATTTTGTGACAACTTTAATATTTTGTCCAATGAATCTAGAAGATAGCTTCTTTGGCAATTATTTGTCAAACATATCCAAAAGCTCATTTTTGCGACGAAAACATTTAATTAGATTCTTCCTTGCGGGGAAGAAACATTCGGAATTTCTCTTACAAGCATTCTACTTTGGTGGTATACTTACTAGCTGTAGCAGCGATATGATCTGGCTGCAACCGTAGCCACAACCAACCCGTGTCGTCTCTGTGTATATGTGCGTACGTGTCACGTGACAGGTTACGTCATGTACATATTTGTTGTGCACAAATCACGTAGTCAGGGCTAATTTGATCGAAATAGACTTATAGAAATTTTTAAGGATTGAAATCCTTAGCAATTTTTTATACGCTGGTCTTTTGATTCATAGGATTGGATCCTATAGAAATTTCTCCTATGAAGTATTTTCTACTACATTTCGTAGACTAAACAACTCTACTTCGTGGCCGATTTTCAGACGACACTAGATCACGTGGCCGCGTGACACTTGCTCCTACCCATGCATGGTTGGATCCTTAGCATCGTCCAAAATTCGACCGAACGGTGTTGTCCGTATAACAATTCTCTTTCATAAAAAATCTAACATCCACTCAAACCTTGTTTTATACTAATTTTTAATATTATAGGATTTAAGTGGGCATGTAATTTCATTCTATACTTTTTATATTCTTACATTTTTCAGAATCTCTAATGCGGAGAATGTTAGAGGGTTTGTGACGTTGGTGCACCTAGAGTAGTAGGTCGTCGATACACTTGTTGAAGGTTTGTATTGTGTGCATCCCTAGTTGGTGCATAGGCCGGAAAGTGAAATTCTCTCCAATTTTAAATGTTGACTAAGGACAATTTGGCAAAATGTAGATGGGAAGAAAGTCAACAGTGTTGTTTTTGTGATCAGGACGAATCAATCCAACATCTTTTTCTCAAATGCCCACTAGCCAAGTTATTATGTCGTACAGTACATGTATCCTTTAATTTCTGTACTCCTAACAGTATCTCTAGTTTATTTGGGACATGGTCTAATGAGGTAGACCCTAAGACAAATGCGCATATTTGATTCAGAGTGTGTGCATTACTTTGAACTATTTGAAACTGTCGGAGTGATGTTACATTTAACCGAAACAATATCACAAAAAAAAATTAGGTCGTATTTCGGGCATCTGGATGGATCCGTAAGTGGCCATTACTCAACAGTACGAAAATCAGGGAGCATATGGCCTATGGGTGCAGCGGCTAGGAGACGGTAGCACAATATACATACAACCGTTTTGAATGGTGGTCCAATTATAAGATAGGTGTTTTATCATCTAGGCCTATTTTCGTTGGTTGTGGCATTATATTCCTTTTCGTTTGAGTTTGTTTGCGAACCTCTGTTGAACTTCGTACTTTGCTGGTAATTTGTTTAGTAATATGGCTATGAGCATCACTTGATGCAGAGGCCAGGGGTAATCCTCCTTTCCGAAAAAATTGTCCTTCAATGATGTATGTGGTTCTCGGGTGCTCAGGTTTGCTCATTTGGTGATGGATGTCGATTAGGACGCCAAGAGGGCGCGTGATGGTCATCTTGGTAGAATATTGCCCTTCAACGCTGGCTCATTGTGTCGGGGCCTCGAGGGTGGCTGTGACTCTCCTAGTTCTACAAGGTGAAGGGTGATCACTGGTCGAGCTAGTAACATTTTCGTTTCTGGACATGAGGATTCTTTTCGACCAATCCAAAACATTCCTTCCTGCTCTTCTCTGGTTATTCCCCTGATAGTGGGTACTAAATATAAAGTTTAGAGGTGTCGCTAGGCATACCTCGCTTCTGGTTCTCTTTCTCTGGTCCCCTTGTTCTTTCTTGTGTGATTGTCTCGTGCCAGGTTTTGTTACCAATGTTGTTCTATTTAGTGAAAATAATCCAGGCTGGCTAATGCTCGTCGTGGTTGCCTCAAGTTTAATTCTTTTTTTAGAAAAGGGGGCAATCCCCGGCCTCTGCATCAGATCGATGCATACGGCCTCTCTTATTAACCAAATAAAAAAGTACTGAACAGAAGTCTTACAATCAAAAGAAAAAAGGCCGCCTATGGCTCACATAGAGCCTCGACTGAAAATGTAAAAAGGAGATAAGCCACAAACCGGCTGGCATAATAAAGGAAGGTAAACTAGATGCCTATCCTATTATATGATCGCCACCCAAACCGTTGAAGATATCCAGCAGAACCGTCTCCCACGGACAGATCCAGTGACCAAACGCTCCCGGCCTCCGCCGGAGTGAGTAAGGACCAAGCACGGATCAGTGCCGTAGCTCGGAACAACACCTGCAAAAATGAGTAGTTGATGTTCTGTTAAAACCAAATCATTCCTGCAAGTCCAAATGGTCCATAATAACGCACATACTCCTACACGAATATGTCGGCCGTTTGGGCTCCATCCCAAGCAGCCACGCCCCAAATAACGTGTTTACCGATCGCGGTGGAGTAATATTAAAGACAATTTGCACGGTGCGCCATAACCCTTGTGCCAGTGGGCAATCAAAGAATAAATGCTTGATAGTCTCATCCCGATCACAGAAACTACACCTAGTAGATCCTGTCCAGTTGCGCTTGACTAGATTGTCCTTTGTAAGAATAACTTGTTTATGCACAAACCACATAAACACTTTAATCTTCAAAGGAACCTTAACGTTCAGACTTCCTTGGACGTAGGTATCACGGGTGAATTAATAATATGAATATACATCGACTTGACCGTGAAGACTCAGTCTTAGTTAGCTTCCAACACAACTGGTCGGGTTGAGGATTTAGCTGCACATCCATCAGCTGCGGACCAAGTGAAGCCATGCTTCCCACCTAGGTCCAACAAGCACTCTCCTAAACTGCAGATTGAGGGGAGCAGACTGCATCACTGTGGCCACAAGAGCATCCCTACGCTGAACAATACGATAAAGTGATGGATATTGTGAAGCCAAAGGCGCGTCACCCAGCCACGTATCCTCCCGTAAACGCGTGTTATCTCCATTACCAACACTAAATTTCGTTCTGTTGAAGAAAGCGGCTTTAACCCTCATTAGCCCTTTCCGAGCGGCGAATCTGTAGGTCTCATAGTGACTTGGGATAAGGTCTTTGAGTACAGATATTTACTACGTAAAATCTGCGCCCAAGTTGCCTCTGTCTCAGAAGACAACTTAAACAGCCACTTACTCAGGAGGCATTTATTTTTGACTTCAAGATTTTCAATACCAAGTCCTCCTTGGTCCTTTGGTCTGCAGATAATATCCCACTTGGCCAATCTGTACTTCCTCTTAGACTCATCACTCTGCCAGAAGAAGCGAGAACGATAAAAATCTAGTCTTTTCCTAACCCCAACTGGTACTTCGAAGAAAGACAGCAGAAACATAGGTAAACTCGTGAGCACCGAGTTAATCAGAATCAACCGGCCTCCATAAGACATGAGTTTTCCTTTCCAACAGCTTAGTTTCTTCTCAAATCTATCCTCGATACACTTCCACTCAGCATTCGTTAACTTACGATGGTGAATTGGAATTCCGAGATAAGTGAAAGGAAGAGACCCACTCTCACACCCGAACAATTGTGTATAAGCTACCTGTTCGTCTTTGGCTCGACCAAAATAGAACAACTCGCTTTTATGGAAATTAATTTTCAGCCCAGACAATTGTTCAAAAAGGCATAAAACTAGCTTCATGTTCCTCGCTTTGGCCAAATCATGTTCCATAAAAATGATTGTATCATCAGCGTATTGCAGGATGGATAAACCACCATCAACCAGATGAGGAACCACTCCGTCCACCTGACCGGCCTCTTTGGCCCTCCCAATCAGGATTGCTAACAAATCAACCACAATATTGAACAGAATAGGCGACATAGGATCCCCCTGTCTCAGACCCTTGTGCGTTCGGAAATAGTGGCCAATGTCATCATTGACTTTAATGCCAACACTCCCTTTTTGCGTGAACGCCTCCACTTGTTGTCTCCAGCGCTCATCAAATCCCTTCATTCGTAAAGCTTGCTGGAGGAATGGCCATTTGACTTTATCATAGGCCTTCTCAAATCGACTTTGAAAATAACCCCATCAAGTTTTTTGAATGAATTTCATGAAGCGTTTCATGTAGGACCACAACCCCCTCGAGGATGTTCCTATCCGGCATGAAAGCCGTTTGCGAAGGTTGAACTACAGCGTGCGCTATCTGAGTGAGCCTTACCGTGCCAACCTTGGTAAATATTTTGAAACTGACGTTGAGTAGGCAGATAGGCCGGAATTGTTCAATTTTCACAGCATCTGTTTTCTTAGGCAACAACGTTATCGTTCCAAAATTAAGTTGGAACAGCTGCAAGTGTCCCAAGAACAAATCATGGAACATCGGCATTAGGTCCCCTTTGATAATATGCCAACACTTCTTGTAAAACTCAGCCGGGAACCCATCCGGCCCAGGAGCCTTATTACATTTCATCTTGGCAATAGCCTCGAAAACTTCCTTCCTCAAGTTTAATTCTTGTCTTTTGCATATATTTTACTCACATGTTATAGAACATACGCACCCACCTAAACTCAGTATGAGACGCAGATCGTTAAGATCTCGATTGATAGATTTGCAGCAAAAGGCACTACCGAAAGAATGTGCGAAAAGGAAAAGAAACGTGCGGCTTTTCAAAATTTTATCTGGATAAATGCCCATGGATCTGGGAGAGTTTCATACGTTTGTTCAAGCAGCTATGAGCAAATAAAAACCGACTTGAAGATGATAATAGGATGAAAATTCATCTTTTTGTTGGCTCTGTCAAACCACCGGTTTGTTCACACCATAAGTTGCTGGTACAACCAAATTGAGACGGAATGTTTAAATTCTGCACATTCGCTAATCAAGTGAATTACCATTAGTTCCTAACTTAACACTAGCAGAACGCCCGTGCGTTGCTACGGGCTATCCGCAATATCTGTAACATCCGGGTTCAACACAAAAACCCTATCCAATGACGCACCTTCCCTTTTTCTATCGGAACCTCTCATTCTTGACCGATTTTCCGCCGTAGCGAGACATTTCTCGTTTTTTCTCTCACTGATGCCACCTCCTTTGAAAGCAGATGACAGCCAACTCATCTTCGTCATGCATTGCAGTAAGGATGAAATTTTCTTGTTTACGATATAATAGAGTGGGTTAAACTAACACATACTATTGACACAAAACAACAAATAATTACAGAGATCTTTCCTAGTCACCAATAAGCTCCACCTCCATCCCACATATGCTAGAAGGGATAATTGTCGTTCTTCTCTTCTTCATATTTTCCTACGTCTTCTACTCCATGCCTCTTCGCCAATCCGTTTAATTGGCACCAACCAACACCACGTCAACATTAATGTGTTCATCATCGATGCCTCATATTCTTCTTTCTCATTCCTCGGCAACTTTATTTCTCGTTCCTACTTATTTCCTAGAATACTCTTTCTTTCTTTTTTCTCTTATTATTTGAAACACTCTTACTTTCTCCAACACCGTGCACCACTTTGGCTTCAGTTCTTTTTCCTTCTTGTTTTTGGAACACTCTTCCTTTTTACTATAGCATGAACCACCTAGCTAGTGTTGTGTCATGTTGTCCTCACCCGCGAACATTTCGGCCACCGTCATCGAGTGGACATCTCGCGGAGCATAGACTTCATCCATCTTGGTGAATGCTAGGTCGCCCATGTCGCGAGCGCATGGTGGCCGCTGTCCATGTTGGCAAGCGGTGCTCGGTGCTTTGCAATGTAACTGAGAGCCCATTGATTGTTTATGCCCACCCTCGACCGTTAGTGCTTGGTCGTCCTCAAGCACGCGACCGTTGACCTTGTTCTATGGCATCTGTTATCCTCGCCCGCAAACATTTCGGCAACCATCAGTGTGTGGACGACGATCATCATCCATCTTTACGAATGCTTGGTCGCTCATGTCACGAGGCATGGTGGTTGTTATCTATGTTGGCAAACGCTGGCCAACCATGTCGTTGAGAGCATGTTGGCAGTCACCAATGGCAGCGATAGCCTAGCTACTGGCTGTCCTCGCCCACAAACGCTTTCAAACTGATTCGGCACGATTAACTGCCTGCCTAATTAATTAATAACATGCCTAATTAACGGCATGCCTATTAATTGTTTGCCTAATTATCTGCGTGCTTGATTAATTGTTTCTAGGTCTTCGCTTCTCGCTTTGACTCTTAGAGCACATCCAAATTTTTATGTACTTGGTTTTTTTTTCTTTTTTGCTAGTTTTGGGAAATCAGCACCAAGCAAGGCATTGCTTATCCTGGTAGTTTCTCTAATTTTGTTGAAATAGTAAACATGGTTTTGAGGATCTTGTCTTACAATTTTAACATCATGGCAGCTAAACTTACACATCACACAGGTAAACCAGCTAGAGATTGAGAAGTAGTGCATTTTGGTCACCAAGAGCATTCTCATATTTGACCAAAGAACATTTTCCAAATAAAAAGCACGCCATTGCAGCTGGATGGCTGTGCCAATGCATGCGTTAATTAACCCCACACGACCAGCAGCCAAGACACTTCTGCAACTGCATGTTTGCTGAACCCGTCGCTTCATCTGAGTACGCCAAAACTATAAAGCTATATTGGTTTACTACTTCCAGTCGCAAATCAGTTTCAATTCACCTGGCCAGGCAAAAGTTGCATCCAATGCGTAAGCATGATCAGGAGGATTGACAAAAATCCAGATAATCAGTGTACCTGTGACTTGGAGTTGACTTGATGCAACTGCCGCTTCTTGATTCGCCTACTCCTTCTTTGGTCTCCTCTCAACACTACCACTCTACCAGATCCGTGTCCATGGAATCGGACCCTTCGCCATTACGGAGGCAGGGGAGGTGGCGTTGGGAGGCGCCGAGCAAGGTGGCCAGCAGCGAGCGGGACGGTGGCGGCGGCAGCGAGCCATCGAAAGGACGGCGGCATTCTGCAACGGGAGCGGCGGCAGGCTGCGTGCGAGCAGAGGTTAGACCTCTTGCTCGGAAGTCCCAAAGGATGTGGGCGTTGGTTTTCTTTTGAGGGGTGCCCCATCATTGATTTGGTTTGGAGAGGATCGGAAAACGGGATCTGTTTCCTTTTTCGTGTGCGACGATATAATTGGAAGGGACGACGACTGACGAACGAAACCATCAGGACCGCAGGCTCCTCCATTACGAGTAGAGATAGCCTTTGAGGTAATTGAAATCTATTACCATATAATTACCGTATTCGAAATTTTCTGATTTATGGCCTTACCATACCTGGATTGATAGCCTTTAGGATAATTTAAATTTATTACCATATAATTACCATATTCGAAATTTTCTGAGTTATGGCCTTACCATACCTGGATTGATGAGATTTCTGAGTTTATAGCCTTTCCATACATGGATTAATTGTGATTGATTACCATAAATACGTTGGGTATTGCCGGCCAGACCAGAGAAGAGGAAAACCGATGGAAGGGGGTGGTGGGAGGTGGGACAAAAAAACAGACGAAATAACCGGTTGAAAATAAACCGGTTGAAAATAAACCGGTTGAAAATGGTGGGACTATTCAACCAATTCGTTCATTAGGAGTAGAGATTAAGGATTTATAAGCGAGTGATGCGATTGCTATATCTATCTGTGCTTTAATTAGGAAAAGCTGGAAACGGTAGGTGCTGTGTCATGTACGAGAAAGAAATTTGAGCTGGGTCCAAACTACTGATTTAGCCCTTTTTTAGCAATGGTACTAAATTTTTCATGTACTCTTTTTTCCTGCAAAAGGCGTATAAATGCGACTGAAATGGTCACTGAATTTAGCCTTTTCGTTTGTGAAAAGAAGATTGCGTGAGTGGTATTTCCCTAATCCAAGGCTATTATTCTTTGGCACATTTCCCTACTTTCGGCCCACATTCCTTTTATGTTTGCTTTAAGATCACTTATTTTCTAAAGTTTTTCTTAGCGGATGGCGGAAACTCTGCCTATTCATATCATACACGAAAAATAGTATTACAAACATAGCCATCTGTCCCAATAAACATGCCCTGGAAAAATAAAACCACTGCACATATATATAACATGAATGGAGTGAATTGCCGCTCATAAGAGTTGATGGTGATTTTCTTTTTCAGAAAAAAAAGTAGATGATGATGCAGAGTTGTTACATTTAATTTGGTGTGAGCTATAAAAGAATCATGAACTTTTTGTAGCTTACTTTTTTTGCGGGGTAGCACAAAAACATATTTGATCATCAAGATTAACAGAGATGTGGTAACCATCCCTATGTACGTGTGTTTTTCAGGGTTTTTTTTTTTAACTTGGAAATCTGGTTTTTTTTTTCAAAAGTCCAGGCTACATGGAGCCTGTGATTCAAAAGAAATTTCCGCATATATTCCACTGCGCATGTATATGATATATCGACCAAATTTACTTTAGATAATACTACCTCTGTAACTTAATATAAGACGTTTTTGGACATTATGACAATGTCCAAAAACTTCTTATATTTTGATGGGGGAGTACAAAAGTAGCTCTTGCGGCTTGTGCACTTAAAAATGCACACATCCAGTTATTACAAAGTAGGCGCTGATTTTGTTTTTTAGAAAATAAAAAGGTAGATGATGATACATAAATGTATACGCACCAAAACCCCGTTAAGTGGGATGTGCACAGGTGGGTGTGCTCAGAGATACTAAAAATCAATAAGTGGTTGCTGCAAAGCATGGAAAATAATCGACAGTGGACATGCATAAGCAGGTCTCTGTCACATAGATTTCTGAATTCCAAAACTTACTTTCGACCCTCCATGCTTTAAAAGAAACCCATTTTGATCACAAAATAATCTGCCGATTTTATCTGCACGGTGGAGAAAATACACTGCAAAATTTTGCAGCCGCTGTGGTGAGTTTCGGACAAGGATTGGACTGGACTTAATTAGCTCTCCTAATTAATTGAGCGGGCAAGATTAGCCTTGGGTGGAGGCTGACGTCTCCCAACCGAGGAGGTGCCTTTTGCCTCTGCTCCTCACATTTCTGGCAGATCAGATGGGACACGGAAAAGGGCCCCAGCAGCTGTAAAGAGCACCAGGAACAAAAACTGCTTTATTTTCCTCGTTCTTCTTGCAATTTTTCATTTTAATATTTTTGGTGGAAATTTGGTTATGCTATGCGATGACGCGGACCAATGGTCAGATTTGCGACGGATGTGTCCTTGCCTTGAGATGGAGGCCAAGATTTTTGCCGGAAACGCTTTGGTCGTTCGCAGTGTGCTGACCTTGGGGGCGTCTTGTCCTAGGCAACTGAAACTGTTGGTGGTTTGCATGCTCTGTCAGCAGCATCAGCATGCAGGCAACCTCTTACCACTGTGACATACTCCCTCTGTCCCACAATGTATGATCTAGTGTCAAAAAAACGTCTTACATTATAAGATGGAGGGAATATCATATATCCATATCTCAGATTTTGGACATTTGAGTATTACTTTTAAGGAGGAAAAAAAGGAGCTCATGCACTGAAGCGGTTGACCCTTCTTATATACTCCCTTCGTTCCTAAATATAAGTCTTTGTAGAGATTTCACTTGGACCACATACGGATGTATCTAGATGCATTTTAAAGTATAGATTTACTCATTTTGCTCCGTATGTGGTCCATAATAGAATCTCTCCAAAGACTTATATTTAGGAACGGAGGGAGTACTATGATTAAGAGAAAGTTGCTGAGCATATTTGTGCACGTACCAGTTGGACAAAAGAAAATTGAGTTAATTCTAGTCATACAGTCCAGATGAAAGGACGCACACTCCTTAGTCATCTGGTCTCTGTTTTTTGCTATGATTTCTTCAGAGTAGCCATTGGATTCATGATCTGGAACATAGTTTCTTTCTCTGATCATAATTCAGAATGTTTCAATCACAGGAAAGCTGAATTCCATGCAGTGATAAAGCTACTATGCAGAATCTCCACCTGTCAGGTAAGCATGGCATCCATCTGGTACTCTCATAAGAATATACTATCTGACAACTAACATTTCCATTCAGACCATCCCAATAATTAACCATGCAACAGTGAATTATGATCATCCATTTGTGGGTGCAACTGTGTGACACTTTCTTCAGAAAGAGAAAAATGCAGTGCACTTCTGCTGCTTTCTGAATTTCATTGCATCCCAATCCATTTCACACAGTTGCACCCACAAACACAAACCATTTGCTGACTGAACCCACTGTTGCATTGCCCTCATCCAAGCTGAATCACCGGGTCAATGGATCCACCGAGGCGCCAGTGACGCTCTTGCGCCTCGCGCACAGTCGACTGACCTGGTGCCGACTTGGATCCCAAAGGAGCCTTACCACTCCACCTCAAGTGGGGAGCAAGCTGAAATGCAGTGAGCTCATGCACACTACCACCCTGATTCAGATCATGTGATGTGTTGCACTCACCCGGTACCGCACTGTGCCATCTTTTCCTTGAGAACGCTGTTACAGTGTCCATTTCAGGGTCCATCCATCTATCTTCTGAAGCAGTGGCTGAATGGATGGTTGAGCAGGGACCAATGCATCACCCTTGGGAAATTGACCTCTGGGATAACATGGAAAAGTTTGGACAAAATCTGAGTGCATACATAAATGCTATACTATTCATTTCTCTATTGAGAAATAGCATGCTTGATATTCTTTTCGTATCATCTATGATGTAGGTTTGATATCCACTGAATCTTAGCTTAAATTTGGCAAAAAATGAATCTTCAATTAAATGGTCAAAAGCTTAAATTTTAAGGAAAGATAATATGTAAACTTACATAAAGTTATGTTCTCAACCTTAGAGATGATCCAATAGTCATAGTTTCACTATCTGAAGTTGGTAATTATGGATAAAGATTTTCTGGTAAGATCTTCAGCAAATCAAATGGTTGACAACAAAAGACGAAAAAGGTTCAGGTTATTCCAGGATGCAGGAAACGTGTGTCTTTCAATCTCTTTTGCATGGAGTAGCTGTTACAGTCATGATACTATAGAAGTGTTTTTGGATCTCCCGTGTACCACTAATCCGCAATGTGTGTCCCACTGAAAATTGAGTAAGTGCATCTTCTTTTTTCAATACGTTGGACCTTCAAGATAATGATTAATATATGTAGAGCCTTCAGTGAATACCAGCAGATCAAAAGAAATGGACCTGATTTGCTACCACGAGTACTGTTCTTCTACTTAGTAAGTTTCAGATGCTGTCCAAGGCCAAGGCCACGGCGGCGGCGGGCCGGGAGGAGCGCAGGCGTGAGCCCAGCCACGACGGCGGCGGGGCGGGGTGCGGGTCACAGCCACGGCCACGAGCGGCACTGCTGGCGCTGCCACGGCCACGACCACGGGCGGCGGCGGGCGGGGAGGAGCACAGGCGCGGGCCCAGCCACGACGGTGGCGGGCACGGGCGCGGTCGCGACGGGCGGCAGGGCGGACGCGGCCACGCCACACGCCACGAGCGGCAGCGCTGGCTGGCGGCTGGCGCGACCACGCCACGAGCGGAGGGCGCGAGCGCGACCACGCCACGGCGGTGGCGGGGCTGGGAGGAGCGCGGCCACAACGAGGCGGAGCACGGCCGCGGCCACGGGCAGCACGGCCCGACGAGGTGGAGCGCGGCCACGGCCACGGCAGGGCGAGCTAGGTACGGGCGCCTGATGGAGTTACTACTGTTGCTAGCTGGGCAGTATATTTTTGGGCACCTGCTGAAGATACTCGGTCGTCCGGCGCGCTAAAACGCTATTTTAGCGCTGTAAAAGAAATTTAGCGCGCGGCTACGTAGGGGGTCTGTTGGAGATGCTCTTAGTTGGGTGGGACAAAACTGAGCAAAACTAAGAAATCAGGGGCATAAAAAGAAAAATTCCTTTTGTATATGTAGAATAAATTCTGTGCGTTTCTTTTGGTGCATTTGCATTTACGTGATTACTAGTGGCTTGGAATGCTCATCCGTCGTCAAAATAAATAAAATATATGAATATATATCTTCACTTGTTGACTATTAATTACATCTCATCAAATCAAATAAATACAATTTAGGTACATCTCACCAAATCAAATAGACAGAACATATTAATGAGTATTAATTTGGTACATGTCACCGAACCAAATAAACATAATTTCTTGATTACTGTTAATGTGCTACATCTCACCAGATCAAATAAATAGATGACTATTAATTTGGTACATCTCACCAAATAAAATAAATAAATATATTAAAATTATATAGTAATTTACATAGTTGCTATTAATTTGGCAAATCTCACCAAATCCATAGTTTAATGTGGTAGATGCACTATAAAATAGTCTTGCCATTTCGTTTGTTCTTTCTTAGAACTTACATATCACACAACTCGCTCCTTTAGCACAAACACTAGTTAAAATGAGGACTACCCAGATGTTGCTTCTGTCCCTAGTCTTTCTCATGCTAGCATCAGGTACTCATTTGTTCATGTAATGCATTTGCTCAGAATCTCTCCCAACAAATAATGGTCTTCTTGTGACTGTCCCTTTTCTTAATCGTGAAATTTTGCAGATGTGGTAGTGGAGGCATCAATGGATGATAGCATCAAACTCTACACATGTGTGCAAAAAATTCTCCCATCGACAAAGCCATGTGATAGCAAAACTTGTGAAAAAAAATGTGTGAAACGTACAAGGCAAACCAAATCTAGCATGTGTGTTCTTGAGGGGTGCCAGTGCACGTTATGCATAGATCCGGCTCCAACCATCCATGATAATGAACAAATGGGTACCAATTAGCTAATATAGGATAGTGTGTTAAGCAAATAAAGTGACGAAATCACAAATGGTGTAATAGCAAGGTTGTAAACTCATAAGCCATATAAAGAGTCATGAATTTGGTCTTGCTTCTTGAATTATCTAAAATTATGAAGTAGATATAAAATTTGTATGCTTGAAAAGAGATTTTGTTTTCTTTGTATTAATTGTGATGTGGCTTGCATGTGGATGGTGAATGAGCGTCGTTCCCTTCCTGAAGGCATTGATGTTGAAGAACCTTGTTATTCTTGTGGTCTCAAGCTTGGTGCGCATATGGCCGTTATTGTAGTTTACTGACTGTTGTTTTGATCGCTTCGATATATTTTTATTCTTTTCTTGCTTAGGCATAGCTTTGGTATAGTATGACTTTACTCTTTGCCGGTGTTTTTTTGTGTCTGCGCGTTGGTGTCATGTGTGCATCTTACTTATGCAGAGGCTAGGTATGTGCTCATTGTTTTTATATTCACTTGATGTTTCATTTTGAGTAGATAAAATCCACCCTTTGTATCAAAGAAAGCAACAGAGTGTGAGGTTTTTAGCTGTAAAGAGGAACATGAAAAAGGAGGTTGATTTCTCCCAATTTTGTTTTTATATTTCTTCAGTTGTAAAGAGGAACATGAAATTTATTTAGTTTTGATCTTTTTTTGTGGGGGGTCTTGTCCTAGGCGATGAAATTACTGCGGTATGCATGCTTTGTCAGCACCATGTGCATCCAACTGAAATGAGTGAATAAACATACAACTGAAATGAGTGAATAAACACACTATAATGCGTCTATATACATTTGAACCAGAAAAAATGACATCTTACAATAGTGAACAGAGGAAGTATCATATATACATATCTCATATTTTGGTCATATACGCAAATTCAAATAATTTTTTTCCAAGTGATTCTTAAGCACATGGTAAAATATATCTTTGCAAAGTGTACGTATAAAAAGCATGATAAAGTTGTTTTTGCCGAATGTAAGTTTACCGAGTGTGGTTTGCCGAGTGTAACACTAGATAAACTGTTTACGGAGTGTATTTTTGCCTTTAACAAGGGAGTACATGACATTCGGTAAAGAAAATGATTCTGATATATAGTGCTAGTTATTATTTAATAGAAATTCCTGCCACTACTCGATTGGAAGGGGGAATCACATGTTGCAAGTCTTGGGTATCACAAGTAAACTCAAGTTTAACCCTAGAAGGGTTGGGTGAGATTTGCTGCGCCATTGGTGTTGTTGGGTTTCTCCAAAAAATAATTACTCTGTTTCAAAATATAAGATGTATTACTTTTTTTTAAAAGTCAAACATTTTAAGTTTGATCAAATCTATAGAGAAATATATCAAAATCCATAATATGAAATCAATATTTTTAAATTCATCATGAATGAATTCCCATACCTTTTCTGTTTAATATTGTGGATGTTGACATTTTTGCTCTGAACTTGGTCAGAGTTAAACAAATTTGACTTTCTACAAAACTAATACCCTTTATACTTTGACCCATGAAATATCAGTTTGGCGGGTGGGTATATGATAGTGTGTTTTATTTTTATTTATAATGTGGTTATTTAGTGGGGCTTTCGTGGTGTGATTCTGTGTTATCTGCTAACCAACCTACACGTGGGTAAATTTCTGTCTTGGTGCTCGCATGTACTACTATATTGGTGCTACAATATCACATGGTGACGCTTCTTTTTTTAGGTGGTGGGAGGGTGCGTGAGATTGATATGTTTTAGGCCGGTTGCTGCTGATTGATATGAAAAATCGTTGGCCCGATCAAAATCTTAAACCAAATCCAAAATTGAATACCTCAACTCAATGAAGGAGCTTCAAAATTAAGAAACATAGTGAATTAAAAGAATTGAATGAAAGAGCTTGAGAGAGTGTTGAGCCGGTCAAAATAGGTTGACCCAATACTAAATTGAATACCTCAATTAATTGCGAGGCCTTAAAAATTAGGAAGTATAATGTATAGTATAAAAGAATTGAATGAGAGAGCTTTGGAAAATTGTTGACCCGGTCAAAATGAAATGACCCAATTTTAATTAGAGACCTCAATTGAATGTGGGCTCTTTAAAACTAGGGAGCGGTCAATGTTATAGAGGATTATAGACATAGGCCAGTTTAGTAAACTCGCGTTTTACCCAAAACTCAACTCCAAAATAGCCGAAGCCACTGTGTCGCATGTTATGCTGTGCCATTGCTCTAGTTTCTAGCCGGCCATGAAGTGTTAGTCTCGTTCACAATTTCATGTAGCCTTTTAGTAGTTTCCCATTGCTCATGTTACGCAGTCCCATTGCCCTTTTTTATATTCAAATCCTCCTCACGTTGTTCTTCCGCTGCTTTCTGCTAAATCTAATTCAAGCCAGCAATTCGCTAGATCTTTCAAAAAAAAAAGAAAACAATTTCATGTAGCTTTCATGGACGTAGTTTTTCTGTTAGCTATCCAAACCATCACGAGCGGATCGTGGGATGGCATGTCTTCCACATCTTTTATATATAATTGGTCGATTGCATGTCTTCCACATCTTTTAGTACCTATTAAACAACAATCTAAAGTACTGTTGTATAGTATATCGCTTGGCTCTTATAATCGCTTGATGAATTATCGAACATGTAGTGTTGTTTTCAAGTGTTTTGTTCTGATACTTGTGTGCATAATTGTTTGTGGCGTTTATGATCTTGATTTCATAAGTCATAGCTAGTTCCCTTTTATGTTTGTTATTTCATTAGTTTTCTTCAATATTCAATGGGTTGTCAGTGTTCTATTTTCCCATGATTTGTGGTTTCCCTTCCTAAAGAAAGTTGTTGCAACGCTTTCCTTATTTACTCATGTCATTACTATTATTTGTACTTGGTTTGAGTCAAAGTTAGCAAAAAAACCAGTTTATTCTTTGATTTGTAGAATAAAAGAATGACTACAGAGATTCCGAAATGGTCCATATAATAATTGAACTAAATATAATTGTTTCATGCTTGTTGAGGTGTATAAGAATCATATGCCAGTATAGTGTTACTGCATAGCTGTAGTGTTACATAGCAGGTTGGATTTAAAAAAAAACTACATGAATAAAATAGCCTGAAACAGATAATTGTGAAATTGGTAGCACAATCAGCATACTTGAAGCTTAAAGCTGATTTTTTTCCTTCATCACATATTGTTATATCGGTTGGCCATGTTAATAATATAAGTCCATACTTTAGAGTTTCAACTTTGTTTGATATTTACAAAACATTTATATGTTTTCCCCTCTGCGTAGGTAACTAAGAACTAACAAGTAATATAACCCTCGCATCGGGGCTCGCTCCATTATACAAGGTCATAGCTGTCCATTTAACACTGCTGCTCAATATGATATCTTTCAAAATAATGGTGTTCACATTACTTGAAGAGTGTAGCATTCAATCTTATACTACCTTTTTTCATGTGAGTAAGTTCATATCACTTTATCCTTTTGCTTATTGATATTGTAGTTTTATGTATAATCATTGTACTGCATTTTCACAACATGTCTCTTGGTCGGTTTTAACTAGGTATGTAAATGGCCATTAGCCTCTGGTCCAAACTAAAAGTTGTTGTGGTCACACAATTTATTTTCTTCAATTTCGATCAATATAAATGTTTAATGTTACTTGTTGAATACATTATCAAAATGACATTACTAGATTAATCGTATTAACTGATTTCATCGCGGATCACATTTTATATTTTTCTGATAATGTTGTAACTAAAACGTACAACCAAACTTTTGTTTCTGATATTGTGCTGAGTTAAAAGGAAATTATTTTTGTTTTGCAGTGAAGGAAGTATCAATTAATAAATTGATGTTTGATGTCTTCCTATGGTGGTAGTGGTAGTTTGCCCGTCCAGAGGTGATGGCAGTACATGCAAGAGTGAAATTGAGCAGTGCTGTTAGAGGATGTTAGAACGGTAATACACTGGTTGGACTCTGACCAATGTTTCAGAAGTTCTGAAGGGTTGGTTTCCACCATCTAGATATTCCAAGCTGTGCTAAACTCAAATAATAATTTGCTATATTTTCCCCTCTAGTTTTTATTTGAATCCATGAAGAGACTTGGATTGAAGAGTCATAATGGGAGTGAGGAGAGTAGACCTGGAGCTCCCTTGTGGCATGTGTGATGTTGATCTTATGAACTGGTTGTGCTCGTGACCAAATAAATCTCTGTTTCCTTAGTTGGTATCCATGTTTAATTAGTTAGTTATGTTGTTCATGTGAAACATATTTGATCATGAAGATTAACAGAGATGTGGTAACCATCCCTATGTACGTGTGTTTTTCAGGTTTTTTTTTTTAAACTTGAAAACCTGATTTTTTTTTTCAAAAGTCCAGGCTACATGGAGCCTGTGATTCAAAAGAAATTTCCGCATATATTCCACTGCGCATGTATATGATATATCGACCAAATTTATTTTAGATAATACTACCTCTGTAACTTAATATAAGACGTTTTTGGACATTATGACAATGTCCAAAAACTTCTTATATTTTGATGGGGGAGTACAAAAGTAGCTCTTGCGGCTTGTGCACTTAAAAATGCACACATCCAGTTATTACAAAGTAGGCGCTGATTTTGTTTTTTAGAAAATAAAAAGGTAGATGATGATACATAAATGTATACGCACCAAAACCCCGTTAAGTGGGATGTGCACAGGTGGGTGTGCTCAGAGATACTAAAAATAAATAAGTGGTTGCTGCAAAGCATGGAAAATAATCGACAGTGGACATGCATAAGCAGGTCTCTGTCACATAGATTTCTGAATTCCAAAACTTACTTTCGACCCTCCATGCTTTAAAAGAAACCCATTTTGATCACAAAATAATCTGCCGATTTTATCTGCACGGTGGAGAAAATACACTGCAAAATTTTGCAGCCGCTGTGGTGAGTTTCGGACAAGGATTGGACTGGACTTAATTAGCTCTCCTAATTAATTGAGCGGGCAAGATTAGCCTTGGGTGGAGGCTGACGTCTCCCAACCGAGGAGGTGCCTTTTGCCTCTGCTCCTCACATTTCTGGCAGATCAGACGGGACACGGAAAAGGGCCCCAGCAGCTGTAAAGAGCATCAGGAACAAAAACTGCTTTATTTTCCTCGTTCTTCTTGCAATTTTTCATTTTTATATTTTTGGTGGAAATTTGGTTATGCTATGCGACGACGCGGACCAATGGTCAGATTTGCGACGGATGTGTCCATGCCTTGAGATGGAGGCCAAGATTTTTGCCGGAAACGCTTTGGTCGTTCGCAGTGTGCTGACCTTGGGGGCGTCTTGTCCTAGGCAACTGAAACTGTTGGTGGTTTGCATGCTCTGTCAGCAGCATCAGCATGCAGGCAACCTCTTACCACTGTGACATACTCCCTCTGTCCCACAATGTATGATCTAGTGTCAAAAAAACGTCTTATATTATGAGATGGAGGGAATATCATATATCCATATCTCAGATTTTGGACATTTGAGTATTACTTTTAAGGAGGAAAAAAAGGAGCTCATGCAATGAAGCGGTTGACCCTTCTTATATACTCCCTTCGTTCCTAAATATAAGTCTTTGTAGAGATTTCACTTGGACCACATACGGATGTATCTGGATGCATTTTAAAGTATATAGATTTACTCATTTTGCTCCGTATGTGGTCCATAATAGAATCTCTCCAAAGACTTATATTTAGGAACGGAGGGAGTACTATGATTAAGAGAAAGTTGCTGAGCATATTTGTGCACGTACCAGTTGGACAAAAGAAAATTGAGTTAATTCTAGTCATACAGTCCAGATGAAAGGACGCACACTCCTTAGTCATCTGGTCTCTGTTTTTTGCTATGATTTCTTCAGAGTAGCCATTGGATTCATGATCTGGAACATAGTTTCTTTCTCTGATCATAATTCAGAATGTTTCAATCACAGGAAAGCTGAATTCCATGCAGTGATAAAGCTACTATGCAGAATCTCCACCTGTCAGGTAAGCATGGCATCCATCTGGTACTCTCATAAGAATATACTATCTGACAACTAACATTTCCATTCAGACCATCCCAATAATTAACCATGCAACAGTGAATTATGATCATCCATTTGTGGGTGCAACTGTGTGACACTTTCTTCAGAAAGAGAAAAATGCAGTGCACTTCTGCTGCTTTCTGAATTTCATTGCATCCCAATCCATTTCACACAGTTGCACCCACAAACACAAACCATTTGCTGACTGAACCCACTGTTGCATTGCCCTCATCCAAGCTGAATCACCGGGTCAATGGATCCACCGAGGCGCCAGTGACGCTCTTGCGCCTCGCGCACAGTCGACTGACCTGGTGCCGACTTGGATCCCAAAGGAGCCTTACCACTCCACCTCAAGTGGGGAGCAAGCTGAAATGCAGTGAGCTCATGCACACTACCACCCTGATTCAGATCATGTGATGTGTTGCACTCACCCGGTACCGCACTGTGCCATCTTTTCCTTGAGAACGCTGTTACAGTGTCCATTTTAGGGTCCATCCATCTATCTTCTGAAGCAGTGGCTGAATGGATGGTTGAGCAGGGACCAATGCATCACCCTTGGGAAATTGACCTCTGGGATAACATGGAAAAGTTTGGACAAAATCTGAGTGCATACATAAATGCTATACTATTCATTTCTCTATTGAGAAATAGCATGCTTGATATTCTTTTCGTATCATCTATGATGTAGGTTTGATATCCACTGAATCTTAGCTTAAATTTGGCAAAAAATGAATCTTCAATTAAATGGTCAAAAGCTTAAATTTTAAGGAAAGATAATATGTAAACTTACATAAAGTTATGTTCTCAACCTTAGAGATGATCCAATAGTCATAGTTTCACTATCTGAAGTTGGTAATTATGGATAAAGATTTTCTGGTAAGATCTTCAGCAAATCAAATGGTTGACAACAAAAGATGAAAAAGGTTCAGGTTGTTCCAGGATGCAGGAAACGTGTGTCTTTCAATCTCTTTTGCATGGAGTAGCTGTTACAGTCATGATACTATAGAAGTGTTTTTGGATCTCCCGTGTACCACTAATCCGCAATGTGTGTCCCACTGAAAATTGAGTAAGTGCATCTTCTTTTTTCAATACGTTGGACCTTCAAGATAATGATTAATATATGTAGAGCCTTCAGTGAATACCAGCAGATCAAAAGAAATGGACCTGATTTGCTACCACGAGTACTGTTCTTCTACTTAGTAAGTTTCAGATGCTGTCCAAGGCCAAGGCCACGGCGGCGGCGGGCCGGGAGGAGCGCCGGCGTGAGCCCGGCCACGACGGCGGGCGGGCGGGTGCGGGTCACAGCCACGGCCACAGCGGCACCTGCTGGCGCTGCCACGGCCACGACCACGGGCGGGCAGGGGCGGGAGGAGCACAGGCGCGGGCCCAGCCACGACGGCGGGCGGGCGGGACTCGGGCCACGGCCACGACCCACAGCTGACAGCGCAGGGGTGGCTGGAGATGCTCTTAGTTGGGTGGGACAAAACTGAGCAAAACTAAGAAATCAGGGGCATAAAAAGAAAAATTCCTTTTGTATATGTAGAATAAATTCTGTGCGTTTCTTTTGGTGCATTTGCATTTACGTGATTACTAGTGGCTTGGAATGCTCATCCGTCGTCAAAATAAATAAAATATATGAATATATATCTTCACTCGTTGACTATTAATTTGGTACATCTCATCAAATCAAATAAATACAATTTAGGTACATCTCACCAAATCAAATAGACAGAACATATTAATGAGTATTAATTTGGTACATGTCACCGAACCAAATAAACATAATTTCTTGATTACTGTTAATGTGCTACATCTCAGCAGATCAAATAAATAGATGACTATTAATTTGGTACATCTCACCAAATAAAATAAATAAATATATTAAAATTATATAGTAATTTACATAGTTGCTATTAATTTGGCAAATCTCACCAAATCCATAGTTTAATGTGGTAGATGCACTATAAAATAGTCTTGCCATTTCGTTTGTTCTTTCTTAGAACTTACATATCACACAACTCGCTCCTTTAGCACAAACACTAGTTAAAATGAGGACTACCCAGATGTTGCTTCTGTCCCTAGTCTTTCTCATGCTAGCATCAGGTACTCATTTGTTCATGTAATGCATTTGCTCAGAATCTCTCCCAACAAATAATGGTCTTCTTGTGACTGTCCCTTTTCTTAATCGTGAAATTTTGCAGATGTGGTAGTGGAGGCATCAATGGATGATAGCATCAAACTCTACACATGTGTGCAAAAAATTCTCCCATCGACAAAGCCATGTGATAGCAAAACTTGTGAAAAAAAATGTGTGAAACGTACAAGGCAAACCAAATCTAGCATGTGTGTTCTTGAGGGGTGCCAGTGCACGTTATGCATAGATCCGGCTCCAACCATCCATGATAATGAACAAATGGGTACCAATTAGCTAATATAGGATAGTGTGTTAAGCAAATAAAGTGACGAAATCACAAATGGTGTAATAGCAAGGTTGTAAACTCATAAGCCATATAAAGAGTCATGAATTTGGTCTTGCTTCTTGAATTATCTAAAATTATGAAGTAGTTATAAAATTTGTATGCTTGAAAAGAGATTTTGTTTTCTTTGTATTAATTGTGATGTGGCTTGCATGTGGATGGTGAATGAGCGTCGTTCCCTTCCTGAAGGCATTGATGTTGAAGAACCTTGTTATTCTTGTGGTCTCAAGCTTGGTGCGCATATGGCCGTTATTGTAGTTTCCTGACTGTTGTTTTGATCGCTTCGATATATTTTTATTCTTTTCTTGCTTAGGCATAGCTTTGGTATAGTATGACTTTACTCTTTGCCGGTGTTTTTTTGTGTCTGCGCGTTGGTGTCATGTGTGCATCTTACTTATGCAGAGGCTAGGTGTGTGCTCATTGTTTTTATATTCACTTGATGTTTCATTTTGAGTAGATAAAATCCACCCTTTGTATCAAAGAAAGCAACAGAGTGTGAGGTTTTTAGCTGTAAAGAGGAACATGAAAAAGGAGGTTGATTTCTCCCAATTTTGTTTTTATATTTCTTCAGTTGTAAAGAGGAACATGAAATTTATTTAGTTTTGACCTTTTTTTTTGGGGGGGGGGGGGGTCTTGTCCTAGGCGATGAAATTACTGCGGTATGCATACTTTGTCAGCACCATGTGCATCCAACTGAAATGAGTGAATAAACATACAACTGAAATGAGTGAATAAACACACTATAATGCGTCTATATACATTTGAACCAGAAAAAATGACATCTTACAATAGTGAACAGAGGAAGTATCATATATACATATCTCATATTTTGGTCATATACGCAAATTCAAATAATTTTTTTCCAAGTGATTCTTAAGCACATGGTAAAATATATCTTTGCAAAGTGTACGTATAAAAAGCATGATAAAGTTGTTTTTGCCGAATGTAAGTTTACCGAGTGTGGTTTGCCGAGTGTAACACTAGATAAACTGTTTACGGAGTGTATTTTTGCCTTTAACAAGGGAGTACATGACATTCGGTAAAGAAAATGATTCTGATATATAGTGCTAGTTATTATTTAATAGAAATTCCTGCCACTACTCGATTGGAAGGGGGAATCACATGTTGCAAGTCTTGGGTATCACAAGTAAACTCAAGTTTAACAGAAACTAGAAGGGTTGGGTGAGATTTGCTGCGCCATTGGTGTTGTTGGGTTTCTCCAAAAAATAATTACTCTGTTTCAAAATATAAGATGTATTACTTTTTTAAAAAGTCAAACCTTTTAAGTTTGATCAAATCTATAGAGAAATATATCAAAATCCATAATATGAAATCAATATTTTTAAATTCATCATGAATGAATTCCCATACCTTTTCTGTTTAATATTGTGGATGTTGATATTTTTGCTCTGAACTTGGTCAGAGTTAAACAAATTTGACTTTCTACAAAACTAATACCCTTTATACTTTGACCCATGAAATATCAGTTTGGCGGGTGGGTATATGATAGTGTGTTTTATTTTTATTTATAATGTGGTTATTTAGTGGGGCTTTCGTGGTGTGATTCTGTGTTATCTGCTAACCAACCTACACGTGGGTAAATTTCTGTCTTGGTGCTCGCATGTACTACTATATTGGTGCTACAATATCACATGGTGACGCTTCTTTTTTTAGGTGGTGGGAGGGTGCGTGAGATTGATATGTTTTAGGCCGGTTGCTGCTGATTGATATGAAAAATCGTTGGCCCGATCAAAATCTTAAACCAAATCCAAAATTGAATACCTCAACTCAATGAAAGAGCTTCAAAATTAAGAAACATAGTGAATTAAAAGAATTGAATGAAAGAGCTTGAGAGAGTGTTGAGCCGGTCAAAATAGGTTGACCCAATACTAAATTGAATACCTCAATTAGTTGCGAGGCCTTAAAAATTAGGAAGTATAATGTATAGTATAAAAGAATTGAATGAGAGAGCTTTGGAAAATTGTTGACCCGGTCAAAATGAAATGACCCAATTTTAATTAGAGACCTCAATTGAATGTGGGCTCTTTAAAACTAGGGAGCGGTCAATGTTATAGAGGATTATAGACATAGGCCAGTTTAGTAAACTCGCGTTTTACCCAAAACTCAACTCCAAAATAGCCGAAGCCACTGTGTCGCATGTTATGCTGTGCCATTGCTCTAGTTTCTAGCCGGCCATGAAGTGTTAGTCTCGTTCACAATTTCACGTAGCCTTTTAGTAGTTTCCCATTGCTCATGTTACGCAGTCCCATTGCCCTTTTTTATATTCAAATCCTCCTCAAGTTGTTCTTCCGCTGCTTTCTGCTAAATCTAATTCAAGCCAGCAATTCGCTAGATCTTTCAAAAAAAAAACAATTTCATGTAGCTTTCATGGACGTAGTTTTTCTGTTAGCTATCCAAACCATCACGAGCGGATCGTGGGATGGCATGTCTTCCACATCTTTTATATATAATTGGTCGATTGCATGTCTTCCACATCTTTTAGTACCTATTAAACAACAATCTAAAGTACTGTTGTATAGTATATCGCTTGGCTCTTATAATCGCTTGATGAATTATCGAACATGTAGTGTTGTTTTCAAGTGTTTTGTTCTGATACTTGTGTGGCATAATTGTTTGTGGCGTTTATGATCTTGATTTCATAAGTCATAGCTAGTTCCCTTTTATGTTTGTTATTTCATTAGTTTTCTTCAATATTCAATGGGTTGTCAGTGTTCTATTTTCCCATGATTTGTGGTTTCCTTCCTAAAGAAAGTTGTTGCAACGCTTTCCTTATTTACTCATGTCATTACTATTATTTGTACTTGGTTTGAGTCAAAGTTAGCAAAAACCAGTTTATTCTTTGATTTGTAGAATAAAAGAATGACTACAGAGATTCCGAAATGGTCCATATAATAATTGAACTAAATATAATTGTTTCATGCTTGTTGAGGTGTATAAGAATCATATGCCAGTATAGTGTTACTGCATAGCTGTAGTGTTACATAGCAGGTTGGATTTAAAAAAAACTACATGAATAAAATAGCCTGAAACAGATAATTGTGAAATTGGTAGCACAATCAGCATACTTGAAGCTTAAAGCTGATTTTTTTTCCTTCATCACATATTGTTATATCGGTTGGCCATGTTAATAATATAAGTCCATACTTTAGAGTTTCAACTTTGTTTGATATTTACAAAACATTTATATGTTTTCCCCTCTGCGTAGGTAACTAAGAACTAACAATTAATATAACCCTCGCATCGGGGCTCGCTCCATTATACAAGGTCATAGCTGTCCATTTAACACTGCTGCTCAATATGATATCTTTCAAAATAATGGTGTTCACATTACTTGAAGAGTGTAGCATTAAATCTTATACTACCTTTTTTCATGTGAGTAAGTTCATATCACTTTATCCTTTTGCTTATTGATATTGTAGTTTTATGTATAATCATTGTAGTGCATTTTCACAACATGTCTCTTGGTCGGTTTTAACTAGGTATGTAAATGGCCATTAGCCTCTGGTCCAAACTACAAGTTGTTGTGGTCACACAATTTATTTTCTTCAATTTCGATCAATATAAATGTTTAATGTTACTTGTTGAATACATTATCAAAATGACATTACTAGATTAATCGTATTAACTGATTTCATCGCGGATCACATTTTATATTTTTCTGATAATGTTGTAACTAAAACGTACAACCAAACTTTTGTTTCTGATATTGTGCTGAGTTAAAAGGAAATTATTTTTGTTTTGCAGTGAAGGAAGTATCAATTAATAAATTGATGTTTGATGTCTTCCTATGGTGGTAGTGGTAGTTTGCCCGTCCAGAGGTGATGGCAGTACATGCAGGAGTGAAATTGAGCAGGGCTGTTAGAGGATGTTAGAACGGTAATACACTGGTTGGACTCTGACCAATGTTTCAGAAGTTCTAAAGGGTTGGTTTCCACCATCTAGATATTCCAAGCTGTGCTAAACTCAAATAATAATTTGCTATATTTTCCCCTCTAGTTTTTATTTGAATCCATGAAGAGACTTGGATTGAAGAGTCATAATGGGAGTGAGGAGAGTAGACCTGGAGCTCCCTTGTGGCATGTGTGATGTTGATCTTATGAACTGGTTGTGCTCGTGACCAAATAAATCTCTGTTTCCTTAGTTGGTATCCATGTTTAATTAGTTAGTTATGTTGTTCATGTGAAAATTAGGGTAATGTGTAGTGATTTTTAGCGGATCGTTATATGTTAATATGTTATCGTCGAGGTGAAATAATGTTAAATTGCTGCCTTGTGATTCTACACTGTGTGGTGAACAAATTGGGACACAATGATCGTGTAGAAATTTTTTTAGTGGATCGTTATATGTTGTGCTGTTATTCAAGCATGTGCAATGATCAGATTTTGGTGCAGCATGACTTGTCTACTTGTTCATGTAATTAATTGTTATCTGTTGTACATCGTTGATGAAAATGGTGCAAGTGATTTCTTCAATTCTCTCTCGAGTCTTGACACCTCATCGATTGTGCAATGGCATGTGACTGGGCCGATTTTTCTTCAAATGCGGCAACTCAAAACTTTGCCAAGTTGTTGAAAAGCAGATAGTTGAGGACCGGATACAGTCTAAAAACATTCATGGTTGATTCTGTCATGTGTGCCCGTGCTCTGAAGATAGAGATAATGAATTGTTGTGTGGTTTCCTAAATGGACTACATGATGCACATGCCACAACTATGGTGGTTATAGCAGAGTAATCTACCTTGTCTTTCCTAGAATGAAGGGTTCCTATAGTGTGGAAGGATGCTCAGATGATCTTAGGCAGCAATTTTCATAATTACCGTGTTTGTTGCTAAATAAAGAAGCGATGCACAAAAACATTGAGTTGATTGTAGTCTACAGTCCAGATGAGAAGATCCATTCAGCTCAATAAAAGACAAGGAAAAGCGCTCTCTTACTCTGTTTTTGCTTTAGTTTCTTCAGAGCAGCTTTGAGTTCCATGAATACCAGTTTTTCCATGCAGCACTAGGCTACTATGTAGAATCTCCACCTGCCACTAGGATCCATGCGGTAATCTCGTGAGAATATACCACTATCTGATACCCAACATTGCCATTCAGGCCATCCCAATAATCAACCATGTAGCAGTGCACACACTTTATGTCGGGAAAAAGCAGTGCACTTCTACTGCTTTTTGAATTTCATTTCATGCCAATCTATTTTACACAGTTTCACCCACAACACAAACCATTTGCTGACTGAACCCACAAATGCATTGCCCCTCAACCGAGCTGAATCACCAGGTCAATGGATCCACCAAGGGGCGAGCAAGCGTCGTGATGCTGTTGCACCTCGTGCACAGTTGCTGACCTGTTGCCGACTTGGATCCCAAAGAGGCCACACGACCACCACTGAAGTGGGGAGCAAGCTGAAATGCAGTGAGCTCATGCCCACTACCACCAGAGGATCCTATGATGGTACTATGTTGTGCCACAGAATAATTCACCTTTTCCTTCAGGGTCCATCTAATCTCCTGAGCAGTGGCTGAATGGATGGTTGAGACGGACCAGTGCGGCACCCTTGCCAAGTTTCTGCAAATTGACCCGTGGGATGGCATGGAAAAGTTTGGATAAAAATCTGAGTGCATACATACATGTTGTACTGCTCCTTTCTCTATTTAGAAATAGCACATTTGACATTATTTACGTGTCCTCTGCGACATAGGTTTCAAATCCACTAAATCTTCGCTTAAAATCCCACAAAAAAAACTTCGCTCAAAGAATTAAAAGTCATATTTATGTAAAGATCAGTAATCTAAAGGAATATTATTTTCTCAACCTACAAAAGATCTATCTCAGGTAGCATTTATGGGTAGGGATCTCTCTCTCTCTCTCTCTCTCTCTCTCTCTCTCTCTCTCTCTCTCTCTCTCTCTCTCTCTCTCCCATGCTCCAGCGAGTTTGAAGGCAAGCCGGCTGCGATCTGGGCTTCGTGCCTAGCCTGGATCTCCTTGAACATGCCATAGGCTGTCACCTTCTGCTAGACCATGATTGTCAGCAGACGACCAGAGGAGAGGGAGGGAAGTGGATGGGGCTAGGGCTGGCGGTGCAGAGAGGTATGAAAATGGATGCGGCTAGGGTTGGGGGTCGTCGCCCGGCTTAAATAGCCGGACTTTGGCCCTTTGGCGGCAATCCGAAGCGGTGCCATGCGGCGGCAGGAATGTGTCCACACCTCCTTGAAGGAGATGCCCGTCGGGCCGATGGTTTTCGAATTGTTTTTGTGTGGCCGTCATCAGTCTGACGTGGCGGACGCGCCTGGACCAACCTAGATTTGGGCTGGATATGAGGGGTACCAGTGAGGCCGGGCGTATAGGATTGTCGTGAGGAGCCCGTCTAGGTCGTTTTTGTTGGAAATATGCCCTAGAGGCAATAATAAAATGGTTATTATTATATTTCTTTGTTCATGATAATTGTCTATTATTCATGCTATAATTGTGTTATCCGGAAATCGTAATACATGTGTGAATACATAGACCACAACATGTCCCTAGTGAGCCTCTAGTTGACTAGCTCGTTGATCAACAGATAGTCATGGTTTCCTGACTATGGACATTGGATGTCATTGATAACGGGATCACATCATTAGGAGAATGATGTGACGGACAAGACCCAATCCTAAGCATAGCACAAGATCGTGTAGTTCGTTTTGCTAGAGCTTTTCCAAATGTCAAGTATCATTTCCTTAGACCATGAGATTGTGCAACTCCCAGATACCGTAGGAGTGCTTTGGGTGTGCCAAACATCACAACGTAACTGGGTGGCTATAAAGGTGCACTACGGGTATCTCCGAAAGTGTCTGTTGGGTTGGCACAACATATTTGATCATGAAGATTAACAGAGATGTGGTAACCATCCCTATGTACGTGTGTTTTTCAGGTATTTTTTTTTAAACTTGAAAATCTGATTTTTTGCTATGATTTTTGCCGGAAACGCTTTGGTCGTTCGCAGTGTGCTGACCTTGGGGGCGTCTTGTCCTAGGCAACTGAAACTGTTGGTGGTTTGCATGCTCTGTCAGCAGCATCAGCATGCAGGCAACCTCTTACCACTATGACATACTCCCTCTGTCCCACAATGTATGATCTAGTGTCAAAAAAACGTCTTACATTATGGGACGGAGGGAATATCATATATCCATATCTCAGATTTTGGACATTTGAGTATTACTTTTAAGGAGGAAAAAAAGGAGCTCATGCACTGAAGCGGTTGACCCTTCTTATATACTCCCTCCGTTTCTAAATATAAGTCTTTGTAGAGATTTCACTATGGACCACATACGGATGTATCTAGATGCATTTTAAAGTATAGATTTACTCATTTTGCTCCGTATGTGGTCCATAATAGAATCTCTCCAAAGACTTATATTTAGGAACGGAGGGAGTACTATGATTAAGAGAAAATTGCTGAGCATATTTGTGCACGTACCAGTTGGACAAAAGAAAATTGAGTTAATTCTAGTCATACAGTCCAGATGAAAGGACGCACACTCCTTAGTCATGTGGTCTCTGTTTTTTGCTATGATTTCTTCAGAGTAGCCATTGGATTCATGATCTGGAACATAGTTTCTTTCTCTGATCATAATTCAGAATGTTTCAATCACAGGAAAGCTGAATTCCATGCAGTGATAAAGCTACTATGCAGAATCTCCACCTGTCAGGTAAGCATGGCATCCATCTGGTACTCTCATAAGAATATACTATCTGACACCTAACATTTCCATTCAGACCATCCCAATAATTAACCATGCAACAATGAATTATGATCATCCATTTGTGGGTGCAACTGTGTGACACTTTCTTCAGAAAGTGAAAAATGCAGTGCACTTCTGCTGCTTTCTGAATTTCATTGCATCCCGATCCATTTCACACAGTTGCACCCACAAACACAAACCATTTGCTGGCTGAACCCACTGTTGCATTGCCCTCATCCAAGCTGAATCACCGGGTCAATGGATCCACCGAGGCGCCAGTGACGCTCTTGCCCCTCGCGCACAGTCGACTGACCCGGTGCCGACTTGGATCCCAAAGGAGCCTTACCACTCCACCTCAAGTGGGGAGCAAGCTGAAATGCAGTGAGCTCATGCACACTACCACCCTGATTCAGATCATGTGATGTGTTGCACTCACCGGGTACCGCACTGTGCCATCTTTTCCTTGAGAACGCTGTTACAGTGTCCATTTCAGGGTCCATCCATCTATCTTCTGAAGCAGTGGCTGAATGGATGGTTGAGCAGGGACCAATGCATCACCCTTGGGAAATTGACCTCTGGGATAACATGGAAAAGTTTGGACAAAATCTGAGTGCATACATAAATGCTATACTATTCCTTTCTCTATTGAGAAACAGCATGCTTGATATTCTTTTCATATCATCTATGATGTAGGTTTGATATCCACTGAATCTTAGCTTAAATTTGGCAAAAAATGAATCTTCAATTAAATGGTCAAAAGCTTAAATTTTAAGCAAAGATAATATGTAAACTTACATAAAGTTATGTTCTCAACCTTAGAGATGATCCAGTAGTCATAGTTTCACTATCTGAAGTTGGTAATTATGGATAAAGATTTTCTGGTAAGATCTTCAGCAAATCAAATGGTTGACAACAAAAGACGAAAAAGGTTCAGGTTATTCCAGGATGCAGGAAACGTGTGTCTTTCAATCTCTTTTGCATGGAGTAGCTGTTACAGTCATGATACTATAGAAGTGTTTTTGGATCTCCCGTGTACCACTAATCCGCAATGTGTGTCCCACTGAAAATTGAGTAAGTGCGTCTTCTTTTTTCAATACGTTGGACCTTCAAGATAATGATTAATATATGTAGAGCCTTCAGTGAATACCAGATCAAAAGAAATGGGCATGATTTGCTACCACGAGTACTGTTCTTCTACTTAGTCCATAAGTTTCAGAGGCTAACGGGCAGCATCTATGTTGCTCCTACAGACAAGCAAACAAATTATGCCACACCATCTATATTTGCGAGCTTTCTTATGGTACCCTACATTGCTGCTTTTCAGGTTGCTAACATGAATCTGTCTCTGTACACCGGTAGATATTCACACAAGACCTATCCTCCGGTGTTCCTCATTCCATTGATGTGGCAGCACCGCGTCGATCCCAGCTCTGACGAAGAAATCTGCTTCAGTGGCGGTGATGAAATTGATGAGGGGATTGTTCGTGCAGGTCTCAGACTAACTTCATACATCGCCATGGTCACCCTAGGATAAGACGGCATATGCACAATTTCCGTTACACATTCTAATTTTTTTTTTAGAACGAAGACGCTGGACGCGTCCGGCTTTAAATTAATAAAGCCCACAACTAGGCAGCATGACTGACAGAGTTTGAGATTACAAACACGAGCACGGAGGCTCCGGCCAAAGAGAGCGCATAGTCTGGAGAGTTAACGGGCAGGCCAAAAGCAGCACTGAGCAAGCAGATAATTACATGGCTCGAAGCCTGAGCTTAGAGCACGCAGGCTCGCTCGTGCGCCATCCAAAAGGGCCACTTCAAGTCGAAGAAGTGGCGAGCCATCAGGTAGACTTGGCGAAGACGGTCTTGTGCATGTTTAAGTTTATCCTCATCCTTGCGTCTCGCCAACGGACTCCACTGCTGCAGGAAAAGGTTACATTTGTAGATGATATTAGCAGGGTGGGTTGGGAAGATACCCTCGATCGCAGGTTTGTTCCTCGTGAGCCAGAGGGCCCAGGCCAGCGCGCCCACACAGGTCCAAAGAACGCGTTTGTTGCCTCCTTGAACCGAGTCAACAATGGTCGCGAGATCGGCGGTCGAGCACGGGTTCCATGTGGTGTTGGCTGCGGTGCGAACCGCACTCCAAGCGAAACGAGCTAACGGGCAGCGAAAAAACACGTGGTTCGCGTCTTCCGAGACGTTGCAAATCGCACAAAGGCCGGACGACGGGCCATTGCGTTTAGCAACATTGGCCGAGGTGGGCAATCTGTTACGGAACAGTTGCCAAAAAAACACCTTAATTTTAAGCGGGAGTCGCGCATTCCATAGACCTTTCGGCACTTGGGAGGACTGGCCCTGGCAAAGTTTCCGGTACAACGACTTGACAGAAAACTTGCCGGAGGGGGTGAGAGACCAAGTCACAGTATCCTTGTGCGAGGAAAGCGCGACCGGCGCAATAAGAGCGAGCAAATCCGTGAGGTGGGCTTGTTCTGTTCCGTTAACTCCCGTTGGAAGTAAATCGCGGGGGGGGGAGGAGGCAAGTGCCGTGGCAACGTGCTGCTCCGGATTGACCGCCAGGCTGTAGAGGTCCTGGAAGTCTTGCCATAGAGGCCGGGTTCCCACCCATTGGTCTAACCAGAAACGGGCCGAACACCCATTGCCAATGCCGAACTTGGCACCCATAGCGAAAGCCGGCCGGACCGCTTGCAGGTCGTTCCAGAAAGGAGAGCCCCTCGCCGCTCCTTCAAAAAAATCCCGGAGGGGAAGTACTTTGCACGCAACAGGTCTACCCACAAACCCGTCGCCCCCTGCGAAAGCTTCCAAATCCACTTACACATCAGCGATGTTGAGGATTCTAGTGTTCGTGATCCCTAGCCCTCCCTGGGCTTTGGGACGGCAAACCGCCTCCCACCTAACCATGTGGTACTTGCGCTTGGGTCCCGATCCTTCCCAAAAGAAACGGGACCGGGGAGTATCCATCTTGGCATGCACCCCTTCTGCCAGAAGGAAAAGTCCCATGGCAAATTGCGGGAGCGAGGAGAGACTCGCATTCGTGAGCACCAGCCTAGCGGCAGAGGACATAAATTTTCCCCTCCACGGGCATACCCGTCCTCCTACCTTGGTTCAGAGCGGAGCCCACCCCTCAATCGAGACGCGCTTGGCGTCCAACGGGAGGCCCAAATATGTAAACGGAAGTTTGCCTAGTTTACAGTTCAGTAGATCCGCGATGCGTCTACCTTCCTGCTCGTCCATGCACATGGGCATCACTTCACACTTGTGAAAATTGATTTTAAGGCCCGACATGAGTTCGAAACTGATAAGCAGGGCTTTAACTGTGGCCACGCTGTGGAGGTCCGGCTGAAATAGCAATAGTGTATCGTCCGCGTATTGCAAATGTGATATCCCCCCTGGGATGAGGTGTCCCAGCACCCCTTTGATATGCCCAGCCTCCACGGCTTTCCTCAGCATTGCTGCCAGCGCATCCGCGACAAAGTTGAACAAGATCGGTGACATGGGATCACCTTGGCGTAAGCCACGCTTGTTCCTGAAGAAGTTCCCTACTTCTCCATTTACCGAGACCGCAGTTTGGCCCCCCGAGACCAATTGCATGACTCGGTGCACCCACGCCGACGAGAAGCCTCTGCTAGTAAGAATTTGTCGGAGAAAATCCCAATTAACGCGATCGTAAGCCTTCTCAAAATCTAACTTGTGTAGGATCGCAGGTTCTTGCGTGCGTTTGAGCTCGTGAAGGGTCTCTTGTAAGGCTAACGGTCCCTCCAAAATGTTCCTACCGCGAATGAACGCCGACTGCGCACGACTAATGGTTCGATGAGCGATCGGCGTGAGTCGAGTAGCGCAGCCTTTAGCACATATTTTGAAAGGTACGTTAATGAGCGCAATGGGTCTGTACTGGCGAATGTTGTCCGCACCAGGTACTTTCGGAATTAGCGACAGCACACCGAAATTAAGCCGCGCTATGTCGACGAATCCTCGCATGAATCCGTTGCACACCTCGAAAATGGGTTCGCGTAGCAAAGGCCAGAAATGTTTGAACATTGACACCGGCCATCCGTCCGGCCCCGGGGCCGTGTCGGATTTCATGCCCTGGAGTGCGTCATCAATCTCCTTCGGTAGGAAAGCGAGCTCCAGCCCCTCGTTTTCGCTATCGAGCACCCATTGAGACGGAAGCCAAACATCCGCACGCAGACGTGCTCGCTGGGCCTCCTCCGTCCCCATTAGACCTATATAAAAGTCATAGATGTGGCGGGAAATCTCCGATTGTTGAAGAAGGAGCCCCTGCTCCGTCTGCAACCTGAGAATCGAGCATTTCCTGCGCCGCCATTGGCGTACGCCTGGAAGTACTTCGTGTTCGCATCACCCTTAAGCGTCCACTTGAGGAATACACATTCTAATTGACCCGGTACAAAATCCAGTCTGAGAAAATTCAAGATTCCAACCCAAATACACTACGGATATAAACAAATGTTGCTTACAGACAGTACCCACATGGTGGGTTTTCACTACTCACTATGCAAGGAAACAGAGCTCGCTGTTCCTCCTTTATGGCACCCGCCATTGTCGCTGCGGAACTGCAAGTAGAGGGAAACTCTTGCATCAGTAAACTGGCAACAATAACTTTCAATGCAAGCCTCGGCTATGCAAAGGGGTTCTGGATAATTTAAGTGGAACAGAATAAATGGACTGAGAGAACAAAAAAAAAGAAGAAGACAAAATCACGGTTGCGGATGGAAACCATTACACCGACATAAGACCATTTTTCACCGAAATATGTGATTTTGTCTTTTTTTTTTGGTTCTTTTAGTTTATTTGTTCCGTTCCACTTAATTTGACCTGATGACAAGGCTTCGTTTTGGGCATTTTCGAGTGTGGGCTGAGCGAGAACGTATCCTGTGCTACGACTCAACTCGTGCAACGGCTGCTCCGGTGGATTCTGCGTCACTGGATTGAAAATTGATGGACCGGATGTTATCATCTGGTGGCCGCGGGTACATTTTACATAATGGACCTCGTAAAACATTTAACTACGCAAAGAGCCCCTCCGAAATCCCATCGTCTCCTTCCTCTGCCCTGTTTCCTTTCTGTTCCTGCTCGAGGTCCAGCTAGGGTTAACAGCAAAAAATCAGGCGAATCTCTCTCCCACTCTCCCTCTTCTTGTACCTCTTCCTCGTCAGCTTTCGGTGTTGAAGCACGAGCGCCGAAGAACAAAATCATAATGTCTCACGGCGGCTCGCCACCTTTGGCTCTCTGTAGAGACGTGGGGTTGTGGCCCCGTGGATCGAGGATACGGCTACATAGGAGCGAACCATCGTCCTTTACAGCTCAAGATCCAGTACTTCGAATTTGGTTCCTATATTATTCATGTGCAGGCATATTGGTTCTTCCTCCGTTTCCTCAGTTCCCCCAATACGTTCAAAAACAGAGTACTGTTACAGTTTATGTGCGAGGTTCAGCCATAATGGTAAAGTTTAACCACTAATTACTAATGTTATAGTGGAAAATAGATTAGGGGATGTGCTCTGTGTGGTATGATCTTTCATCTATGTACAATTATCTGTGAGCATGTGATGTTTGTTACTGTAGTTCATACTAGTTTGTTAATTACTAGTTCAGAGTAAACTATTTTTTCTCAATTTCTGTCCAGTTTTGGTGTTCATTGTTTATTCAGTTTAGGGGCATCAAGTTGCTCAAATCTAGTTTAATTGTATCGCTCCTATCATGACATCTTTTTATGTCAATATTCGTTGGCGTGTATGTGAAAATTTTCAATCACTTCTGCCACTGGTTCTTGTGCGCAAAATATGTGCGTATACTAGTTGGTTCCTTTCATCTGTGCCTGCAACTCTACACTAACCATGGGAATGGTGTGTTTGTCGCAGATGGATCGATTGCTTAGATAAAACAAACAGCAGACCCTGCAAACAAGACAATAATTATCGTCGTGTCAACATATATTCAGGACCATACCTTCCAGAGGTATACTCTGATAATGCTGGTACTTCTATTGCAAGTAAAAATTTCGCAGCTGGAGCAAACTTCTATCAGCAGAATACTAAATCATAAGGGTAAAAGATTATCCTCAGCTGGAGCAGTAATGTTGGAAAATAGACAAACGAGGTGCTCTCTTTTCCGACCTTTCCTGATTATAAACATATTCATGTTTACCAAGTAAAAAGAAGTTTCCACATGACTGTTAGTACTTGCATATGAAAAAATTAGTACCTGGGAGTTTTGGTGTCCAGTTTTCATGTTCTGTATTTTATCTTGCTAGAATTCACATTGGACCAGTGCCCTGAAGGTAACATACTTGATGTATTTGCTATGGCACGAACAGTTGAGCAATACTAGTTTTTCAATATGTAGAAATGTGCTAGTACTACACGTGAACTATAATTGTGACTGTACCCTCGATCTGATTAGATGCTTCTTCAATTATATTGATCCATAACAAATTCAGGTTAGCTATACTCTGCTTCTTTTAAAATTTTATGTAGCATAACAGCTTGCAGGAATGAAGAGCAAACATTATACAAAGAAAAGCTTGAACCAATGGCAGCAAATAAGAATAATGGCAGCAAGTAAGGACAATTTCTTTTGTAATCAAAACTCACTAACAATTTTAGGAGTTATAGACATGGATCTTAACTAGTATCGTCGAAATTCTATTCAGCATAAGGTTTATTTTTGCCCAACCAGATCATTTTGTTGACCTTTTTGTTTTGGATGTGCATATGAGAAAAGAAGATGTTCCTTTTTTTCAGGTATGATCTGCATGTTCAGCTGCAAGTTACTCTCTAGAAAAAAATACTTTTTGTGACAAGCTAGTGTTCTACTTGCATCCAAATTTTCTCTTTCAGCAAGCCAAGACGTCCTGAAGAGGGGAGCTGCATGGCGCTCAATCTATTGCCATAGAAAAGCATCCATCGATTCATGGCGTTCGTGGATGATGCCCTTATGGAGTGATCTGGAGCTATGGACACCTTCCCTGAAGCTTAAAACATGTAGTTTCTGTTTAGATTTTGTATGGTGCTGGAATGTTTGGAACTTCTTTTTTGTACTCAATTTTTGCTTTCTCTGAACTGCCATAGGTAGATGTCGGTGTACAGATTTGTAATTGGCTATGATGCGGTTCCATTTTAATTAAATGAAGCTGGGATTCCACCCTGTTTTTCGGAAAAAATGTCATCTTTTGAACATAATATATAAATTTCATTTTGCACAGCATCAGAGATGTAAAGCTATAAAGCACAGAGAGAAACAATCTTTACTTAAACCAGCAACTGAGTTGTTCCCGAAGCAGAAAATAATTTTTTGCAGAGCACAAACTTATCACATTTGTCATGTACAAGAGCACACCCTGTCAATACTCTCGAATACTATGCACACTCTATTACATTATCCAGATAAATGCAGGCAAGGGTCGTGTCAGAATATTCATCACTCCCAGTGCTCCATGACACCCATCCAGCGACAAATATTCCTGAAAATAAGACAAGTACTATTATCAACCATATTTTTTATACTACAAATATGAAAATGGAATAGGTGGTAAAAAAACAGAAATGTCGATCTTTGGCAAGATTATACATAGCTATTACTTAATGACAAGATTTACCCAAATATGACGAGTTGTCATTTCACAGAGCTATTACCTTTTTCAGGTTTGTAGTGCATTATATACATAAATTACACACTTATAATAGACATAGAGCAATTATACATAGCTGGCTAAACCAAACATATGCATATTAACTGGATAAACCAAACATATGCGTATGCACGCATCTACACGACACTTGCAAATGTGAGCACCCAAACGAACCACGAATCAAGAACCTCATATACTAAAAATATCACTACCAGTTTCTAGGAAAGCTGGTAGCCAACTGAGAAAGCCAGCATCCATCACACTTCATTGACCGATTGTCCAAAGTTTACACAGAATGACTTAAAGTAATTATTCCAACATCAAATTAGTGAAACCAACATACCTACTTATCTGGGACCTTTTGGATGCTATTTGCCCTGTCAAGAACAACAAAAGCACATTAATACAATCTTACAAAGGATAAAGACATTTTTTCAAGGTTGATTACTTTACCTCTTTTTCTTTTGGTTCACGGTCTGCTCAGAACCCCTTTTCAATCTCTTGCCACTCCCTTTTGTGTTTGCTACATCTGGTGGATGAATATTGATCACACTTGCGAATGATGTTCCAACGAACGACTCAAATTCTTGAACTTTACTTTGCTCACTAACTGGACCCATCTGCCCCAGGTGTGTGAAGGCACCACAAACAGCTTTGTGAAAATATCTCATTTTCTCCTCACAATGCTTCGCTGCATGAAGTGCCAAACTGAAATTTGAACATGTTTCCGAGTACAACTTCCTTATGGTAGGTGAAAGGCATGTAGATGGCCCTTCTAGCTCATGTCCGTTGGCGTCATAGGATAGCTGACGTGCAGCCATTTTAGTCCACCTGTGCAGCACATATTGACTAGGAATTTCATTACACCCCTCATTCTTTAGGACAACGATGATGTGACGACAAATGATACCTAGTGATTCAAACATCCTACAAGAGCAGTGTGCTACCTTTGTACTAGTGTTGAAACTAACTACTCTAACCTTGCCACTCTTGCTGCTAATACCAATGGTCCGGACCTCACCAACCTGCACAATGGATTTAACATGACAATAATCCCTTGCAGCCACCACCTGATGTTGAAATTCAGCAAAAACCTCATGAGTATACACATCTCGACCATGACTCTCAATACTCCAACAAGTCTCAAGCATAGGAAGTGTGTGAAGGCTGGCATTGTCTTCTTGTAATTCTTTTTGTCGTTGTTCCTCTAGAGCTATTTCAAACCTGACCCAAAACTCAATCAATGCAAGATTTCGGTTGGCGAAGTGTCGGAAGAATGCATTCTCACTCTCAGATCTTGATGTAGTACGCAAGATTCCGCCAAGGTGGGTCTCCATAAAATATGTCGGAATCCATGAGTTGCGTGACTCGTACTTCTCCTGCAACCATGTATTATCTGCTAGCCCAAAGTCAGAGATTATTGAAGACCATTGTGACTCAAACTCACTTGGTGTCTCTATGCCCAAACACATGACATAAACCGTTCATGGAAATCTGGATTATTTTTCATTGTGGCACCTACTTTTTCAGTAAGCTTCATGAGGATGTGCCACATACAAAGCCTATGTATAGTGTTTGGAAAAACCTGTTCTATCCCTATTCTCATGCTTTGGTCTTCATCGGTCATGATGAGCTTAGGTGCAACCCCAGACATTGCTTTCAAGAAAGTCTTGAACAACCATATATATGATTCTTTCTTCTCATTCCATAAAAAAGCAACACCAAAGGTGACACAAGATCTGTGGTTGTTAACTCCTGTGAAAGGGGCAAATACTAAGTTATACCTATTAAAGCGGTATGTCGAGTCAAAAGACACAACTTCACCAAACAAAGAGTAATTCTTTCTGCATATGCTATCCGCCCAGAAAATATTTATAAGTTTGTCATTGGCATCGACTTGGTAATCAAAGTAGAATGCTGGATTGGCAGTCTGCTTACTTCTCATTATATCTACTATGATCTGTCCATCTGCTCCCTTAATTGCTCTTTTAAAATCACGGTGAGAGTTTTGGAGGTCACGCTTTGTGCAGCTCACATTTTGTTGACCCCCCTTCTCTACACTAAGCAAGCGATATGTTGCGGATGTGCCAACCATTGCCTTATGACATGTAAGTAGTTTGTTCCTCAACTCACTACTGACTTCTCTATTTGACTTGATAAGATGTCTCTTACTTGGCGAAATAAGTTGGTGAGTGTGTGATGGAACAAACCGGGCGACCTTATATTTGCCGTCATCCTGCCTCTTCAATCCAATCATAGCCTCACAACCACACCTTGTTAAATTGAATTTTCGCTTAGGTTTTATCCTTTCTTCTCCCTGAGCCACCTTCCTCCAACCCTCCCTAGCACAAACAAACCTCTTCCACAATACGCCATGTTCATCTTTGTGTGTCGTCCATGTGCGAACCGAAAACCCGACTTCATGAGCATACATTTTGTAGAATGCCATACCTTCCTCCCAGGTGTCAAATTGCATACCAATTACAGGTTGTAAGTTAGCATCACACTCAGGCTCATATCTTGACCCCTGGACAGGGAAAATATAAAGATGTTTAATTCATAAACTACAACTCATGCATTGGACGTGAGACCAAAACCTACTTACACAAAACGGAAGACTGCTAGCTCGTGTTGGCGTGTGGTAGCTATTTCCATCATTTTCAACCTGCTGGATCGTGCCCTATAATTTTCAGAAAACCCATGAGGTAGCAATAACTGTGTGACGTACGCCTGTGACCAATATAACAAATAATTTACCATGGCAAAGCTGTTGGCATCATCTTCAACTCCCATTGCCGTAGTTGACCCAATGCTTAGAGCAGCACTTCCCATGGACTCCATGGTTGCTTATTTTTGTGCAAATATAACCACAAAACATCAAGATTTTTACTTAGCATAGTGACAATGTAGATTGCAGTTGCAGCAAGACAAAATGAGGAACTTGGACAAGTAGTAATTACATAGAAATTTTAACTGGACATAGTACAGGCCATTTCAGTGTACAATTGAAGGATCAGTGTACAGGCCATTTCGTCTGTTTATCACTAATGGATCGAAGTACTACTAAAATTTCACCATTATTTCTACATCTGAAACATCAGCTCAGTGCTCATACTATTCATAATCCCAAATGGCACTTGTTTCAAATGAATTGGAGAAACTAATGCCCAAAAAAATGAATTAGAAATAGTCCCCTCATTTGTTTTAGCACTAATTGATTGAAGTACATACTGTTCCCCGAGCATAGCCTCCCACGGGCATACCTGAATGAACACACAGCTCGCTGCTGGTGGTCCTTCCTCCTCCTCCTTATCTCTGGCCGCCACGGGATGCTCGGACTCCGGCGTCTCCCCCTCGCCCGCCGACGCTGACCTGAACAAGTTCGCGGCGAGAGGTATCGCTCGGCGTGGGGGAAGAAGAAGCTCAGCCGATGAGCTGTGATTGGAATGTTGGCGGCGGCAGAGAAGGATTCCGACCGGGGTGGGGAGGCGCCGGACGCCAGAGAGGGGAGAGGGACACAGAGAGGGGTGATTCCCCAAATTATGGAACCCTAGCTCAGCTTGGTACAGGAGATGGCGAAGGGACAGAGACGAACTGGGTTGTGAAGTGAATTCCCATGATTTACCAACACTTGCGGGGTTGTTCTGAAAATGTACCTGTAAGTTCCCTCCTGGTTGATATCCTGTCCCTTACTTATCCATCCAATGGCTCAGATCGCTCCGGAGTACCTGGTGCACCAGTTCGACGGGTGCACAGGATACGTTCTCTGGGCTGAGTAGTGGAGGGGAAAGTGAGGGATGTTAGAGCATCTCCAACAGACGCCCAATATTAGCGCCGTGCCAAAAAAAAATCGCAAGTTTAGCGTGCACGGAGTTGAAAATAGCACTCCAGCAAACGCTGCATAATAGAGCACGCTGTAAAAAGCGTTCAACGCGCCGGACGAAACTGGATTGCAAGCCGTATATTCAGCGCTTGAGCTCCAGCGCGCTGAACTTCTCACGCACGTGAAAAGCGTCCCGTGCGTCTGGAGCCGCCGTTGGCCTCCTCGCATGCGCGCGCCAGCTCGCCAGCCAGCCACGGACGGGGCGGATCGCGGCCACGGCCACGGCGGCGGCGGGCGGGAGGAGCGCAGGCGTGAGCCCAGCCACAACGGCGGCGGGCGGGCGCGGCCACAGCCACGCCACGAAGCGGCACTGCAGCGGGCGCGACCACGCCACGCCATGGCGGTGGCGGGCAGGGAGGAGCACAGGCGCGGGCCCAGCCACGACGGCGGCGGGCGCGGGCCCGCCGCGACGGCGCGCGCGGGCGGGCCACGCCACGAAGCGGCAGCGCGGCGCGGGCGGACGCGACCATGGTCATGAGCAGGAGGGCGGCGCGCCACGCCACAGCGGTGGCGGGGCTGGGAGGAGCGCGGCCACAACGAGGCGGAGCACGGCCACGGCCACAGGCAGCACGGCCCCGACGAGGTGGAGCGCGGCCACGGCCACAGCGGGGCGAGCTAGGTACGGGCGTCTGTTGGAGTTACTACTGTTGCTAGTTGGGTAGTATATTTTTGGCATCTGCTGGAGATACTCGGTCGTCCGGCGTGCTAAAACGCTATTTTAGCGGTGTAAAAGAAATTTAGCGCGTGGCTACGGAGGGTGTCTGTTGGAGATGCTCTTAGTTGGATGGGACAAAACTGAGCAAAACTGAGAAATCAAAGCATAAAAAGAAAAATTCCTTTTGTATATGTAGAATAAATTCTGTGCGTTTCTTTTGGTGCATTTGCATTTACGTGATTACTAGTGGCTTGGAATGCTCATCCGTCGTCAAAATAAATAAAATATATTAATATATATCTTCACTCGTTGACTATTAATTTTGTACATCTCATCAAATAAAATAAATACAATTTATTGATGACTATTAATTTGGTACATCTCACCAAATCAAATACTACATGAGGTCCCAAATAAACATAATTTTTTGATTACTGTTAATGTGCTACGCCTCACCAGACCAAATAAATAGATGACTATTAATTTGGTACATCTCACCAAATAAAATAAATACATATATTAAAATTATATAGTAATTTACATAGTTGCTATTAATTTGGCAAATCTCACCAAATCCATAGTTTAATGTGGTAGATGCACTATAAAATAGTCTTGCCATTTCGTTTGTTCTTTCTTAGAACTTATATATCACACAACAATCTGCAACTCGCTCCTTTAGCACAAACACTAGTTAAAATGAGGACTACCCAGATGTTGCTTCTGTCCCTAGTCTTTCTCATGCTAGCATCAGGTACTCATTTGTTCATGTAATGCATTTGTTCAGAATCTCTCCCAACAAATAATGGTCTTCTTGTGACTGTCCCTTTTCTTAATCATGAAATTTTGCAGATGTGGTACTGGAGGCATCAATGGATGATAGCATGAAACTCTACACATGTGTGCAAAAAATTCTCCCATCGACAAAGCCATGTGATAGCAAAACTTGTGAAAAAAAATGTGTGAAACGTACAAGGCAAACCAAATCTAGCATGTGTGTTCTTGAGGGGTGCCAGTGCACGTTATGCATAGATCCGGCTCCAACCATCCATGATAATGAACAAATGGGTACCAATTAGCTAATATAGGATAGTGTGTTAAGCAAATAAAGTGACGAAATCACAAATGGTGTAATAGCAAGGTTGTAAACTCATAAGCCATATAAAGAGTCATGAATTTGGTCTTGCTTCTTGAATTATCTAAAATTATGAAGTAGATATAAAATTTGTATGCTTGAAAAAAGTTTTTGTTTTCTTTGTATTAATTGTGATGTGGCTTGCATGTGGATGGTGAATGAGCGTCGTTCCCTTCCTGTAGGCATTGATGTTGAAGAACCTTGTTATTCTTGTGGTCTCAAGCTTGGTGCGCATATGGCCGTTATTGTAGTTTATTGACTGTTGTTTTGATCGCTTCGATATATTTTTATTCTTTTCTTGCTTAGGCATAGCTTTGATATAGTATGACTTTACTCTTTGCCGGTGTTTTTTTGTGTCTGCGCGTTGGTGTTGCATGTGTGTATCTTACTTATGCAGAGGCTAGGTGTATGCTCATTGTTTTTATATTCACTTGATGTTTCATCTTGAGTAGATAAAATCCACCCTTTGTATCAAAGAAAGCAACAGAGTGTGATGTTTTTAGCTGTAAAGAGGAACATGAAAAAGGAGGTTGCTTTCTCCCAATTTTGTTTTTTTATATTTCTTGAGTTGTAAAGAGGAACATGAAATTTATTTAGTTTTGACCTTTTTTTGGGGGGGAGGGGGGTCTTGTCCTAGGCGATTGAAACTACTGTGGTATGCATACTTTGTCAGCACCATGCGCATCCAACTGAAATGAGTGAATAAACATACAACTGAAATGAGTGAATAAACACACTATAACGCGTCTATATACATCTGAACCAGGAAAAAATGACATCTTATAATAGTGAACAGAGGAAGTATCATATATACATATCTCATATTTTGGTCATATACGCAAATTCAAATAATTTTTTTTCAAGTGTTTCTTAAGCACATGGTAAAATATATCTTTGCAAAGTGTACGTAGAAAAAACTTGACAAAGTTGTTTTTGTCGAATGTAAGTTTACCAAGTGTGGTTTGCCGAGTGTAACACTAGATAAACTGTTTACGGAGTGTATTTTTTCCTTTAACAAGGGAGTACATGACATTCGGTAAAGAAAATGATTCTGATATATAGTGCTAGTTATTATTTAATAGAAATTCCTGCCACTACTCGATTGGAAGGGGGAATCACATGCTGCAAGTCTTGGGTATCACAAGTAAACTCAAGTTTAACAGAAACTAAAAGGGTTGGGTGAGATTTGCTGCGCCATTGGTGTTGTTGGGTTTCTCCAAAAAATAATTATGCTGTTTCAAAATATAAGATGTATTACTTTTTTAAAAAGTCAAACCTTTTAAGTTTGATCAAATCTATAGAGAAATATATCAAAATCCATAATATGAAATCAATATTTTAAAATTCATCATGAATGAATTCCCATACCTTTTCTGTTTAATATTGTGGATGTTGATATTTTTTCTCTGAACTTGGTCAGAGTTAAACAAATTTGACTTTCTACAAAACTAATACCCTTTATACTTCTACCCATGAAATATCAGTTTGGCGGGTGGGTATATGATAGTGTGTTTTATTTTTATTTATAATGCGGTTATTTAGTGGGGCTTTCGTGGTGTGATTCTGTGTTATCTGCTAACCATCCTACACGTGGGTAAATTTCTGTCTTGGTGCTCGCATGTACTACTATATTGGTGCTACAATATCACATGGTGACGCTTCTTTTTTTAGGTGGTGGGAGGGTGCGTGAGATTGATATGTTTTAGGCCGGTTGCTGCAGATTGATATGAAAAATCGTTGGCCCGATCAAAATCTTAAACCAAATCCAAAATTGAATACCTCAACTGAATGAAAGAGCTTCAAAATTAAGAAACACAGTGAATTAAAAAAATTGAATGAAAGAGCTTGAGAGAGTGTTGAGCCGGTCAAAGTAGGTTGAACCAATACTAAATTGAATACCTCAATTAATTGCGAGGCCTTAAAAATTAGAAAGTATAATGTATAGTATAAAAGAATTGAATGAGAGAGCTTTGGAAAATTGTTGACCCGGTCAAATGAAATGACCCAATTTTAATTAGAGACCTCAATTGAATGTGGGCTCTTTAAAACTAGGGAGCGGTCAATGTTATAGAGTATTATAGACATAGGCCAGTTTAGTAAACTCGCGTTTTACCCAAAACTCAACTCCAAAATAGCCGAAGCCACTGTGTCACATGTTATGATGTGCCATTGCTCTAGTTTCTAGCCAACCAGTAGTTTCTAGCCGCCCATGCAGTGTTAGTCTCGTTCACAATTTCACGTAGCCTTTTAGTAGTTTCCCATTGCTCATGTTACACAGTCCCATTGCCTTTTTTTTATATTCAAATCCTCCTCACGTTGTTCTTCCGCTGCTTTCTGCTAAATCTAATTCAAGCCAGCAATTCGCTAGATCTTTCAAAAAAAAGAAAACAATTTCATGTAGCTTTCATGGACGTAGTTTTTCTGTTAGCTATCCAAACCATCACGAGCGGATCGTGGGATGGCATGTCTTCCACATCTTTTATATATAATTGGTTGATTGCATGTCTTCCACATCTTTTAGTACCTATTAAACAACAATCTAAAGTACCGTTGTATAGTATATCGCTTGGCTCTTATAATCGCTTGATGAATTCTCGAACATGTAGTGTTGTTTTCAAGTGTTTTGTTCTGATACTTGTGTGGCGTAATTGTTTGTGACGTTTATGATCTTGATTTCATAAGTCATAGCTAGTTTCCTTTTATGTTTGTTATTTCATTACTTTTCCTCAATATTCAATGGGTTGTCAGTGTTCTATTTTGCCATGATTTGTGGTTTCCCTTCCTAAAGAAAGTTGTTGCAACGCTTTCCTTATTTACTCATGTCATTACTATTATTTGTATTTGGTTTGAGTCAAAGTTAGCAAAAAAAACCAGTTTATTCTTTGATTTGTAGAATAAAAGAATGACTACAGAGATTGCGAAATGGTCCATATAATAATTGAACTAAATATAATTGTTTCATGCTTGTTGAGGTGTATAAGAATCATATGCCAGTATAGTGTTACTGCATAGCTGTAGTGTTACATAGCAGGTTGGATTAAAAAAAACTACATGAATAAACTAGCTTGAAACAGATAATTGTGAAATTGGTAGCACAATCAGCATACTTGAAGCTTAAACCTGATTTTTTTTCCTTCATCATATATTGTTATATCGGTTGGCCATGTTAATAATATAAGTCCATACTTTAGAGTATCAACTTTGTTTGATATTTACAAAACATTTATATGTTTTCCCCTCTGCGTAGGTAACTAAGAACTAACAAGTAATATAACCCTCGCATCGGGGCTCGCTCCATTATACAAGGTCATAGTTGTCCATTTAACACTGCTGCTCAATATGATATCTTTCAAAATAGTGGTGTTCACATTACTTGAAGAGTGTACCATTCAATCTTATACTACCTTTTTTCATGTGAGTAAGTTCATATCACTTTATCCTTTTGCTTATTGATATTGTAGTTTTATGTATAATCATTGTAGTGCATTTTCACAACATGTCTCTTGGTCGGTTTTAACTAGGTATGTAAATGGCCATTAGCCTCTGGTCCAAACCACAAGTTGTTGTGGTCACACAATTTATTTTCTTCAATTTTGATCAATATAAATGTTTAATGTTACTTGTTGAATACATTATCAAAATGACATTACTAGATTAATCATATTAACTGATTCCATCGCGGATCACATTATATATTTTTTTTGATAATGTTGTAACTAAAACGTACAACCAAACTTTAGTTTCTGATATTGTGCTGAGTTAAAAGGAAATTATTTTTGTTTTGCAGTGAAGGAAGTATCAATTAATAAATTGATGTTTGATGTCTTCCTATGGTGGTAGTGGTAGTTTGCCCGTCCAGAGGTGATGGCAGTACATGCAGGAGTGAAGTTGAGCATGGCTGTTAGAGGATGTTAGAACGGTAATACACTGGTTGGACTCTGACCAATGTTTCAGAAGTTCTAAAGGGTTGGTTTCCACCATCTAGATATTCCAAGCTGTGCTAAACTCAAAAAATAATTTGCTATATTTTCCCCTCTAGTTTTTATTTGAATCCATGAAGAGACTTGGATTGAAGAGTCATAATGGGAGTGAGGAGAGTAGACCTGGAGCTCCCTTGTGGCATGTGTGATGTTGATCTTATGAACTGGTTGTGCTCGTGACCAAATAAATCTCTGTTTCCTTAGTTGGTATCCATGTTTAATTAGTTAGTTATGTTGTTCATGTGAAAATTAGGGTAATGTGTAGTAATTTTTAGCGGATCGTTATATGTTAATATGTTATCGTCAGGGTGAAATAATGTTAAATTGCTGCCTTGTGATTCTACACTGTGTGGTGAACAAATTGGGACACAATGATCGTGTAGAAATTTTTGTACTGGATCGTTATATGTTGTGCTGTTATTCAAGCATGTGCAATGATCAAATTTTGGTGCAACATGACTTGTCTACTTGTTCATGTAATTAATTGTTATCTGTTGTACATCGCTGATGAAAATGGTGCAAGCGATTTCTTCAATTCTCTCTCGAGTCTTGACACCTCATCGATTGTGCAATGGCATGTGACTGTGCCGGTTTTTCTTCAAATGCGGCAACTCAAGACTTTGCCAAGTTGTTGAAAAGCTGATAGTTGAGGACCGGATACAGTCTAAAAACATTCATGGTTGATTCTGTCATGTGTGCCTGTGCTCTGAAGATAGAGATAATGAATTGTTGTGTGGTTTCCTAAATGGACTACATGATGCAGATGCCACAACTATGGTGGTTATAGCAGAGTAAGCTACCTTGTCTTTCCTAGAATGAAGGGTTCCTATAGTGTGGAAGGATGCTCAGATGATCTTAGGCAGCAATTTTCATAATTACCGTGTTTGTTGCTAAATAAAGAAGCGCTGCACGAAAACATTGAGTTGATTGTAGTCTACAGTCCAGATGAGAAGATCCATTCAGCTCAATAAAAGACAAGGAAAAGCACTCTCTTACTCTGTTTTTGCTTTAATTTCTTCAGAGCAGCTTTGAGTTCCATGAATACCAAGTTTTTCCATGCAGCACTAGGCTACTATGTAGAATCTCCACCTGCCACTAGGATCCATGCGGTAATCTCGTGAGAATATACCACTATCTGATACCCAACATTGCCATTCAAGCCATCCCAATAATCAACCATGTAGCAGTGCACACACTTTATGTGGAAAAAAGCAGTGCACTTCTACTGCTTTCTGAATTTCATTTCATGCCAATCTATTTCACACAGTTTCACCCACAACACAAACCATTTGCTGACTGAACCCACAAATGCATTGCCCCTCAACCGAGCTGAATCACCAGGTCAATGGATCCACCAAGGGGCAAGCAAGCGTCGTGATGCTGTTGCGCCTCGTGCACAGTCGCTGACCTGTTGCCGACTTGGATCCCAAAGAGGCCACACGACCACCACTGAAGTGGGGAGCAACCTAAAATGCTGTGAGCCCATGCCCACTACCACCAGAGGATCCTATGATGGTACTATGTTGTGCCACACAATAATTCACCAGAGGGTCCATCTAATCTCCTGAGCAGTGGCTGAATGGATGGTTGAGACGGACCAGTGCGGCACCCTTGCCAAGTTTCTGCAAAGTGACCCGTGGGATGACATGGCAACGTTTGGATAAAAATCTGAGTGCATACATATATGCTGTACTGCTCCTTTCTCTATTCAGAAATAGCACATTTGACATTATTTTCGTGTCGTCTGCGATATAGGTTTCAAATCCACTAAATCTTTGCTTAAAATCCCACAAAAAAAACTTCGCTCAAAGAATTAAAAGTCATATTTACGTAAAGATCAATAATCTTAAGGAACATTATTTTCTAAACCTACAAAAGATCTATCTCAGGTAGCATTTATGGGTAGGGATCTCTCTCTCCTCTCTCTTGTTGGGTAACGTAGTAATTTCAAAAAATTTCCTACGATCACGCAAGACCATGGTGATGGCATAGCAACGAGAGGGGAGAGTGTCCGCCCACGCACTCGTGAGACCGAAAGCGAAGCGTTATATCAACGCTGTTGATGTAGTCGACGTCTTCACGATCCGACCGATCCAAGCACCGTTACTCGCACCTCCGAGTTCTTAGCACACGCTCAGCTCGATGACGATCCCCGGCTCCGATCCAGCAAAGCGTCGGGAGGAGTTCCACAAGACGACGGGCAGGACGATCTTGATGTTCTACCGTCGCAGGCTTCGCCTAAGCACCGCAACAATATGACCGAGGTGGAATATGGTGGAGGGGGCACCGACACGGCTAAGGAACGATCACGAAGATCAACTTGTGTGTCCTAGGGTGCCCCCCGCCCAGATATAAAGGAGCAAGGGGGAGGGCCGGCCAGCCCTTGGGGCGCATCAAGGGAGGGGGGAGTTCTCCTCCTAGTAGGAGTAGGACTCCCCTTTCCTAGTCCTACTAGGAAGAGGGAAGGGGGAAGGAAAGAGAGGGAAAGGGGGGCTGCGCCCCCCCTTCCTAGTCCAGTCGGACTCCCCATGGAGGGGGGCGCCACCTCCTGGTGCAGCCCTCTCTCCCTCTTGGCCCAATAAGGCCCATAACTTCCCGGGGTTCCGTAACCCCTCCGGCACTCCGTTTTTCTCCGAAACTTCCGGAACCTTTCCGTGTCCGAATATAACCATCCAATATATCAATCTTTATGTCTCGACCATTTCGAGACTCCTCGTCATGTCCGTGATCACATCCGGGACTCGAACTCCTTCGGTACATCAAAATACATAAACTCATAATATAACCGCTCATTGAAACCTTAAGCGTGCGGACCCTACGGTTCGAGAACTATGTAGACATGACCTAGAACCATTCTCGGTCAATAACCAATAGCGGAACCTGGATGCCCATATTGGTTCCTACATATTCTACGAAGATCTTTATCGGTCAAACCGCATAACAACATACGTTGTTCCCTTTGTCATCGGTATGTTACTTACCCGAGATTCGATCGTCGGTATCCAATACCTAGTTTAATCTCGTTACCGGAAAGTCTCTTTACTCGTTCCGTAATACATCATCTCACAACTAACTCATTAGTTGTAATGCTTGCAAGGCTTATGTGATGTGTATTACCGAGAAGGCCTAGAGATACCTCTCCGACAATCGGAGTGACAAATCCTAATCTTGATTCATGCCAACTCAACATATACTTTCGGAGACACTTGTAGAGTACCTTTATAATCACCCATTACGTTAGACGTTTGGTAGCACACAAAGTGTTCCTCCGTAAACGGAGTTGCATAATCTCATAGTTGCAGGAACTTTGTATAAGTCATGAAGATAGCATAAGCAACATACTAAACGATCAAGTGCTAAGCTAATGAAATGGGTCATGTCAATCACATCATTCTCCTAATGATGTGATCCCATTAATCAAATGACAACACATGTCTATGGTTAGGAAACATAACCATCTTGATTAATGAGCTAGTCCAGAGAGGCATACTAGTGACTATCTGTTTGTCTATGTATTCACACATGTATTATGTTTCCGTTAATACAATTCTAGCATGAATAATAAACATTTATCATGATATAAGGAAATAAATAATAACTTTATTATTGCCTCTAGGGCATATTTCCTTCAGCCTCCCACTTGCACTAGAGTCAATAATCTAGATTACACAAGAATGATTCTAACACCCATGGAGTCTTGGTGCTGATCATGTTTTGCTCGTGGAAGAGGCTTAGTCAACGGTCTCGCAACATTCAGATCCGTATGTATTTTGCAAATCTCTATGTCTCCCACTTGGACTTGGTCCCGAATGGAATTGAAGCGTCTTTTGATATGCTTGGTCCTCTTGTGAAATCTGGATTCCTTTGCCAAGGCAATTGCACCAAGATTGTCACAGAAGATCTTCATTGGTCCCGATGCACTAGGTATGACACCTAGATCGGAAATGAACTCTTTCATCCAGACTCCTTCATTTGCTGCTTCCGAAGCAGCTATGTACTCCGCTTCACATGTAGATCCCGCCACGACGCTTTGTTTAGAACTGCACCAACCGACAGCTCCACCGCTTAATAAAAATACGATCCGGTTTGCGATTTAGAATCGTCCGGATCAGTGTCAAAGCTTGCATCGACGTAACCATTTACGACTAGCTCTTTGTCACCTCCATATACGAGAAACATATCCTTAGTCCTTTTCGTATTTCAGGATGTTCTTGACCGCTGTCCGATGATCCACTCTGGATTACTTTGGTACCTTCCTGCCAAGCTTACAGCTAAGCATACGTCAGGTCTGGTACACAGCATTGCATACATGATAGAGCCTATGGCTGAAGCATAGGGAACATTTTTCATTTTCTCTCTATCTTCTGCTGTGGTCGGGCATTGAGTCTGACTCAATCTTACACCTTGTACTACAGGTAAAAACCTTTCTTTGCTCGATCCATTTTGAACTTCTTCAAAACTTTATCAAGGTATGTGCTTTGTGAAAGTCCTATTAAGCGCCTTGATCTATCTCTATAGATCTTGATGCCCAATATGTAAGCAGCTTCACCGAGGTCTTTCATTGAAAACTTTTATTCAAGTATCCTTTTATGCTATCCAGAAATTCTATATCATTTCCAATCAACAATATGTCGTCCACATATAATATCGTAAATGCTACAGAGCTCCCACTCACTTTCTTGTAAATACATGCTTCTCCAAAAGTCAGATAAAACCATATGCTTTGATCACACTATCAAAGCGCTTATTCCAACTCCGAGAGGCTTGCACTGCACCATAAATTGATCGTTGGAGCTTGCACACTTTGTTAGCACCCTTTGGATCAACAAAACCTTCTGGTTGCATCATATACAACTCTTCTTCTAGAAATCCATTCAAGAATGCAGTTTTACATCCATTTGCCAAATTTCATAATCATAAAATGCGGCAATTGCTAACATGATTCGGACGGACTTAAGCATCGCTACGGGTGAGAAAGTCTCATCGTAGTCAACCCCTTGAACTTGTCGAAAACCTTTTGCAACAAGTCGTGCTTTATAGACAGTTACATTACCATCAGCGTCAGTCTTCTTCTTAAAGATCCATTTATTCTCAATAGCTTGCCGATCATCGGGCAAGTCTACCAAAGTCCATACTTTGTTCTCATACATGGATCCCATCTCAGATTTCATGGCTTCAAGCCATTTTGCGGAATCTGGGCTCACCATCGCTTCTTCATAGTTCGTAGGTTCACCATGATCTAGTAGCATGATTTCCAGAATAGGATTACCGTACCACTCAGTGCGGATTTTGTTCTGGTTGATCTACGAAGTTCAGTGACAACTTGATCTGAAGTTTCATGATCTTCATCATTATCTTCCTCACTAACTGGTGTAGGTGTTACAGAAACTGATTTCTGTGACGAACTACTTTCCAATAAGGGAGCTGGTACTATTACCTCATCAAGTTCCACTTTCCTCCCACTCACTTCTTTCGAGAGAAACTCCTTCTCTAGAAAGGATCCATTTTTAGCAACGAATGTCTTGCCTTCGGATCTGTGATAGAAGGTGTACCCAATTGTCTCCTTTGGGTATCCTATGAAGACACATTTTTCCGATTTGGGTTCAAGCTTATCAGGTTGAAGTTTCTTCACATAAGCATCGCAACCCCAAACTTTCAGAAACGACAACTTTGGTTTCTTGCTAAACCATAGTTCATAAGGCGTCGTCTCAACGGATTTTGACGGTGTCCTATTTAACGTGAATGCGGCCGTCTCAAGAGCATATCCCCAAAATGATAGCGGTAAATTTGTAAGAGACATCATAGATCGCACCATATCCAGTAAAGTGCGATTACGACGTTCGGACACACCATTGCGCTGTGGTGTTCCGGGTGGCGTGAGTTGCGAAACTATTCCGCATTGTTTCAAATGTAGACCAAACTCGTAACTCAAATATTCGCCTCCACGATCAGATCGTAGAAACTTTATTTTCTTATTACGATGATTTTCAACTTCACTCTGAAATTCTTTGAACTTTTCAAATGTTTCAGACTTATGTTTCATTAAGTAGATATACCCATATCTGCTTAAGTCATCTGTGAAGGTGAGAAAATAACGATATCCGCCACGAGCTTCAACATTCATCGGACCACATACATCTGTATGTATGATTTCCAACAAATCTGTTGCTCTCTCCATAGTACCGAGAACGGGTTTTAGTCATCTTGCCCATGAGGCACGGTTCATAAGTGCCAAGTGATTCATAATCAAGTGACTCCAAAAGTCCATCAAGATGGAGTTTCTTCATGCGCTTTATACCGATATGACCTAAACGGCAGTGCCACAAATAAGTTGCACTATCATTATCAACTCTGCATCTTTTGGTTTCAACATTATGAATATGTGTATCACTACTATCGAGATTCATTAAAAATAGACCACTCTTCAAGGGTGCACAACCATAAAAGATATTATTCATATAAATAGAACAACCATTATTCTCTGATTTAAATGAATAACCGTCTCGCATCAAACAAGATCCAGATATAATGTTCATGCTCAACGCGGCACCAAATAACAATTATTTAGGTCTAAAACTAATCCCAAGGTAGATGTAGAGGTAGCGTGTCGATCTGCGATCACATCGACTTTGGAACCATTTCCCACGCGCATCGTCACCTCGTCCTTTGCCGGTGTTCGCAATCCGTAGTCCCTGCTTTGAGTTGCAAATATTAGCAATGTAACCAGTATCAAATACCTGTGTACTATCTGCGAGCTCTAGTAAGGTACACATCAATAACATGTATATCACATATACCTTTGTTCACCTTGCCATCCTTCTTATCCGCCAAATACTTGGGGCAGTTCCGCTTCCTTGACCAGTCCGCTTGCGAGAAGCACTCAGTTTCAAGTTTAGGTCCAGACTTGGGTTTCTTCTCTGATCAGCAACTTGTTTGCTGTTCTTTTGAAGTTCCCTTCTTCTTCCCTTTGCCTTTCTTCTTGAAACTAGTGGTCTTAATGACCATCAACACTTGATGCTCCTTCTTGATTTCTACCTCCGCAGCTTTTAGCATTGCGAAGAGCTCGAGCATAGTCTTTACTAACCCTTGCATATTATAGTTCATCACGAAGCCTTTGTAGCTTGGTGGCAGTGATTGAAGAATTTCATCAATGACACAATCATCGGAAGATTAACTCCCGGTTGATTCAAGTGATTGTAATACCCGGACATTTTGAGTATGTGCTCACCGATGTAACTATTCTCCTCCATCTTGCAGCTATAGAACTTATTGGAGACTTCATATCTCTCAATCCGGGCATTCTGTTGAAATATCAACTTCAACTCCTGGAACATCTCATATGCTCCATGACGCTCAAAACGTCGTTGAAGACCCGGTTCTAAGCCGTAAAGCATGGCACACTGAACTATAGAGTAGTCATCAGCTTTGCTCGCCAGACGTTCTTAACGCCGTCGGTTGCATCAAGAAGAGGTCTGGCACCTAGCGGTGCATCCAGACGTAACTCTTCGTGCAGCAATGAGGATAATCCTCGAGTTACGGACCCGATCCGTGTAATTGCTACCATCATCTTTCAATTTTGCTTTCTCAAGGAACGCATTAAAATTCAACGGAACAACAAAGACGAGCCATCTATCTACAGTAAACATAGACAAGCAAAATACTATCAGTACTAAGTTCATGATAAATTTAAGTTCAATTAATCATATTACTTAAGAACTCCCACTTAGACAGACATCTCTCTAGTCATCTAAGTGATCACGTGATCCAAATCAACTAAACCATAACCGATCATCACGTGAGATGGAGTAGTTTTCAATGGTGAACATCTTATGTTGATCATATCTACTATATGATTCACGCTCGACCTTTCGGTCTCCGTGTTCGAGGCCATATCTGCATATGCTAGGCTCGTCAAGTATAACCTGAGTATTCTGCGTGTGCAAAACTGGCTTACACCCGTTGTAGATGGACGAGAGCTTATCACACCCGATCATCACGTGGTGTCTCGCACGATTTAACTTTGGCAACGGTGCATACTCAGGAGAACACTACTTGATAATTTTAGTGAGAGATCATCTTATAATGCTACCGTCAATCAAAGCAAGATAAGATGCATAAAGGATAAACATCACATGCAATCAATATAAGTGATATGATATGGCCATCATCATCTTGTGCTTGTGATCTCCATCTCCAAGCACCGCCATGATCACCATCGCCACCGGCGCGACACCTTGATCTCCATCGTAGCATCGTTGTCGTCTCGCCAACTATTGCTTCTACGACTATCGCTACCGCTTAGTGATAAAGTAAAGCAATTACATGGCGTTGCATTTCATACAATAAAGCGACAACCATATGGCTCCTGCGATTGCGATAACTCGGTTACAAAACATGATCATCTCATACAATAAAATATAGCATCACGTCTTGACCATATCACATCACATCATGCCCTGCAAAAACAAGTTAGACGTCCTCTACTTTGTTGTTGCAAGTTTTACGTGGCTGCTACGGGCTGAGCAAGAACCGTTCTTACCTACGCATCAAAACCACAACGATATTTCGTCAAATAGACTCCGTTTAACCTTCTCAAGGACGGGCGTAGCCACACTCAGTTCAACTAAAGTGAGAGAGACAGACACCCGCCGGTCACCTTTAAGCAACGAGTGCTCACAGCGGTGAAACCAGTCTCGCGTAAGCGTCACGCGTAATGTCGGTCCGGCCGCTTCATCTCACAATACCGCTGAACCAAAGTATGACATGCTGGTAGGTAGTATGACTTGTATCGCCCACAACTCACTTGTGTTCTACTCGTGCATATGACATCAACGCATAAAACCAGGCTCGATACCATTGTTGGGTAACGAGTAATTTCAAAAATTTCCTACGATCACGCAAGACCATGGTGATGGCATAGCAACGAGAGGGAGAGGTCCGCCCACGCCTCGTGAGACCGAAAGCGGAAGCGTTATATCAGCTGTTGATGTAGTCGACGTCTTCACGATCCGACCGATCCAAGCACCGTTACTCGGCACCTCCGAGTTCTTAGCACACGCTCAGCTCGATGACGATCCCCGGCTCCGATCCAGCAAAGCGTCGGGAGGAGTTCCACAAGACGACGACAGCGGCAGGACGATCTTGATGTTCTACCGTCGCAGGGCTTCGCCTAAGCACCGCAACAATATGACCGAGGTGGAATATGGTGGAGGGGGCACCGACTGGCTAAGGAACGATCACGAAGATCAACTTGTGTGTCCTAGGGTGCCCCCTGCCTGTGTATATAAAGGAGCAAGGGGAGGGCGGCCAGCCCTTGGGGCGATCAAAGGAGGGGGAGTCCTCCTCCTAGTAGGAGTAGGACTCCCTTTCCTAGTCCTACTAGGAAGAGGAAGGGGAAGGAAAGAGAGGAGAGGGAGAGGGAAAGGGGCTGCCCCCTTCCTAGTCCAATTCAGACTCCCCATGGAGGGGGCGCCACCTCCTGGTGCAGCCCTCTCTCCCCTCTTGGCCCAATAAGGCCCATAACTTCCCGGGGTTCCAGTAACCCTCCGGCACTCGGTTTTTCTCCGAAACTTCGGAACCTTTCCGTGTCCGAATATAACCATCCAATATATCAATCTTTATGTCTCGACCATTTCGAGACTCCTCGTCATGTCCGTGATCACATCCGGGACTCGAACTCCTTCGGTACATCAAAATACATAAACTCATAATATAATCGTCATTGAAACCTTAAGCGCATGGACCCTACGGTTCGAGAACTATGTAGACATGACCTAGAACCATTCTCGGTCAATAACCAATAGCGGAACCTGGATGCCCATATTGGTTCCTACATATTCTCTGAAGATCTTTATCGGTCAAACCGCATAACAACATACGTTGTTCCCTTTGTCATCGGTATGTTACTTACCCGAGATTCGATCGTCGGTATCCAATACCTAGTTTAATCTCGCTATCGAAAGTCTCTTTACTCGTTCCGTAATACATCATCTCACAACTAACTCATTAGTTGTAATGCTTGCAAGGCTTATGTGATGTGTATTACCGAGAAGGCCTAGAGATACCTCTCCGACAATCGGAGTGACAAATCCTAATCTTGATTCATGCCAACTCAACATATACTTTCGGAGACACTTGTAGAGTACCTTTATAATCACCCGATACGTTGTGACGTTTGGTAGCACACAAAGTGTTCCTCCGTAAACGGAGTTGCATAATCTCATAGTTGCAGGAACTTTGTATAAGTCATGAAGATAGCATAAGCAACATACTAAACGATCAAGTGCTAAGCTAATGAAATGGGTCATGTCAATCACATCATTCTCCTAATGATGTGATCCCATTAATCAAATGACAACACATGTCTATGGTTAGGAAACATAACCATCTTGATTAACGAGCTAGTCCAAGAGAGGCATACTAGTGACTATCTGTTTGTCTATGTATTCACACATGTATTATGTTTCCGGTTAATACAATTCTAGCATGAATAATAAACATTTATCATGATATAAGGAAATAAATAATAACTTTATTATTGCCTATAGGGCATATTTCCTTCATCTCTCTCCTCTCTCTCTCTCTCTCTCTCTCTCCCATGCTCCAGCGAGTTTGAAGGCAAGCCGACTGCGATCTGGGCTTCGCGCCTAGCCTGGATCTCCTTGAGCTGCTGGAGGCGCCACTCCGGCATGAGCATGCCTTAGGCTGTCACCCTCTGCTAGGCCATGATTGTCAGCGGACGACGAGCAGAGAGGAAGGGAAGTGGATGCGGCTAGGGCTGGCGGTGCAGAGAGGGAGGAAAATGGATGCGGCTAGGGTTGGGGGTCGTTGTCCGGCTTAAATAGCCGGACCTTGGCACTTTGGCGGCAATCCGGAGCGGTGCCATGCGGCGGCATGAATGTGTCCACACCTCCTCGAAGGAGATGCCCGTCGGACAATTGGTTTTTGAATTATTTTTGTGTGGGACCCTGCCATCAGTCCGACGTGGCGGACGCGCCTGGACCGGCCTAGATTTGGGCTGGATATTAGGGGTACCGGTGAGGCCGGGCGTATAGGATTGTCGTGAGGCACCCGTCTAGGTCGTTTTTTACTGGTGAGCGACCGTGTGACGCCCCCGATTCAATGTACACTAATCATGCACGCAAACGTGTACGATCAAGATCAAGGACTCAAGGGAAGATATCACAACACAACTCTAAAACACAAATTAGTCATACAAGCATCATAATAGAAGCCAGGGGCCTCGAGGGATCGAATACAAATGCTCGATCATAGACGAGTCAGCGGAAGCAACAATATCTAAGTACAGACATAAGTTAAACAAGTTTGCCATAAGATGGCTAGCACAAACTGGGATACAATCGAAAGAGGCGCAGGCCTCCTGCCTGGGATCCTCCTAAACTACTCCTCGTCGTCGTCAGCGGGCTGCACGTAGTAGTAGGCACCTCCAGTGTAGTAGGAGTCGTCGTCGACGGTGGCGTCTGGCTCCTTGGCTCCGGCATCTGGTTGCGACAACCAGGTAGAAGGGAAAGGGGAAAAGAGGAGAAAAGCAACCGTGAGTACTCATCCAAAGTACTGCAAGCAAGGAGCTACACTACATATGCATGGGTATATGTGTAAAGGGCCATATCGGTGGATGAATGTAGAATGCCGAATAAGAGGGGACAGCTAATCACTCGTCAAGACTAGGCTTGAGCCACCTCCATCTTGCAACATGTAGAAGAGAGTAGATTGAAGTTCTCCAAGTAGCATCGCATAGCATAATCCTACCCGGCGATCCCCTCCTCGTCGCCCTGTTAGAGAGCGATTGATATGTCTCCAACATATCTATAATTTTTGATTGCTCCATGCTACTTTATCTATTGTTTTGGACTATAATGGGCTTTATTTTCCACTTTTATATTACTTTTGGGACTAACCTATTAATCGGAGGCCCAACCTGAATTCTTGTTTTTGCCTTTTTGGTGTTTCAAGAAACAGAATATCAAACGGAGTCCAAATGGAATGAAACCTTCGGAAACGTGATTTTCTCACCGAACGTGATCCAGGAGACTTGGACCCTCCGCCAAGGAACATCGGAGGCGGTCACGAGGGTGGGGGGCGCCCCCCCTAGGGCGCGCCCCCTGCCTCGTGGGCCCCTCGAAGGTCCACCGACGTACTCCTTCCTCCTATATATACCTACGTACCCCCAAACGATCAAAATAGGAGCCAAAAACCTAATTCCACCGCCGCAACTTCCTGTATCCACGAGATCCCATCTTGGGGCCTGTTCCGGAGCTCCGCCGGAGGGGGCATCCACCACGGAGGGCTTCTACATCAACACCATAGCCTCTCCGATGAAGTGTGAGTAGTTTACTTTAGACCTTCGGGTCCATAGCTAGTACCTAGATGGCTTCTTCTCTCTTTTTTGATCTCAATACAATGTTCTCTCCCTCTCTCGTGGAGATCTATTCGATGTAATCTTCTTTTTGCGGTGTGTTTGTTGAGACCGATGAATTATGGGTTTATGATCCAGCTTATCTATGAATAATATTTGAATCTTCTCTGAATTCTTTTATGTATGATTGAGTTATCTTTGCAAGTCTCTTCGAATTATCCGTTTGGTTTGGCCAACTAGATTGGTAGTTCTTGCAATGGGAGAAGTGCATGGCTTTGGGTTCAATCTTGGGGTGTCCTTACCCAGTGACAAAAAGGGTTGCAAGGCACGTATTGTATTGTTGCCATCGAGGATAACAAGATGGGGTATTTATCATATTGCATGAATTTATTCCTCTACATCATGTCATCTTGCTTAAGGCGTTACTCTGTTTTTAACTTAATACTCTAGATGCATGCTGGATAGCGGTCGATGGGTGGAGTAATAGTAGTAGATGCAGAATCGTTTTGATCTACTTGTCTCGGACGTGATGCCTATATACATGATCATACCTAGATATACTCATAACTATGCTCAATTCTATCAATTGCTCAACAGTAATTTGTTCACCCACCGTAGAATACTTATGCTCTTGAGAGAAGCCACTAGTGAAACCTATGGCCCCTGGGTCTATTCTCATCATATCAATCTCCATCACTTTTATACTTGCTTTGTTTTTACTTTGCTTTTTTACTTTTCACTTTGCATCTTTATACCAAAAATACCAAAAATATTATCTCTATCAGATCTCACTCTCGTAAGTGACCGTGAAGGGATTGACAACCCCTAATCGCGTTGGTTGCGAGTAGCTATCATTTTGTGCATGTACGAGGGACTTGTGCGTGGCCTCCTACTGGATTGATACCTTGGTTCTCAAAAACTGAGGGAAATACTTACGCTACTGTGCTTCATCATCCTCTCCTCTTCAGGGAAAACAAACGCAAGCTCAAGACGTAGCAAGAAGGATTTCTAGCGCCGTTGCCGGGGAGTCTACGCAAAAGTCAACAATACCAAGTACCCATCACAATCCCTATCTCTCGCATTACATTATTTGCCATTTGCCTCTCGTTTTATTCTCCCCCACTTCACCCTTGCCGTTTTATTCGCCCTTCCTCCGTTCAATCTTGTATTACCATGTGCCTTCTCTTTGCTTGCATCTTCGCTTGCTAAAAGTTTATGGATCCTCATCCACTTGCTAATCTCTTTAAGAGACCCAATTATGATGAACCTATTGCTAGTGAATTGAGTGCACTAGATTATCTTTATGAGGTTTTGCCTGAAATTCGTGAATCTAAAAATTGTGATGAAGTACTTTATGAAGCGATTCACGATAGATCTTTGAATAAAAAGCATGATTGCAATGATTTTACTATAAATTCTATTGATGTCAATTGTGCTTAAAATATGCAAAACCTTAAGCTTGGGGATGCTAGTTCTGCTATGTCCTCTACTTGTTACAATGATCATGATTCGGGTGATTCTTCTTATGATCTTGAAAATTTATTTAATCCCCATGATGAATATGAGATTGATAATAATGTTTGCAATAGTATTGAAAGTGGGTTTGGAAGAGTGTTGACTTTAGATCCCACATATTTGGATTTTGATCAATCTTATGAAGTTTTTGATAAAAGTGGGTTTGGAGAGGTCATGACTTTAGTTAATGTTAATCCCACTATTTCGAAAGAGTGTCAACTTTGCATGCATGTGGATCGTGTTGAAAATATTTTATGTGATAGCTATTTTATTGAATTTGCTTATGATCCCACATGTAATTATCATGAGAGAGGAAAATATGGTCGTAAAAATTTTCATGATAATAAATTACCTCTCGTTATGTTGAGATTGTTATTGTTTCTTTCCACTTCCTTGCATATGCTAGTTTTTGCTTGCTATGATAATTTGTTTGCCTATAAGATGTCTATGCATAGGAAGTATGTTAGACTTAGATGTGTTTGTCACGTGTTTCATGATGCTCTCTTTGTGCTTCAATTCTTGTCTTTCTTGCGAGCATCATTAACATTATCAATGCCTAGCTAGGGGCGTTAAACGATAGCGCTTGTTGGGAGGCAACCCAATTTTATTTTTATTTTTTAGTTTTTGCTTCTGTTTAGGAATAAATAATCCATCTAGCCTCTGTTTAGATGTGGTTTTATCTTTTAATTAGTGTTGTGCCAAGTTAAACCTATTGGATCTTCTTGGATGATAGTTATTTGAACTTGCTGTAATTTCCAAAAAATTTGCGCTCAGTGCCCTAATTTTTAAAAATCACCAGAACGTGATAAAATACTGATTCCAATTGCTTCTGATCAATAGACAAATTTTCCAGGTCGTTTAATTTTGGTAGAATTTTTTGAGTTCCAGAAGTTTGCGTTAGTTCCAGATTACTACAGACTGTTCTGTTTTTGACAGATTCTGTTTTGCGTGTGTTGTTTGCTTATTTCGATGAATCTATGGCTAGTAAAATAGTTTATGATCCATAGAGAAGTTGGAATACAGTAGGTTTAACACCAATATAAATAAAGAATGATTTAATTACAGTACCTTAAATTAGTCTTTTGTTTTCTTTCTCTATCAGAGCTCACGAGATTTCTATTGAGTTTTGTGTTGTGAAGTTTTCAAGTTTTGGGTGAATTCTTTTGATGGATTATGGAACAAGGAGTGGAAAGAGCCTAAGCTTGGGGATGCCCATGGCCCCAAGATAATCCAAGGACACCAAAAGTAAAGCTTGGGGATGCCGGAAGGCATCCCTCTTTAAATCCATTTCCATCGGTAATTTACTTGGAGCTATATTTTTATTCACCACATGATATGTGTTTTGCTTGGAGCGTCTTGTATTATTTGCGTATTTGCTTGTTAGTTTACCACAATCATCCTTGCTGTACAAACCTTTTGAGAGAGCCATACTTGAATTGGAATTTGATAGAATACTCTATGTGCTTCACTTATATCTTTTGAGCTTGATAGTTTTGCTCATAGTTCTTCACTTATATCTTTTGAGCGTGATAATTTTTGCTCTAGTGCTTCACTTAGATCTTTTAGAGCACGGTGGTGGATTTGTTTTAAAGAAACTTGATCTCTCATGCTTCACTTAGATTATTTTGAGAGTCGTTAATAGCATGGTAATTTGCTTAATGTTAATATACTTGGTATTCAAGATATGTGAAACTTTCTTTTGAGTGTGTTGAATACTAAGATAAGTTTGATGCTTGATAATTGTTTTGAGATATGAAGATGATGATATTAGAGTCATGCTAGTTGAGTAGTTGTGAATTCAAAGAATACTTGTGTTGAAGTTTGTGATTCCCGTAGCATGCACGTATGGTGAACCGTTATGTGATGAACTCGGAGCATGATTTATTTATTGATTGTCTTCCTTATGAGTGGCGGTCGGGGACGAGCGATGGCCTTTTCCTACCAATCTATCCCCCTAGGAGCATGCGTGTAATACTTTGCTTTGATAACTTCTAGATTTTTGCAATAAGTATATGAGTTCTTTAAGACTAATGTTGAGTCCATGGATTATACGCACTTTTTCACATCCTTCCACTATTGCTAAGCCTCTCTAATACCGCGCACCTTTCGCCGGTATCATACACCCACCATATACCTTCCTCAAAACAGCCACCATACCTACCTATCATGGCATTTCCATAGCCATTCCGAGATATATTGCCATGCAACTTTCCACCGTTCCGTTTATTATGACACGCTCCATCATTGTCATATTGCTAGCATGATCATGTAGTTGACATCGTATTTGTGGCAAAGCCACCGTTCATAATTCTTTCATATATGTCACTCATGTTTCATTGCATATCCCGGTACACCGCCGGAGGCATTCATATAGAGTCATATTTTGTTCTAAGTATAGAGTTGTAATTGTTGAGTTGTAAGAAAAAAAAAGTGTGATGATCATCATTATTAGAGCATTGTCCCAAGTGAGAAAATGATGATGGAGACTATGATTCCCCCACAAGTCGGGATGAGACTCCGGCCGAAATATAAAAAAAGGCCATAAAAAAAGAGAAAAGGCCCAAATAAAAAAAATGAGAGAAAAAGAGAGAAGGGACAATGTTACTATCCTTTTACCGCACTTGTGCTTCAAAGTAGCACCATGATCTTCATGATAGAGAGTCTCTAATTTTGTCACTTTCATATACTAGTGGGAATTTTTCATTATAGAACTTGGCTTGTATATTCCAATGATGGGCTTCCTCAAATGCCCTAGGTCTTCGTGAGCAAGCGAGTTGGATGCACACCCACTTAGTTTCTTTTGTTGAGCTTTCATATACTTATAGCTCTAGTGCATCCGTTGCATGGCAATCCCTACTCACTCACATTGATATCTATTGATGGGCATCTCCATAGCCCGTTGATACGCCTAGTTGATGTGAGACTATCTTCCCTCTTTTTTGTCTTCTCCGCAACCACCGTTCTATTCCATATATAGTGTTATATCCATGGCTCACGCTCATGTATTGCGTGAAGATTGAAAAAGTTTTGAAAATGTTAAAGTATGAAACAATTGCTTGGCTTGTCATCGTTGTTGTGCATGATTTAAATACTTTGTGTGGGGAAGATGAAGCATAGCCAGACTATATGATTTTATAGGGATAACTTTCTTTGGCCATGTTATTCTGAGAAGACATAATTGCTTAGTTAGTATACTTGAAGTATTATTATTTATTATGTCAATATGAACTTTTGTCTTGAATCTTTCAGATCTGAATATTCATACCATGATTAAGAAGATTTACATTGAAATTATGCCAAAGTATCACTCCGCATCAAAAATTCTCTTTTTATCATTTACCTACTCGAGGACGAGCGGGAATTAAGCTTGGGGATGCCTGATACGTCTCCAACGTATCTATAATTTTTGATTGCTCCATGCTACTTTATCTATTGTTTTGGACTATAATGGGCTTTATTTTCCACTTTTATATTACTTTTGGGACTAACCTATTAACCGGAGGCCCAGCCAAAAATTTGTTGTTTTTGCCTTTTCGGTGTTTCAAGAAGCAGAATACCAAACGGAGTCCAAACGGAATGTAACCTTCGAGCGTGATTTTCTCACGAGCGTGATCCAGAGACTTGGACCCTCGCCAAGGAACATCGGAGGCAGTCACGAGGTGGGGGCCCCCTATGGCGCCCCGCCTCGTGGGCTCCTCAAGCTCCACCGACGTACTCCTTCCTCCTATATATACCCACGCACCCCAAACGATCAAAACAGGAGCCAAAACCTAATTCCACCGCCGAACTTCCTATATCCACGAGATCCCATCTTGGGGCCTGTTCGAGCTCATTGGAGGGGGCATCCACCACGAGGGCTTCTACATCAACACCATAGCCTCTCCGATGAAGTGTGAGTAGTTTACTTCAGACCTTGGGTCCATAGCTAGTAGCTAGATGGCTTCTTCTCTCTTTTGGATCTCAATACAATGTTCTCCCCTCTCTCGTGGAGATCTATTCGATGTAATCTTCTTTTTGCGGTGTGTTTGTTGAGACCGATGAATTGTGGGTTTATGATCCAGCTTATCTATGAATAATATTTGAATCTTCTCTGAATTCTTTTATGTATGATTGAGTTATCTTTGCAAGTCTCTTGAATTATCCGTTTGGTTTGGCCAACTAGATTGGTAGTTCTTGCAATGGGAGAAGTGCATGGCTTTGGGTTCAATCTTGCGGTGTCCTTACCCAAAGGATGTAAAGGGTTGCAAGGCACGTATTGTATTGTTGCCATCGAGGATAACAAGATGGGGTATTTATCATATTGCATGAATTTATTCCTCTACATCATGTCATCTTGCTTAAGGCGTTACTCTGTTTTTACCTTAATACTCTAGATGCATGCTGGATAGCGGTCGATGAGTGGAGTAATAGTAGTAGATGCAGAATCGTTTCGATCTACTTGTCTCGGACGTGATGCCTATATGCATGATCATACCTAGATATACTCATAACTATGCTCAATGCTGTCAATTGCTCAACAGTAATTTGTTCACCCATCGTAGAATACTTATGCTCTTGAGAGAAGCCACTAGTGAAACCTATGGCCCCCGGGTCTATTCTCATCATATCAATCTCCATCACTTTTATACTTGCTTTGTTTTTTACTTTGCTTTTTACAATTCACTTTGCATCTTTATACCAAAAATACCAAAAATACCAAAAATAGTATCTCTATTAGATCTCAGTCTCGTAAGTGACCGTGAAGGGATTGACAACCCCTAATCGCGTTGGTTGTGAGTAGCTATCGTTTTGTGCAGGTACGAGGGACTTGTGTGTGGCCTCCTACTGGATTGATACCTTGGTTCTCAAAAACTGAGGGAAATACTTACGATACTGTGCTGCATCATCCTCTCCTCTTCGGGGAAAACCAACGCAAGCTCAAGACGTAGCAGCGATCACCGGGTTGTATCTGGCACTTGGAAGGGTGTGTTTTATTAAGTATCGGGTTCTAGTTGTCATAAGTCAAGGTACAACTCCAAGTCGTCCTGTTACCGAAGATCACGACTATTCGAATAGATTAACTTCCTTGCAGGGGTGCACCACATAACCCAACACGCTTGATCCTATTTGGCCGGACACACTTTTCTGGGTCATGCCCGGCCGCGGAAGATCAACACGTCGCAGCCCCACCTAGGCCGACAGAGAGGTCAGCACGTCGGTCTAAACCTAAGCTCACAGGGGTCTGGGCCCATCGCCCTTAGCACACCTGCATGTTGCGTACGCGGCCGGAAGAAGACCTAGCCTAGCAGGCGTTCCAGTCCAATCCGGTGCGCGCGCTTCGATCGCCGACGTCACGAAGGCTTGGTGATACCACGACGCCGTCAGTGCCCATAAGCTGTTCAGCGTAGCTGGTTAGTGCGTATAGACCAAATGGCTGACTCAGATCAAATACCAAGATCTCGTTAAGCGTGTTAATGATGTAACTGAGGACACCGACCAGGGCCAGGCCCACCTCTCACCTAGGCGGTCTCAACCTGCCATGTCGCTCCGCCACAAAGATCCACTCGCGGGTGCTCCTACGAGCCGACCCGTCTTTAGTCACCACAGGTATCATGTAAGTATATACCCATGATCACCTCCCAAGTGATCACGGCCTGATAGTATAGCAAGGCAGACGGACAAGAATGTAGGGCCACAAATGGAATACTAGCATCCTATACTAAGCAGGTAGGATTGCACGTAAAGGTATCAACAGTAGTAGCAAGGACAGACTATGCATCAGGATAGAAATAACGGAAAGCAGTAACATGCTACACTACTCTAATGCAAGCAGTATAGAGAAGAATAGGCGATATCTGGTGATCAAGGGGGGCTTGCTGGTTGCTCGGCAAGAAGGAGGGTCGTCAACACCGTAGTCGTCATTGGGTAGCAATGGCGTCGGTCTCGGTGTCTAGCGAGAGAAGAGGGAAGAAACAATAAATACAATGCAAACAAATGCATGACGATGCATGACATGACAAATAACGGTGCTAGGTGTGCCCTAACGCGGCGATGGGTGATACCGTGAAGGGGAAACATCCGGAAAGTATCCCGGTGTTTAGCGTTTTGAAGCGAGAGGTACGGGGGGAAAGTTGAGTGTTTGATATGCTAGGGATGTGTGGTTGATGAACGGGCTGCGTATCCGGATTCGTCTCGTTGTTCTGAGCAACTTTCATGTAGAAAGTATTTCCATCCGAGTTACGGATTAAAAGATATGATTTTCAAAAGAATTTATTAATTTCTGGAATTTAATTATTACTTAATTTAATACGAAATTGGATTAATGACATAAGTATGATGTCATGTTGACATCAGCAGTCAACAGGGGTTGACTAAGTCAAACTGACATGTGGGCCCAGTGGGACCCACCTGTCATACACTGTTTAATTAATTAGGGTTAGGTCAACTAATTACTGCTTAGTTAGACTAATAGGTTAATTTAGACTAATTAAGTAGGATTAATTAACTTAATTAATTTAGTTAATTAATTAATTAAATTTATTATTACTTTATTATTCATTTATTTTATTTTCAAAAAAACGTTCTGGGGCCGGGCCCCACATGTCAATGGCCCTAGGGGCCTAACGGGCGAATGGGTTACGGGCATGGGGGCAGGGCGTGGCGAAATGGGGTGAGCCAGTCTGGCGTAACGGTCGAGGTGGCGTGGCTGTGGTGGGCGCGCGGCCAGGCTGCCTGGCGTCGGCAAAATAGAGGCGATAGGGGATGGGGCGGAGGGGACGATCCGTGGGGAGGAGGGAGGTGGCGGCTCACAGGGGAGCGGGAGGGGCATGGCAGTGGACTCGGGGGCGATCCGTGGGGAGGAGGACGGCGACGACATGCGGCGGGGCGACGAGATCCGGCGGCGGGGTGGACGTAGGCGATGGCGTCTGGTGTGGTCGTCCCGGTCGGCGTGGCTCGAGGAGGCCGGCGGGGAAGAGATGATGGGGCGGCGCCGGCGATGCTGGCGAGTGCCGCCGGGGCGGTCCGGCGAAGACGGGTTCAATCCCGGCGGCGTCGGGGCGAGGTGACGGAGGCGTTCAAGCCTGATCCCGATTGGATCGGGGGAGAGGAAGAGTGGGGGCGCGAGTGGGGGGGGGGGGAAGTGGGGTGTCGGTGCCTAGGGTTCGGTGGGGAGTGGGGGTTAAGGGAGTGAGAGGGCCAGATGGGCCAGTGGGCTGGCCGGCTGGGCGTTTGTGATTGGCTGGGGTTTTCCCGATTTATTTATTTTGTTTGCTTTTCTTTTAGATTTTTCTTTCTACAAGTTTATATTATTTTAGTTTTATAAAACATAAAAGTTGCACCTAAATTAGTATTACTAATTATACCTCGGTCACAAAAAGGTTTAACCCCCAAATAAAATAGTTTAGTATTTTATAAAATACAAAAGGCATTTATCTAGTTGTTTTAGCTACTGCTTAAATCATTTTAGAGCATTCAAACATTTTATAAAAATGTGGTTTCTTCATCTTAATTACCTATGCATTATTTGTCACCGTTTGTACTTTTTAGTTTTGACATTTGAAAACTTTACTAGTTTGAATTTATTTTAAATTTGAATTCTAAATCGGTTTTGAACTATCGAGAGTTTATCAACAGTAAGCAAGGTGACGTGGCATCGTTAACGTGGGATTACTGTAGCCTGATTATCCGGGCGTCACAGACCGTGCCGTCCACTCGGGCATATACTGCCGGGGTGGGGGGGGGGGGGGATCCGGCTGTAGATGCTCTTAGCCGTAGATATTTTTTGTATACCTTGTAACGATTCTTTCATACCTTGTAACGATTCTTTCATAGTTTATATGGCTTGTACTATGCTCGTTCGTATTTGTGATCTCGTTGTCTTACAATTTATGATTTGTGTGCATCTGAGGATGCAGAGTCCGAAAGGAGGTCAGTCGGGAGGGTAGTAAATAGAGTTGGCAACGAGCACAGTTGGGAGGGTAGTAAACAGTGTTACTTCTGTGATCAAGATAAATCTCAGCACATCTTTTCTTAAATGCCCACTAGCCAAGTTACCGTGGCTTATATTACATGTGTCATTTAATGTCACTTCTTCTAACAGCATTGTCACTTTATTTAAGACATGACTAAATAGGATAGAGCCTAAAACAGCGACGGATAGTCACATCGGAGTGTGTGCATATGAAACTGTGAGAATGTGATTTTTAACAAACAAAATATCGCAAGTTTTTTTTTTGCAGGTCATCTACCAGGCAACTGGCTAGATACGTACGTGGTCGTTACTCAGCCATGTGAAAGTCAAGGAGTATATGACATATTGATGCAACTGTTGGGAGACGATAGCACGGGATACTAACAAGCGGTTTGTACGACGGTCCAACAATAGGATAAATGTATAGTCATCTTGTTCTACTTTTATCAATTATGACAATTTTTATTTCATTTCAGTTCGGTCTGTATCAAACTACGTTGTATGCAACATTTTTTTTTCACAAATTTGTATGCATCATTTTAATGCAACATGAGGTCAGGGGTAATCCTTCTTTTCAAAGAAAAAAACTAATAGATTGGTCCTGTTATAGGAACAAATAAATTGGACGAACCCTTACACCGTAAGGAAACCAGCAGAATTTTGGAACGGGTCATCAGAATTTTGGAAACCAGCAGAATTTTGCACCAGCCGGATCATCATCAGTTCGCACCGAGCACACGAGCCGAACGGGCCTTCACGGGTCCTCGTCGGTCCACGGAGTGGGGTCAACATCGACAACGCCCACCACTACCTACAGTAGGGCGAACTCCCACATGCGGACGACCGCATCAATGCACCTGTACGCATCTGCACTGCACCAGCTATGTTCACCGAGCCTAGTTTCACAGAACCACGGCATCGACCTCACGCCACGACATCAGCTGTATGACTATATATCACGCTTAAAAAAAGCCAATCTTCGTGGAGGACATCTACCAGAAGCAACATCCACACGCACCATCCGCATGAAAAGTGGTAGATCGATTGGTTTGAGGCTGGTTTATCAGCGTTGGGTTAACTAGCACATATGCTCGTGCGTTGCAACGGGAGAAAAAACAGCATGTATTTAAAATTAGTGACAATTATATGTACAAGCAAATTCTTGTGTGCACGTGAAAGAAGAACATTTAAGGCCTCTTTGATTCGTAGGATTTTAAGAACGTAGGAATAGGAAAAGTATAGGGTTGGAGTGACATGCCCATTTGAATCCTATAGGATTAACAATGAGTGTTCGATGCCACATGAAAAACAAAAGAATTGTAAAAAGAGGTTGAAGTGGATGTTAGATTTCGTATGAAATGTAGTACAAAAGATTCCATAGGAAAAATTCCCATGGGATTCAATCATATGAATCAAAGGACCAACATAGAAAAAAATTCTAAGGATTTCAATCCTTCAGAAATCCTATAAAATTCTTTTGAATCAAAGAAGCCATTAGCTTCTCGATTTCGCCGGGTGTGAAGTAATCAATCTGCTACTTTTTCATTCATTGATCAAGGGCATTTAAGAGTTTTATTACGTCATTGTACGTCAAAGAAGGCCCATGAATTATTCAATTTACTTTTCCTTTTAATTAAGGAGATTTTAAGGTATGAAGTTTCTGAATTATGAAGATGAACTATTTTTTAAATCCTGAACAATTTTTTGAAAATTATATACACTTTCAAAAAAGGGAACAAAATTTGGAACATGAACATCTTTTAAAATTCACAAATATTGTTTGAAAACACCAACTTTTTTATTAAAACATGAACATTATTTGAATTTCTGAACATTTTTAGCACAGAACATGTGTTGAAAATTCATAACATTTTTGAAAATGTGTATGTTTTAACATTATTTTGAATTGTAGAAAAACTCGGAAAAAAATTGAAACATGAAAATCCTTTAAAATTCATTAAAAAAAATCTTGAAAACACCAACTTTTTTATAAAAACATGAATATTATTTGAATTTGTGAACATATTTTTAGCACAGGAACATGTGTTGAAAATGCATGAGATTTTTGAAATTTTGTACTCCCTCCGTCCGAAAAAACTTGTCATCAAAATGGACAAAAAGGGGTGCATCTAAAACTAAAATACATCTAGATACATCCTCTTTTATTCATTTTGATGACAAGTATTTCTGGACGGAGGGAGTATCTATTAATATTATTTTGACTTGTGAAAAATTAACTAAAACAAGAAGATTTTTCGAATTTGGAGCATTTTCTAAAATTGCATTGTTCTTTTTAGAAATCTCGAACAAATTTGAAAAACAATAAAAGCTTTTGAAAACATGGGAAAAAATTTCAAGTTCCAAATATTTCTCAAAATAGCCACAAAATGTTGGAATTCCGAACATTTTCTGTAATTTGATTTTTTTATTTTGAAAGTTTTTTGACAATTTTGAATTTATAAAATAAATTACATAAGAAAAATAAACTTGAAAGGGAAAAAAAGAGATAGGAAAAGGAGAATAAAAATAGAAGTATAATACACAAACAAAGAAAACTGGGCCAGCTCTTTATCCGTTGTCCTGTGCGAAATTCCAACTATTTGTCGCTTTCATGCGGAAAATAGAATTTTCCCAGCTGCATGGGCAAAAAAGTAAGTGGGCTGGCTTCGCTGCACCACAGCACGCGGCCCAAGTATGAAATTCTGGAAAAGCCTTTTTTACCAGACGAACGCATAAGAATTTAGTACCATCTCGGATAGAAAATAATTCTTTTTAACAGTGAACGGATGAAAAAATTGATGAAACGCACCTTGCTTTATTAGTAGAAATATAGATATAGATATAGATATAGATAGGCGCTTCAATTATGTTCCATTTAAGAATATTTACCTTTTCTTTCAAGTGTCTACACAAACGCCTTGCAATGGAGATGTTTTAAGAGCATCTACAACTGCAACCTCTCCTCAAACGTCCGCGGACGCGGACGCTAACCAGTCACGACTCAAATTTTCCTCTCCGCATTTACGCACCTTGTACTCAACACCCTATATTCATACTAAGCATGCAACATAAGAGCAACTCTACGTGATCAAAGAACGCATAACAAAATCAGCATAAAAAAGACAACCAAATGCAGATAAACGGACTGTACATCATCCAAAAGATCATCGGAGTTCAGTGCCGGACAAGTTCTTAATTTCAACAACTAAAATCGATAAAAACATGGGAGGAGGAGTGTCTTCACCACTTACTTGCCCGACCTTTCCCCTTCCGGTCGCCGGTGTCGCCGCCGCCATCGTCGGAGTCGGAGAGGATGATTAACCCCTTCATTCGACAAACAACCCTATCCTGCTGTCGCTTCAACTTCGCGAGCCAAGCCGCCTCCGCCGCTGCCTCCTTCGCCTCATGCTCCGTCTGCTCTATGGTAAACCGGAGCGCCTTCACGTTCTTTTTGCCGTAGGTGACAAGCATCCATCTCCACCGTCGTGAGTGGCCGGCGGTAGACCCAAGTGAGGAGCGGCTCGTCCTCATCGGGCTCCGCCTGCATCCCGCAACGATGACGCACAGACTGCTCCGCCGCGTGCCTCTTCCTTGCCTGCTGCCTCTCGCGGCGGGCAGCGCCGGCACTAGCACCCACCGCTGCCCACCGCTGCCCGTGCAAAGGAGCAGCGGCCGCCGGGGCAAGGGGACGGTGCGGGGGCAGAGTGGACTGCGCCGCCCTATCGGAGCTACGCGCCGACCGAGAGGGGCCAGCTCCGACCGCGTCCGCACTACGCCGGCGTGGGAGATGTGGCGATGCTGCAGATCCGGAGTTGCCCCCAGTGTCCACTTTGGACCGCTCCACGGCAATGCGGAGGGCCAGCTCTTCGTCGATGTCGAGGTCGGAGCCGGAGTGGCTGCCGAAGATCGACATTGCGATGGATCGGAATCGGTGCGGGGAGAGAAGAGGACGGTGCAGGGAGAACAGAAGACCGCTCCATATCCATCCTACATTTAGACTGGATACGAGTAGTGCCGGACAGCCCGGACGTTTGAGACCAGTTCGAAGCATCCAGATGGGTCGATTTTTTGTGACCGATTTGTCCGTCCAGTCATTTGAGATGGGTTTAGGGCGCGACTACGGATGCCGTAAGGACCGCGACGGCGAAGACTTGTGCCGCTCTATGGCATGAGAACTGTGTTCTCGATGACGTGGCCACGCTCTCAGTTCCTTGAGCGTGAACCTCCAGAGTTGTCTCCCAGTTCCCCATACTGAAGCTTGACAGAGTCGTCAAGGGGGTCGCCAAGCATAGTTCATGCACGGACTTGAAGAGCCAGCGGCGAAACTGGAAGCTGAGGCTTGGCACCTGCCTCCTTAACAATCATACGGATGACCTGTCTGTCTGCAGGTGAAGAGTAGAGTAGGTTATGACTGTATCATTCCTCGGCCTCGGGGATGTCGAGTGAAAACTTTTGTATGAACTTGTAGTTACCTTTCAGTTAGTTCTTGCGTTGAGTCTTTCCATATGCAAGTTAACCTTGTGCTTTTGCTCTTGCCAACTGACACTTGAGTTTCATCTATGGTCAGGGATGAAGGGTGAGCCCTCACTGCCATGTTCCCGGTTCTTTTCCAATGCAAGTTAACCTTCTGCTTTTGCTCTTGCCAGCTCACAGTTGAGTTGCATCTATGGTCAGGGATGAAGGGTGGGCACTCACTACCAACTGGCAGACCTGACTGACATGCCCCACTCCACCTCAGGCAAATTCTCGATGAAGTCTTTATACTGATACGACCATCTCTCGGAGTAAAGACTAGATTTAGAGGCTGTTCGGAATCCCCTAGCTCCGTGAAATCCTGAGAGCTGCGGAGCTGGTAAACAGGCGCTCCGCGAATTTTAACTATAACTCCACCTGCTCCCGGAGTGGAGCTGTGGAGTGGAGTACATCCGAATAGGGCCTTAATGCTATGTGGCGCGCGCGAATTCCGCTTGACATGAATTTCTTCTTCTTCGGTATATCAGGCTAAAACTTTCAACTAGTGACCAAATTATTAAACACAACGGCCATGCTAACTCAGCTTGCTCTCTTTGTGGAAAGTGGAAGACAGTGAATACATTATCTTCAAATGTGATCTTTTCAGATTTGGTTGGAGTTGCGTTTGATGATAGTTGAATCGTAACTGGAACACTACGAGTTTCTTAGGGTTTTTTAACTTAGTTAAGAACCTCTCAGGCCAGTCCATTTATTGTTTTTTTGATAGCTTTTGCTGCTTTCGCCTGGTGTTTTTGGACTACTCGAAATAAGTTTACCATTGAACATACTTTTCCTAACAGCCTGACAAATTGTTTGATTAAAATGCTTGCTCTTTTACAGCAATGGAAGCCACTTGTTAAGGCAATCGATGATAACGCACTTGCCTTCCTCATTTCCAAGATCCGAGCATCTGCCTTCTCACTTTGTCCTGTCTCCTCTGCGTTGATGTCTACTGGAGCGTAGATCCTCCTTTACTTTAGAGCATCTACAGTCGGGCGCCTCAAACCCGTCTCATACGTTCGGGCGGGCCGCCCAGTCACTGGCCGGTCATTATTTTTCGATCCAGACGGACGCCTCAAACGTCCGAGCTGACCGGCACCCGTCATATCCGCCCTCAAACCCAGCGGTCCGAAGCTCGTCTCCTCCGTCAGACCGGTGGCGCCGCGTGGCGCAGCTCCGGCGGGCCGCGTAGTGCCTTGACCGGCTATTTAAGTCGACCGACGGCACCGAAACCCTATCATTCATCCATATTTTCCTCCTCCTGTCCGCCGCCACCGCCACTTTCCACTCCACTCGTTCGCCTAGTAGCCATGCATCCACGCCGCTGGGTGAGGAGTGAACCATTTCTGACGCCAAAGCGCCGCTCTAGCTCCTTGAGCAGATCCGGGCTAGGCGCGAAGTCCGGATCGCCGCGGGGCTACCTTCGGATACAGTGGATCCGGAGGAGGAGGTGGAGGAGGACGACTTTGAGGAGGAGGGGGATGAGTCGGAGGAGGAGGATGTGGGGGACGCTGACGACGGGGATCTGCAGGCGGAGCAGGAGGCCATCCTTGATTCCGTCTGGTCGGAGTCGGCTACGGAGGCAAGACGCCGTCGCCGACAGGATATGGAGGCGCAGCAGGCCGCAGAGGAGGCGGACATGCTCGCCTACATGGATGAGGTCAAGCAGGAGGAGGATGAGCCGGAGCCCTCCTCCCCGCCCGTCCAGCCGGCGCCCGGCACCATCGTCGTGGACATCTCCAACGACGAAGATTAGTTAGGGCAGTACGTGGTATGTAGTATGTAGGATTTCTTTGCATGCTTTGTATGGATTTAGGAGATGAAATATGAGAGAGTCAGATGAAGAGTGGCTAATTTGAGGCGTGACCGGTCACTGTCCCCGGGCAACGCGGGCATTTGACGGGCCGGATTTGCAAAGTCCGGTTGTAGATGCTCTTAGTCTCTACTGGACTGCGAGCCATGGTATCCTGGTTGGCTGTAATGAATTATTTTGGACCTCTCTTGTGTTGTACTTGAATTCTGTTAACTTGGCTTGTTGGGCTTTATTCTAAAGTCAGGCAATCTGCATTTCCTCTAAAAAAAGGGTGGGCTTCCAGTGCACCTTACATATTACTTAGGTCATTGCAGAGAGATAAAATAAAAGGAATCCAAATACACGAGATGCGGCGCATCCGGTGGATCGTTGACCTTGACCTCCGAGTGTGCTCGGAAGATTCAGCCAAGTAAGACCTAGCACACACTCATATTTAAGTAAACTAGTAGTTCATTTATTCAATGAACAAAATAAAGCACAATATAAAAATATGAGTGAAGTACACTGTTAGTCCATCGACTTAAATCGAATGATTGCACGCTTTAGAACAACAACATATAAATTGATTGATTTAGGCCATAAATTCCGGAAAATGTTAACTGGCGACCGTTCGCCGGGGGGCAATCCCGACGAACGCGCTCGCTTTCGTCGAATTTGTTGCACGAATCTTGGATAAGAGGTTGGAGAGTGGAGACACGTCGGGGTTTTAAACTCATTCATTGTTATACAAAACCTAGCGAACATTATCCTATTCAAAACACTACCGACCACCTGCACTAGCTAGCGATGTGAGCCTCCACCTAGGAGATTTGGTATTGAATCTAGGTCCCTCCTTTTTCTCTCCATTTTTTACTAGATGGAAAAATATGTTTTTTTGCTTAAGTACATTGCAATTTTTTTGAAAAAAATAACATGGCAGTTTTTATAATTTTTGAACTTTGTCACATAGCAAATTTAAACTGTTTTTCTTCTAATGTTCCTAGGTCAACTTTGTGTTTGTACATGGCATTTTTATTATTAATAACATGGCATTTTTATTATTAAGAGGATGGCATTTTTATTATTGATGTGATGCCATTTTTTGCTAATGTTCACAACTCAATTTTATTTTTGTACATGGCAGCTTTATCATAAATAACATGAAATTTTAATTATTAACAGGACAGCATTTTTATTATAAAGAGTATGACAATTTTTTATTATTAAAGTCGACATTTTTATTATTGAGGAGTATGGAATTTTTATTATTAAGAGGATGGTATTTTTGTCTTTACAGAAAAACATATTTGGACCATGGACAATTTATTTGACTTATGTAGATAAAACTTTTTTTCCTATTAAAAGTAGCCATCAGACCAATTTTGTTTGTTTTACTTTTCTTATTTTCTAGGTTTTTAGAGCATTTTTGTGTTTTTATATGTGTTTTTTGCTATGCAAATATGTTATTTTTTATTTTTTGTGTTCAAAGGGATGGTGATTGGGCCTGGAGACCTACAGAAGGCCTATAGGGCAAAATAGTCGTTGGGAGGTGTTTCCTCTAGCAAACAAAAATGTTCACTGAGGAAGAAAGGAATGCCTCACCAAAACATTTTTTCAATTCTTTTTGGAAAAGGATAAGATCTATTATAAAGATTCACCAGAAGTACAAAGCACTTCAAACATAATAAAAATTACATCGAGGTTCATGGACCACCAAACGACCATTGCCGTCGCCAAAATAAGTCGCCGACGCGCCGTCGTCGCCGCTACCATACCAGAGCCATCCTGACCTTGTCGATGATAGCGGAGAAGTCTACGTGCACGTGCCCCTAAGGACCAGCACCCTGGAGCAGCAGTCTCGTTGTTGAATCCATGAATCAATCTAACGAACCTGACACCAAAAATCGTCGTTGCATACGCACGACGAGAAACCCTAACCTCGGCGCCCCAAGGAGCTGGCAGGAATCTACGCTGGAGCTCCTTCTAATCCATCCCAACTTACGAACTTGAGGAGGATTAGAGCCCAGAAGACTGACTCGAAGAAGGAGCGTCGCCATCCGTCCAAACACCGCCCGTGCGAGGACTAAAATCCTATTTATCTACTAGCGGGAGTCGAGACACCAGAATTCTCCTCCACGCCACCAGCCGCCGAAGCGGCAGGCGGAGGGGAGGCGAATCCACGGACTCACCTACGGAGATCGAGGGGAGGATGGTTTTTCCAAGTCGCCTTGGAATTTTTTTTTCTTATTAAAAGTTGCCATTAGACCAATTTTGTCTGTTTTACTTTTTGACTTTTTTCTAGATTTTTAGAGCATTTTTTCATGAATTTATATACTCCCTCCGTCCCATAATATAAGAGTGTTTTTTACATTAATATAGTGTCAAAAACACTCTTATATTATGGAACAGAGGGAGTGTTTTTTTTCATGCCACTAAATTTTTGTGTGTGTCGGGAATGGGGATTGAGCCTGGAGACCTAGAAAAAGACCTGTAGGGCAAGCTTACTGGGGAGGTGTTCCCCGTAGGGCGTTAGTGTTGGGGAACGTTGCAGAAAATTAAAATTTTCCTACGGTTTCACCAAGATCTATCTATGAGTTCATCTAAGCAACGAGTCAAGAGAGAGAGTTTGCATCTACATACCACTTGTAGATCGAGCAGGCGTTCGAGGAGTGGTGATGATGGAGTCGTTCCAACGTGATTCCGATCACCGATGACCAAGCGCTGAAAGGACAGCACCTCGCGTTCAACACACGTGCGGGACGATGGCGTCTCCTCCGTCTTGATCCAGCAAGGATGAAGGAGAGGTTGAGAAGACAACTCCAATGGCAGCACGACGGCGTGGTGCGGTTGGTACGGCAGTTCTCCGGCTGGGCTTCGCCAAGCTTCGACGGAGAAAGAGAGGTGTTGGGGAGGGAGGGCTGCGCCTTCAATGGCGTGTGCAGCCCTCCCCTCACCCCTCTATTTATAGGAGGAGAGGGCAGGGGGCCGGCCATCTGGGGAAACCCTAGATGGGGGCGTGACAAGGGAGGAGGAGAGGGTGGCTTGCCCCCAAGCTGAGGCGCCCCTTTAGGGTTTCCCTCCCCAAGCCCTAGCCGCATGGGCCTGGGGGGGCGCGCCCAGCCCACCAGGGGCTGGCTCCTCTCCCACACAGCCCATGTGGCCCCACAGGAGGTGGCCCCTCCGGTGGACCTCGGAACCCTCCGGTGGCCCCAGTACATTACAGTATACCCCGAAACTTTCCGAGTCCGTTTAACCACTTTCCATATATAAATCTTTACCTCCGGACCATTCCGAACTCCTCGTGGCGTCGGGATCTCATCCGGGACTCGAACAACATTCGGTAATCACATACTTGTCTTCCTAATAACCCTAAGCGTCACCGAACCTTAAGTGTGTAGACCCTACGGGTTCGGGAGACATCTGAGACATGACCGAGGCGATCTCGGTCAATAACCAACAGCGGGATCTGGATACCCATGTTGGCTCCCACATGTTCCTCGATGTTGTCATCGGAGGAACCACGATGTCAAGGGTTCAAGCAACCCCGTATTCTATTCCCTTTGTCGACGGTATGTTACTTGCCCGAGACTTCGATCGTCGGTATCCCAATACCTCGTTCAGTCTCGTTACCGGCAAGTCACTTTACTAAATACCGTAATGCATGATCCGTGACCGGACACTTGGTCACTTTGAGCTCATTATGATGATGCACTACGAGTGGGCCGGTGATACCTCTCCGTAACACGGGTGACAAATCCAGTCTTGATCCGTGTCAACCCAGAGATACTTTCGGAGGTACCGTAATGCACCTTTATAGTCACCCGATTACGTTGTGACGTTTGGTACACCAAAGCACTCCTACGGTATCCGGGAGTTACGATCTCATGGTCTAAGGAAGAGATACTTGACATTGGAAAAGCTCTAGCAAAAGCGAACTACGATCTTTGTGCTATGCTTAGAATTGGGTCTTGTCCATCCGTCATTCTCCTAATGGCGTGATCCGTTATCAATGACATCGATGTCCATAGTCAGAAACCATGACTATCTGTTGACCAACGAGCTAGTCTACTAGAGGCTTACTAGGGGCGTATTGTAGTCTATGTATTCACACGTGTATTACGATTTCCGGATAATACAGTTATAGCATGAATAAAGACAATTATCATGAACAAGGAAATATAATAATAATGTTTTTATTATTGCCTCTAGGGCATATTTCCAACAGTCTCCCACTTGCACTAGAGTCAATAATCTAGTTACATTGTGATGAATCGAACACCCATAGAGTTTCGGTGTTGATCATGTTTTGCCCATGGAAGAGGTTTAGTCAGCGGATCTGCGACATTCAGATCCGTATGCACTTTACAAATTTCTATGTCTCCATCCTTAACATTTTCACGGATGGAGTTGAGCGGCGCTTGATGTGCTGGTCTTCTTGTGAAACCTGGGCTCCTTGGCAAGTGCAATAGCTCCGGTGTTGTCACAGAAGAGTTTGATCGGCCCCGACGCATTGGGTATGACTCCTAGGGCGGTGATGAACTCCTTCACCCAAATTGCTTCATGCGCTGCCTCCGAGGCTGCCATGTACTCCGCTTCACATGTAGATCCCGCCACGACGCTCTGTTTGCAGCTGCACCAGCCATTGCTCCACTATTCAACATATACACGTATCCGGTTTGTGACTTAGAGTCATCGGATCGTGTCGAAGCTAGCGTCGGCGTAACCCTTCTGACGAGCTCTTCGTCACCTCCATAAACGAAACATGTCCTTTGTCCTTTTCGGTACTTCAGGATATTCTTGACCGCTGTCCGGTGTTCCTTGCGGGATTACTTTGGTACCTTCCTACCAAAATTACGGCAAGGTTTACATCAGGTCTGGTACACAGCATGGCATACATAATAGATCCTATGGCTGAGGCATAGGGGATGACACTCATCTCTTCTTTATCTTTTGCCGTGGTCGGGCATTGAGCTGAGCTCAATCTCACACCTTGCAATACAGGCAAGAACCCTTTCTTGGACTGATCCATTTTGAACTTCTTCAAAATATTATCAAGGTATGTGCTTTGTGAAAGACCTATGAGGCATCTCGATCTATCTCTATAGATCTTGATGCCTAATATATAAGCAGCTTCTCCAAGGTCCTTCATTGAAAAACACTTATTCAAGTAGGCCTTAATGCTGTCCAAGAATTCTATATCATTTCCCATCAAAAGTATGTCATCTACATATAATATGAGAAATGCTCTGAGCTCCCACTCACTTTCTCTCAGAACGCAGGCTTCTCCATAAGTCTGCATAAACCCAAACGCTTTGATCATCTCATCAAAGCGAATGTTCTAACTCGAGATGCTTGCACCAGCCCATAAATGGATCGCTGGAGCTTGCATACTTTGTCGACATTCTTAGGATCGAAAAAACCTTCCGGCTGCATCATATACAGCTCTTCCTTAAGATAACCGTTAAGGAACGCTGTTTTGGCGTCCATCTGCCATATCTCATAATCATAGTATGCGGCAATTGCTAACATGATTGAGACGGACTTAAGCTTCGCTACGGAGAAAAAGTCTCATCGTAGTCAATCCCTTGAACTTGCCGATAACCCTTAGCGACAAGTCGAGCTTTATAGATGGTGACATTACCATCTGCGTCCGTCTTCTTCTTAAAGATCCATTTGTTTTCTATCGCTTCGCCGATCATCGGCAAGTCGGTCAAAGTCCACACTTTGTTTTCATACATGGATTCTATCTCGGACTTCATGGCTTCTAGCCATTTGTTGGAATCTGGGCCCGCCATCGCTTCTTCATAGTTCGAAGGTTCACCGTTGTCTAACAACATTATTTCCGTGACAGGGTTGCCGTACCACTCAGTGCGAGCGTGTCCTAGTGGACCCTCTGAAGTTCAGTAGCAACTTGATCCGAAGTACCTTGATCATCATCATGAATTTCCTCTTGGTTGGTGTAGGCATCACGGGAACACTTTCTGAGCTGCACTACTATCCTGTTCAAGAGGTAGTACTTCATCGAGTTCTACTTTCCTCCCACTTACTTCTTTCGAGAGAAACTCTTTTTCCAGAAAGGATCCGTTCTTGGCAACAAAGATCTTGCCCTCGGATTTTAAGTAGAAGGTATACCCTACGGTTTCCTTAGGGTATCCTATGAAGACGCATTTTTCCGACTTGGGTTCGAGCTTTTCAAGTTGAAGTTTCTTGACATAAGCATCGCATCCCCAAACTTTTAGAAACGACAGCTTAGGTTTCTTCCCAAACCATAATTCATACGGTGTCGTCTCAACGGATTTAGACGGTGCCCTATTTAAAGTGAATGTAGCTGTCTCTAGAGCGTATCCCCAAAATGATAGCGGTAAATCGGTAAGAGACATCATAGATCGCACCATATCTAATAGAGTGCGATTACAACGTTCGGACACACCGTTACGCTGAGGTGTTCCAGGCGGCGTTAGTTGTGAAACGATTCCACATTTTCTTAAGTGTGTACCAAATTCGTGACTTAAATATTCTCCTCCACGATCCGATCGTAAGAATTTTATCTTTCGGTCACGTTGATTCTCTACTTCATTCTGAAATTCCTTGGACCTTTCAAAGGTCTCAGACTTGTGTTTCATCAAGTAGACATACCCATATCTACTCAAGTCATCTGTGAGAGTGAGAACATAACGATATCCTCCGCGAGCCTCAACGCTCATTGGACCGCACACATCGGTATGTATGATTTCCAACAAGTTGGTTGCTCGCTCCATTGTTCTGGAGAACGGAGTCTTGGTCATCTTGCCCATGAGGCATGGTTCGCATGTGTCAAATGATTCATAATCTAGAGACTCCAAAAGTCCATCAGCATGGAGCTTCTTCATGCGCTTGACACCAATGTGACCAAGGCGGCAGTGCCACAAGTATTTGGGACTATCGTTATCAACTTTACATCTTTTGGTATTCACGCTATGAACATGTGTAATACTAAACCGAGATTCATTAAGAATAAACCATTGACCATCGGAGACATGACCATAAAACATATCTCTCATATAAATAGAACAACCATTATTCTCGGATTTAAATGAGTAGCCATCTCGCATTAAACGAGATACAGATACAATATTCATGCTCAAACTTGGCACCAAATAACAATTATTAAGGTTCATAACTAATCCCGTAGGTAAATGAAGAGGTAGCGTGCCGACGGCGATCACATCGACTCTGGAACCATTCCCGATGCGCATCGTCACCTCGTCCTTCGCGAGTCTCCGCTTATTCCGCAGCTCCTGCTGTGAGTTACAAATATGAGCAACGGCACCGGTATCAAATACCCAGGAGTTACTACGAGTACTGGTAAGGTACACATCAATTACATGTATATCAAATATACCTTTGGTGTTGCCGGCCTTCTTATCCGCTAAGTACTTGGAGCAGTTCCGCTTCCAGTGACCCTTCCCCTTGCAATAAAAGCACTCAGTTTCAGGCTTGGGTCCATTCTTTGACTTCTTCCCGGCAACTTGCTTACTGGGCGCGGCAACCTCCTTGCCGTCCTTCTTGAAGTTCTTCTTACCCTTGCCCTTCTTGAACTTAGTGGTCTTATTGACCATCAAAACTTGATGTTCTTTCTTGATTTCAACCTCGGCTGACTTCAGCATAGAGAATACTTCAGAATGGTCTTTACCATCCCCTGCATATTGTAGTTCATCACAAAGCTCTTGTAGCTTGGTGGGAGCGATGGAGGATTCTGTCAATGGCCGCCTCATCGGGGAGGTTAATATTCATTTGGGTCATACGGTTGTGCAACCCGGACATCTTAAGAATGTGCTCACCGACGAACTATTTTCCTCCATCTTACAACTATAGAACTTGTCGGAGATGTCATATCTCTCGACCCGGGCGTGAGCTTGGAAAACCAGTTTCAGCTCTTCGAACATCTCATATGCTCCGTGATGCTCAAAACGCTTTTGGAGCCCCGATTCTAAGCTGTAAAGCATGCCGCCTTTGAGCGAGGGAGTAATCGTCAACACGAGACTGCCAAGCATTCATAATGTCTTGGTTCTCTGGGACGGGGCGTCACCTAGCGGTCCTTCTAGGACATATTGTTTCTGGCAGCTATGAGGATGATCCTCAAGTTCGGACCCGTCCGTATAGTTCTGCCGTCATCTTTCAGCTTGGTTTTCTCTAGGAAGCGTTGAAGTTCAAGTTGACATGAGCATTGGCCATTTGATCTACAAGACATATCATTCAAAAGTTTTAGACTAAGTTCATGATAATTAAGTTCATCTAATCAAATTATTTCAATGAACTCCCACTCAGATTAGACATCCTCTAGTCATCTAAGTGATACGATCCGAGTCGACTAGGCTGTGTCCGATCATCACGTGAGACGGACTAGTCATCGTCGGTGAACATTCTCATGTTGATCGTATCTTCTATCGACTCGTGTTCGACCTTTCGGTCTCCGTGTTCCGAGGCCATGTCTGTACATGCTAGGCTCGTCAAGTTAACCCTAAGTGTTTTGCGTGTGTAAATCTGTCTTACACCCGTTGTATGTGAACGTAAGAATCCATCACACCCGATCATCACGTGGTGCTTAGAAGCGACGAACTTTAGCAACGGTGCACGTTAGGGAGAACACTTCTTGAAATTGTTGTAAGGATCATCTTATTTACTACCGTCGTTCTAAGTAAACAAGATGTATAAACATAATAAACATCACATGCAATTATATAGTAGTGACATGATATGGCCAATATCATAAAACTCCATTGATCTCCATCTTCGGGGCTCCATGATCATCTTGTCACCGGCATGGCACCATGATCTCCATCATCATGATCTCCATCATCGTGCCTCCATGAAGTTGTCACGCCAACGACTACTTCTACTACTATGGCTAAACGCGTTTTAGCAATAAAGTAAAGTAAGTTACATGGCTTTCTTCAATGACACGCAGGTCATACAAAAATAAAGACAACTCCTATGGCTCCTGCCGTTGTCATACTCATCGACATGCAAGTCGTGATTCCTATTACAAGAACATGATCTCATACATCACAATATGTCATTCATCATTCATCACAACTTGGCCATATCACATCACATGTCAATTGCTGCAAAACCAAGTTAGACGTCCTCTAATTGTTGTTGCATCTTTTACGTGGCCGCAATTGGGTTCTAGCAAGAACGTTTTCTTACCTACGAATAACCACAACGTGATCTTGTCAACTTCTATTTACCCTTCATAAGGACCCTTTTCATCGAATCTGCTCCAACTAAGGTGGGAGAGACAGACACCGGCCAGCCACCTTATGCAACCAGTGCATGTTAGTCGGTGGAACCGGTCTCACGTAAGCGTATGTGTAAGGTTGGTCCGGGCCGCTTCATCCCACAATACCGCGGATGCAAGATAAGACTAGTAGCGGCAAGTAAGTTGACAAGATCCACGCCCACAACTAAATTGTGTTCTACTCGTGCAAAGAGAACTACGCATAGACCTAGCTCATGATGCCACTGTTGGGGAACGTTGCAGAAAATTAAATTTTCCTACGGTTTCACCAAGATCTATCTATGAGTTCATCTAAGCAACGAGTCAAGAGAGAGAGTTTGCATCTACATACCACTTGTAGATCGAGCACGGAAGCGTTCGAGGGAGTGGTGATGATGGAGTCGTTCCCAACGTGATTCCGATCACCGATGACCAAGCGCTGAAAGGACAGCACCTCCGCGTTCAACACACGTACGGGACGATGGCGTCTCCTCCGTCTTGATCCAGCAAGGATGAAGGAGAGGTTGAGAAGACAACTCCAATGGCAGCACGACGGCGTGGTGCGGTTGGTCTGGCAGTTCTCCGGCGAGGCTTCGCCAAGCTTCGCACGGAGAAAGAGAGGTGTTGGGGAGGGGAAGGGCTGCGCCTTCAATGGTGTGTGCAGCCCTCCACCATCTAGGGGAAACCCTAGATGGGGGCGGCGACCAAAGGGAGGAGGAGAGGGTGGCTTGCCCCCAAGCAGGGGCGCCCCTTTGGGTTTCCTCCCAAGCCCTAGCCGCATGGGCCTAGGTGGGAGGCGCCCAGCCCACCGGGGCTGGCTCCTCTCCCACACAGCCCATGTGGCCCCCGGGAGGTGGCCCCTCCGGTGGACCTCCGGAACCCTCCCGGTGGCCTGGTACATTACAGTATACCCCGAAACTTTCCGAGTCCGTTTAACCACTTTCCATATATAAATCTTTACCTCCGGACCATTCCGAACTCCTCGTGACGTCCGGGATCTCATTCGGGACTCGAACAACATTCGTAATCACATACTTGTCTTCCTAATAACCCTAGCGTCACCGAACCTTAAGTGTGTAGACCCTACGGGTTCGGAGACATGCGACATGACCGAGACGATCTCGGTCAATAACCAACAGCGGGATCTGGATACCCATGTTGGCTCCCACATGTTTCTCGATGTTGTCATCGGATGAACCACGATGTCAAGGGTTCAAGCAACCCGTATTCTATTCCCTTTGTCGACGGTATGTTACTTGCCCGAGACTCGATCGTCGGTATCCCAATACCTCGTTCAGTCTCGTTACCGGCAAGTCACTTTACTCGCATCCGTAATGCATGATCCCGTGACCGGACACTTGGTCACTTTGAGCTCATTATGATGATGCACTACCGAGTGGGCCCAAGTGATACCTCTCCGTAACACGGAGTGACAAATCCCAGTCTTGATCCGTGTCAACCCAACAGATACTTTCGGAGGTACCGTAATGCACCTTTATAGTCACCCGATTCGTTGTGACGTTTGATACACCCAAAGCACTCCTACGGTATCCGGGAGTTACACGATCTCATGGTCTAAGGAAGAGATACTTGACATTGGAAAAGCTCTAGCAAAAGCGAACTACGATCTTTGTGCTATGCTTAGAATTGGGTCTTGTCCATCACGTCATTCTCCTAATGGCGTGATCCCGTTATCAATGACATCGATGTCCATAGTCGAGGAAACCATGACTATCTGTTGACCAACGAGCTAGTCTACTAGAGGCTTACTAGGGACGTATTGTAGTCTATGTATTCACACGTGTATTACGATTTCCGGATAATACAGTTATAGCATGAATAAAAGACAATTATCATGAAAAAGGAAATATAATAATAATGCTTTTATTATTGCCTTTAGGGCATATTTCCAACAGTTAGGGAGTCTGCCCATACATTTTGTGTGGTGTATAAGAGGAACAGCCCACACACCTACGTGTGGGCAAAACAAGTAATGCCCACACACCTCTTTTTTCCTCCCGATCCCTCTCACACGCGTGCGTGTAGGCGAAGTTGATAACGCCCACACGCCCGTATGTCAGGCCTTGTACCCTCCTAGTCCCGCACGCCACACGTGACGGTCATCGCGCGCCTGCAGTTGCCATGGTCCAGACCCTCGTCCATGTTCGTTTAACTACAGTTGCCATGGCGCTGAACTACGGTTGCCATGTCGGACAACTGCAGTTGCCATGGTTTCTCAACTGCAGTTATGTATGGTCTGATCTAATGTAGTTGCCATGATTTCATAACTTTAGGAGTTGCCACATACTAACACTAGGCAGTTCAGAGAGTTGCCATGTGCTCATAAACATGCTAGGGCAGTTGCCATGTAAAAAGGAAGAGTTGCCATCTGCTTACGTGCACGTTGGGGCAGTTGCCATGTACGTGCACGTTAGGGCAGTTGTCATGTACCATGCAAAAACACATGGCAACTTGGTAAAAGAGAGTTGCCATCTGCTTACGTGCACACTAGGCAGTTGCCGTGTACCCCGCAAAACACATGGCAACTCGGATAAAAAAAGAGAGTTGCCACCTGCTTATAAAGCACACTAGGGGCAGTTGCCATGTGCGCTGCGAAACATATGGCAACTAGCAACTTGGGTGTGGGAGAGGAGACGGACGTGTAGGCGAGATGGCAAACGCCCGCACACTAGCCCTTATGTGTGCGTTCAAAGTGGCGTGTGGCGCGAACTGCTGAACGCCCACACACCAGCCCCTCCTGTGTGGTGAAACGGCCGTGTGGGCGACCGGGTGAACGCCCACACACCAGGCCAGTCCTACGTGGCACTAGAAACATGCCAAGATTCGTGCGCTCGCGAACGGACACGGATCCACGCGTGTGGGCAAGATGCAAACGCCCACACGTGTGGGCGTTAACATTTCTGTAAAAAAAAGGCATACCTCTCTCAATGATCCTATGGTTTGCACTGACCAACGGCCAGATATTAGGGTCCTATAAACTTTTAATTTATCTATATCTATATCTATATCTATTCAATATAAAAAATTCAAATGAGCAGATCCAATTAATTTCGGTTATCAAATCATGTCAATCCAAGGATCTACACTGCTTCAATGTCGAGCGCTCAACAAGTTTAGCGTATAGTTAATTTCATACAAAAAATAATGCTAATTACATAATAACACGTAAATAATATCTTACTTAATATCCGCATGCACTTAATATACTTCCAAATTAACGTGCATTGCACATACACATTGACTAGTTATAAGAAAAAGGCAAAAGCAATTCGAGAGGGAAAAGACCAGCCAAGCGGTTGTCACGCTAACATACCTTTGACCGAAAACCTTTACAAGGGTCTTTTGCAATAGCATCAACCTGATCTGATATAGGAAATAATATCGCGAGTTGCGTGGGACTTGAACCCATGACATAGGACAGGAGAGAGTCCGTCTAAAAAACTATATAAAAATTATAAAATGCCCGTGGTGCATTCAACGGATTTCGAACCCGTGCCCTAAGGGAAAGGACGCTATTTAGTACGAATTGGTGAAATGAGGGAATCCATCAAAATAATTCAACAAGTTGTAGAAAAAAAATTCCTGGAGGACCTTATGAGAATTTAGAAGTCCGACGCTTTAAGAAAGAAAAGAATTCTGAATGGAATGATTTTGAGTATAAATTTCTTGGTAAAAAACCTTCGCCCAATTTTGAATTGTCAAGACAAGAGCTTTATGTAAGAGTAGAAGCCCCAAAAGGTGAATTAGGGATTTATCTAGTAGGAGATGATAGCCTTTTCCCCTGGAGATGGAAAATCCGTCCACCCGGGTTTATATACACGTATCAACGGAAGGAAACATCCAACAAAGGGAAGGCAACAATCGTAGTAGAGGCAAACTTATTGCCTGATTGGATCAGGTCGGCCACCTTGGCAATTTTAAGATGTTCAGGGTCATGGGTTCGAGCGCTGTTCAACTCTTACTCTCATGGCTTTTAAGATTTTGTTTAAATGCTCTATTGCTGTTTCATTATGATACATAACAAGACCAATATCATTAGATTCATCTCGGAATATATTTTCACATTACATTTATTAGATATTATAGATGCTAATAATTTCTAATATAAATTTGGTCAAACTTAGTTAAGTTTGACTTTCGTCAGATCCAATGTGCAGAGTAAAAAGGACCGGAGGGAGTACTCCATTCCTCCTTTTCCGTTTCCCTATAGCAAGCACCACAAACACATTGGGAAACAAACGGTACAGAGCAGAGAGGCGGACCCCACTAGGCAACTACCCACTGTATCAATTGCTGCTCCCAGCATGTCGTCATTCGTGGTGGAGTAGCGCTGTTCGAATTTATACCATGGTGTGTAACTCTAGTCTCTAGGACAGTGAGGATCAGGCAGCATCAGCCTAGCACAAAATCTGTGTGGCCTGGAAGCACCCATCTCGTACGTTCAGGCTAAAAGTTACGGGTTAGTGCTGCTGATAGGCTTCTCAATTCTCACACAGCTGCGCCCGTGGGCATCTGCCGGTGGAAACTAGTCGAACCTGCACAAACTCGATCATTGCAAACTATGAAAGCTCGAATGATAAAAAAATGTAATTAAGCTCGAGACATGGGTTGTGTGATTATAAAGAAACTAGCATGCGGTGTTATGTGCAAGTTCCCCAACAATGTCCCAGTGAGGCAGTGAGCACTGTGGAGTGTATAATCTTACACTTGTAAGCAGTAGCGGACCTCGTCGCAAGGAACGCCCCAGGCAAATATGCTTGCTACAGTGTCAAACAGTGTCGCAAACTGTAGCTCCTTCCTTGTGCAACGAAGGGAGAGCCGGCCACGCCTCAGGCCGCCGCCCGGGCTGCCTGGGGCCTGGGTCCGCCACTGCTTGTAAGTGATCCTAAGAATATTGGTACGTGATCCTAAGAGTATCTCTAGTGCTTCCTCTATTTATTTTTTGCAACTCTCTCTAGAATAGCTCTTCTCCCGTTCTACTCCTTCCCTCCCGCTCGAGCCATGCTGTTGCTGGCTGTCCGCTGTCCCTGACCGGGGAAATGGAACCCCCGACCCCGACCGCACCTCTGACGACCCTTTCTGGTGGCAGAATCCCGTCTGCGGCGGTGAATTCGATGCCGGCCGCACCAAAGCACCGCTGGCAAAGAAAAACATGGTCGCGCTGCCGGTGAATATCGCCAGTCATTCTGCCGCACCTATGTGACCACCCTTGGCCCCGTCAGCTGGAGAACGGAAGCACTGGTCATTGACAAAGGCCATGAAAAAGGCCACGTCGCTTGTCGTGGTAATTTCCCAATAAATGAATTCATGGGGTGATGCACGTGACGGGAATCTAGAGGGGATGCAGGCAAGACAAGATTCACCATGCCTTTGTGTTTGGGACCTAGCCTCATATGAGATCTAGAGTTTGTGTTGTGCACACGGGTTGTACCGAGAGTTAGGTTTGAGATACGCGCAGGTGGACGACTGTCTTGATTCTGTTATGATATAGCTTTTTTTTTGAGAAATTGTCATGATATAGCTATTGTAAGGGAGAGTACACTGGATCTATGGTAAAGTTCTTGCCTTGTGCTCCAAGCTGGATGATGAGCCCCGTATAACCAACCAGTGCATCCAAGTTGTGGGGGTGGGCCACCCCGTGGCCATTGGGCCTAGTTTGTGTTCGGAAGCTATATATATATATATATATATATATATATATATATATATATATATATATATATATATATATATAAATGAATGGTAAGGAGTACCAGATCGCCAGGGCATTACCCCCCCAAAAAAGCTCGCCAGGGCATGGGTGTGGCTCCTTATTGCCAGTGTCAGGATCCGCCACCATTTCTCCTACAATATCCCCTCATTGGCTTAGTAGATGAGCAACTACTTCGTCACCATCAACCATAACTAGTTGTCTTACTTCCATCTACGCGGAGGTGTGATGGAGGAAGAAGGGGTGCCGTTTTTTGCCACTCAAGCTTGCAAGTTTGGTCGCCGGCCATCGTGACAGCGGAGGAGATCAAGAGCAAAGGGGAAGCACAGAGACGGGCGGGATACTGATTTCGTTGGAGAAAATGAGGAGTGGGGAGAAAATGACTCGATTTATTTCTTTGTTTCCCTTATATAGGGAGGAAGTGGCAAGCGTCGCAACATCCGGACCGCACATTGCGAGATCTAACCGACCATGTGTCGAAGTTGGAGCTGGAATTTCGGGGAGTGGGGTGACACTTGACAACCCATGTGTCAGCACACTAGTCAAAGTGGGTCACGCGCTGGACCGAGAAGATTACCCATGGTCATGTCTCATCAAATCCCACTAACAACGTTCCCTAATATTTCCAGCAGCACACAAAAGATTCATTTGTGATCCGCTAACAACCAGAGATCACACGAGTAAAATTAGCCCAAATGATAAAGTGCCACATGTGTGGCACGAAGCAACTTGGGCCAAACACCCTCATCACCATCCATCTTGTGACATCATCACATGCATGCATAGAGAACAAAATAAATGTGTGAGCGGAATATTTTCGGTTTTTTGAACTTTAAATGTTTTATCTCTTAAATAAAAAATCTGATTAAAAATATGTTTTAATCATTAAATCCATCTCGACGAGATTTACAAACCTAGATCCCATATTGATATGTTTTGAAGACTTTTTTGGGGGCCAAAAGTTGCATGATGTTTACACTGAAGTTGCCATAGGGTTTACACTAAAGTTGTCATGATATGTTTCATGTATTCTTTTCTAGATTTTAAAGCTACCATTGTATTTCAACTACTTTTCATGCCAAATTTTATTAATTGACCATGAATGTTTTTAGTAATTGACCACGAAAAATTTATTTCTTGGATCATGGCAATTTTTAGTAATTCAACATGGCAAATTTCTATACTACTATATAGTGCATGAGTATTGAAATTTTGTAACTCAAGCCTCAAAAGCAATTTCAGCCGTTGATGGGGTAAATCCTATGGTCCAAAGTGGAGGGATCCGCGTGTACAGTACCCAACATGTTACTCTACTTCTTTCTAGAGAAATCTAGGCAGTCATGAATTGTTTATTGTAGGATATGGCGCTTGTGTACTGCAAGGCCGGGCACGCAGTGGACCTGCAGAGCAGCAGGCAGAAGTTCGCAGCCACGCCAAGCTTCTTGTCCTGTACTGTCATCTCTATCATTTTTTTTATTTTACTGATGAACGGGTAGCTGGCAGAGAGAGAGAGAGAGAATAGGATGGTGTGAATGTGGCAAGTTGCTGTTTTCCACGTGTCGCAAGGCATCACAGTATTTTGTGTGGCGAAGCTTTGTACTACCATGTTCGTGTGCAATATAGCAGTTTTTTAGATAATACAACACACATGGTAGTACATTAGTTAAGTCACCTGGTGATTAGAGTATAACACTAAAATATATGAGACTGACAACAATTTTCGTGTTCCCAAGTTAACGATAAACATATTTCTCTCCTATAAAAGATGTGACTATAAGTATTTCCCTTGGTATGCATTGCTAAAGTTAATTTTATTACGTTGTGTCGGAACCACCTAGTGTAACGATTACTGAAGTAAGGACAACTTTACATACAAAATAAACTTTGCAAGGACATTGTGTTTGTTTTTCTTTTGAAATATTCGTAAATGAACTTTGTATTCATGAACTTAATTTTGCATGTGCTGTGCACGTACCTGCATACTGGTAGTTTATAGATCATGACAATTTCTATTTTAGAGCATGGCAATTTTAGCATTTCGACCATGGTAATTCATTTTTTGTATGAATCATGGCAAAATTAGTGCATGTATCATATTTAAGTAATTCACCATTGAAATTTTAGTTAATGGTTCATGCCAAATTTGAGTCATTGACCATGCATTTTTAAAGTAATTGACGACGAATTTCTTTCTAATTATGAACCATGTCAAAATTATTTCATGGATCATGATAAATTTTAGAAATTCATCATGGCAAGTTTAGTTTCTTAATTCCCTTTTTTTATAATGTGTCAGAATTTACTTTAAACGTAGAAGAGAAAAGTAGTTGAAATATATCATGGCAACTTCAGTGTAAACGCCATGGCAATTTATGTACAATAGACATGACAACTTTTAACCAAAAAAAAGTCATCGAAACGTATCAATATGGGATCTAGTTTTGATGATCTCGTCGTGACGGATTTAATGGTGAAAACTGGTTTTTAAACGGGTTTTTAATTTAAGAGATAAAAAAATTTAAAAACTAAAAACTCAATAGATTCCTGCTGACATCATCAGTTTCGTCATTTGTGCATGCATGCGGTGACATAGTGCGATCTGTGGTGATAGGGCGCTTGACTAAAGTTGCTTCATGCTACACGTGTGGTATTTACTGGGGTCCAAATTTAGTCGGATCACATGTGAAACCGAGTAGAGCAAATCCGAGTCAAGGATGTCGTGCGCTTCACGCGGGGATTTATTCCGAGTGTAAATTTTCTACTGAACAAAGGGAAAAAGTGATATCCCCTTTAGCATGGTTGGAACCTTATCAAAGGGACCAATATATCAATAATTGCTAGCTTGGATCCGAGGCTGATGGATGACTTGTGTTCCCGAGCGATATTGAATTGTTTCTCCCTAAGAGAATTATAGCAAACACTAAAATTATCAATTGGATTTCATGATACACCATTGGTCGGGTCACTAGCCAGTCTCTTCAGAGAGATGATTGAGTATCATCAAGCTTTTCGTGAATTGTTTGCGACACATATGTCCTAAATTTCCCACCCTTTAGATTCTATCAAGGCCTCTTCCCGAGTAAATCTGTGATTAACTGATTTAGGAATCAGAATGTAAATTTCATTGAGGATTGAGTCAAAATAAAATCCTCGCACATGATTCACTTTCTCCTCGTCGCAAGACCCTGAAGGATTCAGGGGGCTATTGATGAGGTTATTTCTCACCAAGTGGACCCACAATGACAGAAGACCCAACTAGGCCCCAGAGAAGCCGAATCCAATATAAGTTATGGCCGAAGGCTAGAGACGCTTTCAGGCGTTGCTTATCACGTGGTGTGGACACCTCTCTGGAAATCCCTTTAGTCATTTTTTGATGTCTACTACAAAACTTTATTCTTGTAGACTCCGTTGGACCTTCAAGCGTAGAGTTTTATAGGACATCGGTAAATTTTCCTCAACTGGATGACTTAATATTTATCAATCCATGGGAGGTGGATGATGAATACGGTTCTCTCCAACAATCCTACAACCAAATACAAGAAGTCTATTGTGTCCCTAACACAGCCAATACAATTGTTAGTTGTATAGGTGCACTAGTTCAGCGAAGAGATGACGATAGATGTGTAATATGGATGGTAGAAATAACTTTTTATAATCTGAACAAATAAAAACCACAAGGTAGTAAGTAAAAAAAGTAGGTAAAATGGTGTCTCAATGCTTAGAAGCAATGCCTATGGTCCGTACCTTCACTAATGCAATTTGTCAACATTTTAACATAATTGAATCATATAGTAATCTCTAAAAGTGCAGTTAAGAATCACTCCAAAGTCTCTATTCCTATCGAAGAAAGTAGAATGAAATCGTGTAGGTAATGAACCACCTCAAAGTTGTGTTTGCAATCAATATTATGAACCACCCCAAAGTGTCATGAATAGTTCTAGAGATCGTACTATGACCACATCATATGATACGCATTAATCAACTATAATGTGTGACGCCCCCGATTCAATCGTACACTAATCATACACGCAAACGTGTACGATCAAGATCAGGGAGTCACGGGAAGATATCACAACACAACTCTAAAAATAAAATAAGCCATACAAGCATCATAATACAAGCCAGGGGCCTCGAGGGCTCGAATACAAGTGCTCGATCATAGACGAGTCAGCGGAAGCAACAATATCTGAGTACAGACATAAGTAAAACAAGTTTGCCTTAAGAAGGCTAGCACAAACTGGGGATACAGATCGAAAGAGGCGCAGGCCTCCTGCCTGGGATCCTCCTAACTCCTCCTGGTCGTCGTCAGCAGGCAGCACGTAGTAGTAGGTGAAGGAAATATGCCCTGGAGGCAATAATAAAGTTATTATTTATTTCCTTATATCATGATAAATGTTTATTATTCATGCTAGAATTGTATTAACCGGAAAACATAATACATGTGTGAATACATAGACAAACAGAGTGTCACTAGTATGCCTCTACTTGACTAGCTCGTTAATCGAAGATGGTTATGTTTCCTAACCATAGACATGAGTTGTCATTTGATTAACGGGATCACATCATTAGGAGAATGATGTGATTGACTTGACCCATTCAGTTAGCTTAGCACTTGATCATTTAGTATGTTGCTATTGCTTTCTTCATGACTTATACATGTTCCTATGACTATGAGATTATGCAACTCCCGTTTACCGGAGGAACACTTTGTGTGCTACCAAACGTCACAACGTAACTGGGTGATTATAAAGGAGCTCTACAGGTGTCTCCGAAGGTACATGTTGGGTTGGCGTATTTTGAGATTAGGTTTTGTCACTCCGATTGTCGGAGAGGTATCTCTGGGCCCTCTCGGTAATACACATCACTTGAAGCCTTGCAAGCATTGCAACTAATGAGTTAGTTGTGGGATGATGTATTACGGAACGAGTAAAGAGACTTGCCGGTAACGAGATTGAACTAGGTATTGGATACCGACGATCGAATCTCGGGCAAGTAACATACCGATGACAAAAGGGAACAACGTATGTTGTTATGCGGTTTGACCGATAAAGATCTTCGTAGAATATGTAGGAGACAATATGAACATCCAGGTTCCGCTATTGGTTATTGACCAAGAATAGTTCTAGGTCATGTCTACATAGTTCTCGAACCCGTAGGGTCCGCACGCTTAAGGTTTCGATGCGATGTTATATTATGAGTTTATGAGTTTTGATGTACCGAAGGAGTTGAGTCCCGGATGAGATCGGGGACATGACGAGGAGTCTCGAAATGGTCGAGACGTAAAGATCGATATATTGGACGACTATATTCGAGTTCGGAAAGGTTCAATGATTCGGATATTTTTCGAGTACCGGAGAGTTACGGAATTCGCCGGGAGAAGTATTGGGCCTTATTGGGCCCTGCGGGAAAGAGAGAGGGCTTCCTAGGGCAGGCCGCGCCCCCATGGCCTAGTCCGAATTGGACTAGGGGAGGAGTGTGGGAGGCCGCACCCTCCTTCCTTCCTTCTCTCTTCCCTTCCTTGTCTCCTACTCCTAATACATGGAAGGACTCCTAGTTGGACTAGGAAGGGGAATCCTACTCGGTGGGAGTAGGACTCCCCATGGCGCGCCCTCCTAGGGCCGGCCTCCTCCTCCCTCCCTCCTTTATATACGGGGCAGGGGCACCCCATGGACACACAAGTTGATCTACGGATCGTTCCTTAGCCGTGCGGTGCCCCCTCCACCATATTCCACCTCGGTCATATCGTCGGAGTTTAGGCGAAGCCCCGCGCCGTAGAGCATCATCATCGCCACCACGCCGTCAGGCCGTGGAACTCATCCCGACACCCTGCTGGATCGGAGTCCGGGGATCGTCATCGAGCTGAACGTGTGCTGAACACGGAGGTGCCGTACGTTCGGTACTTGGATCGGTCGGATCGTGAAGACGTACGACTACATCAACCGCGTTGTCATAACGCTTCCGCTTTTGGTCTACGAGGGTACGTGGACACACTCTCCCCTCTCGTTGCTATGCCATCACCATGATCTTGCGTGTGCGTAGGGAAATTTTTGAAATTACTACGTTCCCCAATAGTGGCATCCGAGCCTGGTTTTATGCGTTGATGTCATATGCACGAGTAGAACACAAGTGAGTTGTGGGCGATATAAGTCATACTGCTTACCAGCATGTCATACTTTGGTTCAGCGGTATTGTGAGATGAAGCGGCCCGGACCGACATTACGCGTACGCTTACGCGAGACTGGTTTCACCGCTTCGAGCACTCGTTGCTTAAAGGTGACTGGCGGGTGTCTGTTTCTCTCACTTTAGTTGAACCGAGTGTGGCTACGTCCGGTCCTTGCGAAGGTTAAAACAGCACTAACTTGACAAACTATCGTTGTGGTTTTGATGCGTAGGTAAGAACGGTTCTTGCTCAGCCCGTAGCAGCCACGTAAAACTTGCAACAACAAAGTAGAGGACGTCTAACTTGTTTTTGCAGGGCATGTTGTGATGTGATATGGTCAAGACGTGATGCTATATTTTATTGTATGAGATGATCATGTTTTGTAACCGAAGTTATCGGCAATCGGCAGGAGCCATATGGTTGTCGCTTATTGTATGAAATGCAACGCCATGTAATTGCTTTACTTTATCACTAAGCGGTAGCGATAGTCGAGAAGCAATAGTTGGCGAGACGACAACGATGCTACGATGGAGATCAAGGTGTCGCCGGTGACGATGGTGATCACGATGGTGCTTGGAGATGGAGATCACAAGCACAAGATGATGATGGCCATATCATATCACTTATATTGATTGCATGTGATGTTTATCCTTTATGCATCTTATTTTGCTTTGATTGACGGTAGCATTATAAGATGATCTCTCACTAAAATTATCAAGAAGTGTTCTCCCGAGTATGCACCATTGCTAAAAGTTCAGAGTGCCCGGACACCACGTGATGATCGGTGTGATAAGCTACGTCTATCTACAACGGGTGCAAGCCAGTTTTGCACACGCGAATACTCAGTTAAACTTGACGAGCCTAGCATATGCAGATATGGCCTCGAACACGGAGACCGAAAGGTCGAGCGTGAATCATCTAGTAGATATGATCAACATATTGATGTTCACCATTGAAACTACTCCATCTCACGTGATGATCGGACATGGTTTAGTTGATATGGATCACGTGATCACTTAGAAGATTAGAGGGATGTCTATCTAAGTGGGAGTTCTTAAGTAATATGATTAATTGAACTTAAATTTATCATGAACTTAGTCCTGGTAGTATTTTGCAAATTATGTTGTAGATCAATAGCTCGCGTTGTTGCTTCCCTATGTTTGTTGCTTTCATATGTTTTGTTCCTAGAGTAAACTGTGTTGAAAGATGTTAGTAGCAATGATGCGGGTTGGATCCGTAATCTGAGGTTTATCCTCATTGCTGCACAGAAGAATTATGTCCTTGATGCACCGCTAGGTGACAGACCTATTGCAGGAGCAGATGCAGACGTTATGAACGTTTGGCTAGCTCAATATGATGACTACTTGATAGTTTAGTGCACCATGCTTAACGGCTTAGAATCGGGGCTTCAAAGACGTTTTGAACGTCATGGACCATATGAGATGTTCCAGGAATTGAAGTTAATATTTCAAGCAAATACCGAGTTGAGAGATATGAAGTCTGCAACAAGTTCTATAGCTAAAAGATGGAGGAGAATCGCTCAACTAGTGAGCATGTGCTCAGATTGTCTGGGTACTTCAATCGCTTGAATCAAGTGGGAGTTAATCTTCCAGATAAGATAGTGATTGACAGAATTCTCTAGTCACCATCACCAAGTTAGTAGAACTTCGTGATGAACTATAGTATGCAAGGGATGACGAAAATGATTCCCGATTTTTTCATGATGATGAAATCGATGAAGGTAGAAATCAAGAAAGAACATCAAGTGTTGATGGTTAACAAGACCACTAGTTTCAAGAAAAGGGCAAAGGGATAGAAGGGAACTTCAAGAAGAACGGCAAGCAAGTTGCTGCTCAAGTGAAGAAGCCCAAGTCTGGACCTAAGCCTGAGACTAAGTGCTTCTACTGCAAAGGGACTGGTCACTGGAAGCAGAACTACCCCAAGTATTTGGTGGATAAGAAGGATGGCAAGGTGAACAAAGGTATATTTGATATACATGTTATTGATGTGTACTTTACTAGTGTTCGTAGCAACCCCTCGGTATTTGATACTGGTTCAGTTGCTAAGAGTAGTAACTCGAAACGGGAGTCGCAGAATGAACAGAAACTAGTTGAAGGGGAAGTGACGATGAGTGTTGGAAGTAGTTCCAGGATTGATATGATCATCATCGCACACTCCCTATACTTCCGGGATTAGTGTTAAACCTAAATAAATGTTATTTGGCGCTTATGCGTTGAGCATAAATATGATTTGATCATGTTTATTGTAATCGATTATTCATTTAAAGTCAAAGAATAATTGTTGTTCTGTTTACATGAATAAAACCTTCAATGGTCATACACCCAATAAAATAGTTTGTTGGATCTCGATCGTAGTGATACACATATTCATAATATTGATGCCAAAAGATGCAAAGTTAATAATGATAGTGCAACTCATTGGTGGCACTGCCGTTTAGGTCATATTGGTGTAAAGCGCATGAAGAAACTCCATGCTGATAGGATTTTAGAATCACTTGATTATGAATCACTTGATGCTTGCGAACCATGCCTTATGGGCAAGATGACTAAAGACTCTGTTCTCCGGAACAATGGAGCGAACAAATGACTTATTGGAAATAATACATACTGATGTATGCGGTCCGATGAAAAAGCTCACGGCAAGTATCGTTATTTTCTGACCTTCACAGATGATTTGAGCAGATATGGGTATATCTACTTGATGAACACAATTCTGAAACATTTGAAAAGTTCAAAGAATTTCAGAGTGAAGTGAAGAATCATCGTAACAAGAAAATAAAAGTTTCTACGATATGATCGCAGAGGTAAAATATTTGAGTTACGAGTTTGGCCTTCAGTTAAAACAATGTGAAATAGTTTCACTACTCACGCCACCTGGAACACCACAGTGTAATGGTGTGTCCAGACGTCATAACCGTACTTTATTAGATATGGTGCGATCAATGATGTTTCTTACCGATTTACCATTATAGTTTTGGGGCTATGCATTAGAGACAGCTGCATTCACGTTAAAAAGGGCACCATCTAAATCCGTTGAGACGACACCGTATGAACTGTGGTTTGGCAAAAAAAACCAAAGTTGTTGTTTCTTGAAGTTTGGAGTTGCAATGCTTATGTGAAAAAGTTTCATCCTGATAAGCTCGAACCCAAATCGGAGAAATGCGTCTTCATAGGATACCCAAAGGAGACTGTTGGGTACACATTCTATCACAGATCCGAAGGCAAAATCGTTGCTAAGAGTGGATCCTTTCTAGAGAAGGAGTTTCTCTCGAAAGAAGTGAGTGGGAGGAAAGTAGAACTTGATGAGGTAATTGTACCTTCTCCCTTATTGGAAAGTAGTTTATCACATAAATCAGTTCCAGTGATTCCTAAACCAATTAGTGAGGAAGTTAATGATGATGATCATAAAACATCAGATCAAGTTGCTACCAAACCTCGTAGGTCTTCCAGAGTAAGAGTCGCACAAGAGTGGTACGGTAATCATGTTCTGGAAGTCATGTTACTAGATCATGATGAACCTACGAACTATGAGGAAGCGATGATGAGCCCAGATTCCGCAAAATGGCTTGAGGCCATGAAATCTGAGATGGGATCCATGTATGAGAACAAAGTATGGACTTTGGTTGACTTGCCCGATGATCGGCAAGCCATAGAAAATAAATGGATCTTCAAGAGGAAGACGGACGCTGATAGTAGTGTTACTATCTACAAAGCTAGACTTGTCGAAAAAGGTTTTTTGACAAAGTTCAAGGTGTTGACTACGATGAGATTTTCTCACTCGTATCGATGCTTAAAGTCTGTCCAAATCATATTAGCAATTGCCGCATTTTATGAAATCTGGCAAATGGATAACAAAACTGCAATCCTTAATGGATTTCTTAAAGAAGAGATGTATATGATGCAACCAGAAGGTTTTGTCGATCCTAAAGGTGTTAACAAAATATGCAAGCTCCAGCGATCCATCTATGGACTGGTGCAAGCATCTCGGAGTTGGAATATACGCTTTGATAAGTTGATCAAAGCATATAGTTTTATACAGACTTGCGGTGAAGCCTGTATTTACTAGAAAGTGAGTGGGAGCACTACAGCATTTCTGATAAGTATATGTGAATGACATATTGTGGATCGGAAATAATGTAGAATTATTCTGCAAAGCATAAAGGAGTGTTTGAAAGGAGTTTTTCAAAGAAAGACCTCGGTGAAGCTGCTTACATATTGAGCATCAAGATCTATAGAGATAGATCAAGACGCTTGATAAGTTTTTTTCAATGAGTACATACCTTGACAAGATTTTGAATTAGTTCAAAATGGAACAGTCAAAGAAAGAGTTCTTGCCTGTGTCACAAGGTGTGAAATTGAGTAAGACTCAAAACCCGACCACGGCAGAAGATAGAAAGAGAATGAAAGTCATTCCCTATGCCTTGGCCATAGGTTCTATAAAGTATGCGATGCTGTGTACCAGATCTATTGTATACCCTACACTGAGTTTGGCAAGGGAGTACAATAGTGATCTAGGAGTAGATCACTGGACAACGGTCAAAATTATCCTTAGTGGAATAAGGATATGTTTCTCGATTATGGAAGTGACAAAAGGTTCATCGTAAAGGGTTACGTCGATGCAAGTTTTGACACCGGTCTGGATGACTCTAAGTCTCGATCTAGATACATATTGAAAGTGGGAGCAATTAGCTAGAGTAGCTCCGTGCAGAGCATTGTAGACATAGAGATTTGCAAAATACTTACGGCTCTGAATGTGATGCAACCTGCTGACTAAAATTATCTCACAAGCAAAACATGATCACACCTTAGTACTCTTTGGGTGTTAATCACATAGCGATGTGAACTAGATTATCTGACTCTAGTAAACCCTTTGGGTGTTGGTCACATGTCGATGTGAACTATGGGTGTTAACCACATATAGATGTGAACTATTGATGTTAAATCACATGGCGATGTGAACTAGATTATTGACTCTAGTGCAAGTGGGAGACTGAAGGAAATATGCCCTAGAGGCAATAATAAAGTTATTATTTATTTCCTTATATCATGATAAATGTTTATTATTCATGCTAGAATTGTATTAACCGGAAAACATAATACATGTGTGAATACATAGACAAACAGAGTGTCACTAGTATGCCTCTACTTGACTAGCTCGTTAATCAAGATGGTTATGTTTCCTAACCATAGACATGAGTTGTCATTTGATTAACGGGATCACATCATTAGGAGAATGATGTGATTGACTTGACCCATTCCGTTAGCTTAGCACTTGATCGTTTAGTATGTTGCTATTGCTTTCTTCATGACTTATACATGTTCCTATGACTATGAGATTATGCAACTCCGTTTACGGAGGAACACTTTGTGTGCTACCAAACGCCACAACGAATCGGGTGATTATAAAGGAGCTCTACAGGTGTCTCCGAAGGTACATGTTGGGTTGGCGATTTTGAGATTAGGTTTTGTCACTCCGATTGTCGGAGAGGTATCTCTGGGCCCTCTCGGTAATACACATCACTTAAAGCCTTGCAAGCATTGCAACTAATGAGTTAGTTGTGGGATGATGTATTACGGAACGAGTAAAGAGACTTGCCGTAACGAGATTGAACTAGGTATTGGATACCGACGATCGAATCTCGGGCAAGTAACATACCGATGACAAAAGGAACAACGTATGTTGTTATGCGGTTTGACCGATAAAGATCTTCGTAGAATATGTAGGAGACAATATGAACATCCAGGTTCCGCTATTGGTTATTGACCAAGAATAGTTCTAGGTCATGTCTACATAGTTCTCAAACCCGTAGGGTCCGCACGCTAAGGTTTCGATGATGTTATATTATGAGTTTATGAGTTTTGATGTACCGAAGGAGTTCGGAGTCCCGGATGAGATCGGGACATGACGAGGAGTCTCGAAATGGTCGAGACGTAAAGATCGATATATTGGACAACTATATTCGAGTTCGGAAAAGTTCAATGATTCGGTATTTTCGAGTCTGGGAGAGTTACGGAATTCGCCGGGAGAAGTATTGGGCCTTATTGGGCCCTGCGGAAAGAGAGAGGGCTGCCTAGGGCAGGCCGCGCGCCCCATGGCCTAGTCCGAATTGACTAGGGGGGGCCGCACCCCTCCTTCCTTCCTTCTCTCTTCCCTTCCTTGTCTCCTACTCCTAATACATGGAAGGACTCCTAGTTGGACTAGGAAGGGGAATCCTACTCCGGTGGGAGTAGGACTCCCCATGGCGCCCCTCCTAGGGCCGGCCTCCTCCTCCCTCCCTCCTTTATATACGGGGCAGGGGCACCCCATGGACACACAAGTTGATCTACGGATCGTTCCTTAGCCGTGTGCGGTGCCCCTCCACCATATTCCACCTCGGTCATATCGTCGCGGAGTTTAGGCGAAGCTCGCGCCGATAGAGCATCATCATCGCCACCACGCCGTCAGGTCGACGGAACTCATCCCCGACACCTCGCTGGATCGGAGTCCGGGGATCGTCATCGAGCTGAACGTGTGCTGAACACGGAGGTGCCGTACGTTCGGTACTTGGATCGGTCGGATCGTGAAGACGTACGACTACATCAACTGCGTTGTCATAACGCTTCCGCTTTTGGTCTACGAGGGTACGTGGACACACTCTCCCCTCTCGTTGCTATGCCATCACCATGATCTTGCGTGTGCGTAGGAAATTTTTTGAAATTACTATGTTCCCCAACAGTAGGCACCTCTGGGGTAGAAGTCGTCATCGACGGTGGCGTCTGGCTCCTGGGCTCCATCGTCTGGTCGCAGCAACCGAGTAGAGATAGGGGGAAAAGGGGGAACAAGGCAACCGTGAGTACTCATCCAAAGTACTCGCAAGCAAGGAGCTACACTACATATGCATGGATATATGCGTAAAGGGCCATATCAGTGGACTAAACTGCAGAATGCCAGAATAAGAGGGGGATATCTAATCCTGTCGAAGACTACGCTTCTGGCAGCCTCCGTCTTGCAACATATAGAAGGGAGTAGACTAGAGTCCTCCAAGTAGTATCACATAGCAATAATCCTACCCGGCGATCCCCTCCTCGTAACCCCGAGAGATAGCGACCACCGGGTTATATCTGGTACTTGGAAGGGTGTGTTTTATTAAGTATCCGGTTCTAGTTGTCATAAGGTCAAGGTACAACTCCAAGTCGTCCTGTTACCGAAGATCACGACTATTCGAGTAGATTAAACTTCCCTGCAGGGGTGCACCACATAACCCAACACGCTTGATCCCATTTGGCCGGACACACTTTTTCGGGTCATGCCCGCCATGAAGATCAACACGTCGCAGCCCCACCTAGGCACAACAGAGAGGCCAACACACCGGTCTAAACCTAAGCGCACAGGGGTCTAGGCCCATCGCCCATAGCACACCTGCACGTTGCGTACGCGGCCGAAAGCGGAACTAGCCCCCTTAATACAAGAGCAGGCTTACGTTCCAATCCGGCGCGCCACTCGATCGTGGCGCCACGAAGTGCCGGTGATACCACGACGTCGGGATACCCATAACTACTCCCACGTAGATGGTTAGTGCGATAGACCAAATGGCGGACTCGGATCAAATACCAGATCTCGTTAAATGTGTTAAGTATCCGCGAACGCCGACCAGGCCAGCCCACCTCTCACCCTGTAGTCTCAACCTGCCCTGTCGCTCCGCCACAAAGTAACGATCGGGGCCGTGGAGCCCAGCCCACCTCTACCGGGATGGAGCCACCGTCCTTTCAGCCCCATCTCCTAACAATATCACGGGTAATGTAACATGTAAAGTATATAGTATATGCCCGTGATCACCTCCAAGTGATCACAGCCCAAGAGTATAGCATGGCGCAGACGGACAAGAGTGTAGGGCCACCGATGGAACACTAGCATCCTATACTAAGCAAGAGGATAGCGGTAAAGGTAACAACAAGAGTAGCAAGGATAAAGCTATGCAAAGAAGATAGCATTAATCGAAAAATAAGAATATGCTACACTACTCTAATGCAAGCAGTATAGAGAAGAGTAGGCGATATCTGGTGATCAAAGGGGGGGCTTGCCTGGTTGCTCTGGCAAGAGAGAGGGGTCGTCAACACCGTAGTCGTTCGGGGCAGCAGTAGCGGCGTCGGTCTCGTAGTCTACCGAAGAGAAGAGGGGGGAAGAAACAGTAAATACATAGCAAGCAAGTGCATAACAGGACAACAAGCAGAGCTAAACGTGTTCTAACGCGGTATGAGGTGATACCGGTGAAGGGGGAAAACATCCGGGAAAGTATCCCCGGTGTTCCGTGTTTTCGGACAGATGAAACGGAGGTGAAATGTTGCAGGTTCGATAGGTTAGGGGGGTATGGCGGACGAACGGGTTGCGGATCCGGAATCGTCTCGTCGTTCTGAGCAACTTTCATGTTGAAAATAATTTAATCCGAGTTACGGATTAAAAGTTATGATTTTCTAAAGATTTTACTAATTTCTGGAATTTAATTAATTATTTAAATTAATTCGAAAATGAATTAATGACATCAGCATGATGTCATGTCGACGTCGCAGATCAATGAGTTGATGGTCAACTGACCAGTGGGTCCCTCCGTCAAAGACACATGTTAATTATCCAAATATAATTAATCTAATCGAATTAATTAGGGTGGGCCCCACCGCCATACTAATTATCTAGCTAATTAACTAACAGATTAATTAGATAACTAAGGTTTAATTAGTTTAATTATTTGGTTAGTTTAATTAATCAAAATTAATTAAGTTAATTATTTCTTTAATTAATTAATTTTGTTTTTATTATATATATATATTTTTTAATTTATTTCTTAATTTCTTCTTTTTTTAATCATTCTGGTATTTGGGGCAGCGTGTAAGTGGCCCAGGGCCTTAACGGGCGCTGGACGGTGGTTACGGGCACGGGCAGGCGTCGGGTGTCGCCCGAACGGCGAATGCCCGAGGGGCTGGGCGCCGACGCGCCAGCGCCGGCAGGCCTTGGCGGCCTGACGGTGATGGGGCGCCATGAGGAGGCGAGGTTGCCTTGTGGCGCGGTGGGGTGGGGGCTGCGATGCATGAAGTTCACGGGGCTGCGGCGGGCGCCACCAGCGGTGGCACGGTGGCGGCAGAGGCGGATGGTGCGAGTGGCAAGGACGGCGCGACGAGGCGCGACGACGCCAACTGAGTGTAAGCGGCGCGTGTGTGACGCCGTCCAGCGCTTGGGCGAGGAAGGCCACGACCTTGAGCGCGGTCGGGCACGGCGAACGGCATCCGGCAGTGGGAGAGGAGGAGGAGAGGAGAGCTCACGGGGCCGAGGGTTTTGGCAGCGAGCTTCGAGGCGACCCGTGGGGAGGACGACGACGGCGGCGGCGCGTGAGGCCCGAGGATGAAACAGCGTCGGCAGCGTCGTGAAAGCGGCGCCTGGCGCTTGATCGTCGGTAAGGCGAGCGGCGCCGTCGAGGGAGTGGGGACTGGCACGAGGATGAGGGCGGGGCCGCGAAGCGGCTCCGGCGGCGGCGGTTGGCGTCGGGTCGTGCCCGATCAGATCGGGCGGGCGAGGCGGCATCGACGGAGAGGACGGGGCGGAGCGGATGCAGGCGGTAGGGAAGGGGAAGCAGGCCGGCGAGGGAGCTTGATCGCCGGCAGCCCAGCGGCGACGGGCGGGCCTTGATCGTCATGGGAGTTCGTTTCCCGATCCGATCTGGATCGGGAGGAGAGGAAGAGCGAGTAGGTGGCGGCTAGGGTTGGACTGGGGAGTGGGGGTTAAGCCAGCAGGGGTGGGCAGTTGGGGCGGGTGGGCTGGCCGCCAACTGGGCGATGGGCGTGGGGGTTCCTCTTTTTGAGTTTTGTTAGTTTCTTTCTTTTATTTATTTTCCTTTTCTTTATTTTCTTTTATGTTTTCTTTTAGTTTCCATTTATTTTGTTTTAGTAAAATACCATAATGGCGCCTAATTTGTCTGTTAACAAATATGCCATCGCCACATTAGCTTGTTACCCAAGCTAAATTACTTTGTAATTTATTAATATTTAAAGTATATAAATAATAGTTTTCACTACTGTTTCAATTATCTTATAGTATTTAAATATCTTATAAAGGTATGGTTTCTCCATCATAATTACCTATGTAATATTTGGTTTACCCCGAACATTGTAGTTTTAAAATTTGAAAACTTTTATTGTTTGCTTGATTTTTAAAGTTTGAACTAGATTTCAAACTGGCGCGAGTTTATAAACAGTAATCCGAGGTGACGTGGCATCATTAGCGGAGGTTCACTGTAGCTTAATTATCCAGGCGTCACAATTCTCCTCCACTACAAGAAATCTCGTCCCGAGATTTAAGAGGGGAGTAAGGGGGAAAGTTCTGGTTACGATATTCTAACGGATCTTCTCGAAGAAGTTAATCCCTTTCGTTGATGTCTTCAATTCTTTATTCCGATGCATCATGATAAACTTGTCATCATTTCTTTGGGAACTCCATCGTACTTACGAAAGGATAAGGGGCAGCTCACTATGCTAGCGCTCACTACGACATAATGCTTTTGAGGGAAACAATCTGGGGTTATCCCATGAATTAGTATAAGATTATCTCTTGAGTTGAACATATAAAATACCTCGAGAGTAAGGTACGAAGGTACAATAAGAGGTCCCAAGCAGATAGATAGTTGCTCGAAGTCTGAACCTGAGTGAGAAAGGGGTTCAGAGTAGCGAGAGTAAGTACTGCGTCTGATACCAGAATAGAGCACTAGGAAGGTGGCACATGAATTAAATACGAAGCCAAGCATGGAGAATAACCATTAGAAACAGGGTTGTACAGGAGAGTCAGGTTTCGATCCTGTGAAACTGTGGGTTATGGGCCCACCATGTGGTTAAAAGTAGGAAGGTCGGTGACATCTTGCACGATCATGTAAGCAAGGCATGTCAGAGGAGAGTCTGTGGGTCATGTCGGCAACAACATAGGTACCAAGGGCGAGGGACGAAGAGAACCATTTTCCTGCTCGTTGAAACGAGGCGGACCAATAGGCAAGGTTCCCGTCCATCGGTGGTTACCGGAATGTCATCAACAATAGTAACAAGGTCTTACTGACAGAGTTGTACATCGAGGTGTTTGCACAAGAAGTGGATTATTACTGCTTATATCATATAGATCATAGAAAAGGTTTAAACAAACCAATGGAAGGAAAATATGATCATCAGATTAAATAGAACAATGGAAAGGAAAATATGTTTAAACACATATTTCAAGGGTATATCCTTCCCAAGGACAAGCGAGCAAGATATCCATGACAGGATATAAAGTAGAAAACCATTTAGGTAAGGGGAGGAATCTCATGATATTACCCATACAACGGTGTTAGGATAAATGATAAATAAAATTTAGCATCGTGCTTCAAATGTTCTGTTGAAAATCGGAGTACCATTGACATGCTTGAGATAGCATTGACATGGTCTTGGTGAAGATCGACTGAAACACGAAGGATCCATCAGAATAACTTGTAGAATAAGTCTTACAATTTCCTCATGGATGAATGGATAACCTTGCTGAAAAGGAATCTATAATGATAGGTCCTCCAGCCGGGGGTGCTAGGCATGACATCATGTTACGGGTCATCAAAGGATCAACATCATAACTCTTGGAAAGTTGTCCCACCATCATATCTGACCGAGATTCATATCCAATTGGTGTCATGATACCTCAGACTCAGGGGGTCCGAGAGGAAAAGGTGCAACACAAATCAACGAAATGACATTGCAAGATTCTCGAGAAATGAACTATGGGAGCGGGTTTCTGAAGCAATAGTTCATCATTAAACCAAGGACGGATGAGAAGGTGGCTGATGGGCTCAGCGACAATTCATCGAGAATTCCAAACGGATGGATTTCCACGATAATGTGAACAAGAAGATGACATTTGTTAGATCAAATGATATAATGGGATATGCTCGAGGAAAACATACATAATTAAACATTGGTTGAACGGTGCACCCGAAATATGGGTTGGGTTGCACGGCCAATGTTAGAATGGTGATTCAATTATCGAAAGACTTAGAATGAACTATCGCCCATTCACTTCAAAGCAATAGGGTTGCTAGAAGTTTTGAATTCACACGTCATAGCTCAATTGTCGGTATTCCGGTTGAAAACAATACGGGGACCAAGGAATGAACGAAGATGGCAAGAAGTATTATGATATCAAGAATTCTTAAGAGGTGGTGAAATTCTCACCACATTCTTGACAAAAAGAGATGGTAATACTTCCGAGGTAAGGAAGATCAACTGATGGGTAGCAGGGATCTCAAGGTTTACACAAAACACGAACAAGTTGTGTTGAACGGAAGGCAATAAAGTGGTCGATGAGAACAGGAATCATCGAGGGGCAAGGATGGTATTACCCATAATGAATTCAATTAAATTCCTGGAAGAGCTCATAAGGTTGATGATGATCACCACACATTTGTCGAGAGATTTCATGCAGATGTAATCAATCGTGACGACATCAAGTCAAAGGAATGATGAAGCAAGAGGTTATTGGAACCACGATTCGACACAAACTCGAACTCAAGCTTGTTGTTTAAGGTGAAAGGGTATGACGAGGGAAATCGGCGTAAGCTTAGCTATAAATCGCAAATTGGTGCTTCGAGAATAAGGACCAGGTAGCACAGTTAGAATCGTCACGACAATGATATAGCCAAACAGGCTAGGAATGGCGTGATCGGGTACAAACTCGTAGTTATAGAAGCTTACTGAAGAGTTGTTGAACCGTAGTGCGGACTCGGTTCAGTTATCGGTGTCTTTGAGTGTTTAATAACTCGAGCTCGTGAAAAATTGGAATCGATGGGAAGGTAGTACTTGATGAACTCATAAAAGTTATGCAGTTCCATGATAATCTCGAGATACCAGGGGGGTAATACTCGACACAAGATCAAAGTAAAGGTTGGACTGGTGTATTGATCCATAGAAGACAATTGTTTTAACTTGTCCGAGAAATGGAATCAAAGAAGAACAATCATGGTCGGAACCACGGTTGCAAGGGATCAATTCACAGATACCATATGTTAGCTATCAAGGAAAGAGTTATTATTACAAGAAGCTTCCATGATAGGATATACATCGCGTCCATGGGCATGAACACAAAGTTCAAGGTCGACTCCCACTTCCTCAATGCATAATCTTCCATTCGCCTCTCGTATTTCGAAGATGACATTAGTTGTTGAAAGTTTTACCTGGTGCAATACCAGATAAGTATGACTCGTGAAATCTTTCGGGTTCACACCGATGAGGGAAGGCGTTGGTTCAATCCCATCGGGGCTTCTTACGAACATATACCATAAGCTTCAAGAGTAAATATCACCAGCTCGAAAGCAGAGCATGGTTGACAAAAGGAAAGGATACAATTTACCAAAGACATTACGTATCGGAGAAAGAACCCACAAAGTGATTAATTATGAAGGACACTGTCAGATAATAATCCAACAGTGGATATGGCGATCCACAATGGGGCTGATATGAGTATCGATACCCAATCAGAGGAAGAAAGATTGCAAATGCATCGGTTTATAGAACAGCTGAATAGTTCAACGCTTAATTAGCAAAGTAGTTATGATTTTCAAATCAAGGGATCAGGAGCAAATGCTCTGATCAAGAATGGATAAGCTGAATAGACTTAGGGGTACAATCAACGACAATTGGATTGGTCGAGAACCAATTCCAGTTAAAAGAATGGCAGCTCAACTGGAAAGGTAATTTATAAGGATCAATGATGATTGCGTGTACTTGCAAACATATTGAGTCAATAGACCCAAAATGATAATGACAAGGAATGTCAATAAGACTACGAGACTTAGGGGATTAACCATAATGCGAGCAAGCAAGAATTTCAAGAGCCAAAGGCTCCAGAGGATTTTCGGAAGATCGAATAGTATTTTGAAGACTTTTGTGAAACTCATGAACAACTGGGGATGAGCGGATACTCCACAAGTGCGAGGATTTATTTGAAGGGGTATTCATGTGGCAAAGAACTGCTAGGCAGTAGGCACGAAGTATTCTCGGAACAATAGAGAAAACTTCGGGGTATCTTGTAATAACAAGATCAATGGGGGATGATCGTAAGAATGGCAAGTGTAAGTAGTTATCCATAAGGATTTATCGGTGGTCGGGAATAGCAAAAGTGATGGGCACAAAGTCTCGAGAGAATATCAAAGAGTATCTCCGAAATCTTCTGGTGCAGTCGGTGACCATCTGGACTGAAGGGCTCTCCGGGAGAAAGTATTATCGAGAACCTAGAGTCAGAGTTAGTAAAAATCGTTTAACCCGAGTAGAAGAGAGTTCAGAGTCCCAGAGTAAAGGTCGAGGAGTAAAAGATCCTAGTACCACCCGATGGCGACGTGGGCCCGTAAGGCACACAGCCAAGTTAGTAAAAGTTTTTGCAATGTCTAGACTCGACTTCGGCCAAGGGGTGTGGAAGGGGGATTCCTATAGGCAGTCGGCTCTGATACCAACTTGTGACGCCCCCAATTCAATCGTACACTAATCATACACGCAAACGTGTACGATCAAGATCAGGGTCTCACGAGAAGATATCACAACACAACTCTAAAAATAAAATAAGTCATACAAGCATCATAATACAAGCCAGGGGCCTCGAGGGCTCGAATACAAGTGCTCGATCATAGACGAGTCGCGGAAGCAACAATATCTGAGTACGACATAAGTTAAACAAGTTTGCCTTAAGAAGGCTAGCACAAACTGGGATACAGATCAAAGAGGCGCAGGCCTCCCGCTGGATCCTCCTAACTACTCTCGGTCGTCATCGCAGCAGCACGTAGTAGTAGGCACCTCCGGGGTAGAAGTCGTCATCGACGGTGGCGTCGCTCTGGGCTCCATCGTGCAGTCGCAGACAACCGAGTAGAGATAGGGGAAAAGGGGAACAAGGCAACCGTGAGTACTCATCCAAAGTACTGCAAGCAAGGAGCTACACTACATATGCATGGATATATGTGTAAAGGGCCATATCGATGGACTGAACTGCAGAATGCCGAATAAGAGGGGATATCTAATCCTGTCGAAGACTACGCTTCTGGCAGCCTCCGTCTTGCAACATGTAGAAGGGAGTAGACTGGAGTCCTCCAAGTAGCATCACATAGCAATAATCCTACTCGGCGATCCCCTCCTCGTAACCCTGAGAGAGAGCGACCACCGGGTTATATCTGGCACTTGGAAGGGTGTGTTTTATTAAGTATCCAGTTCTAGTTGTCATAAGGTCAAGGTACAACTCCAAGTCGTCACATTACGAAGATCACGGCTATTCGAATAGATTAAACTTCCTGCAGGGTGCACCACATAACCCAACACGCTTGATCCCATTTGGCGGACATACTTTTACGGGTCATGCCCGCGCGGAAGATCAACACGCCGCAGCCCCACCTAGGCACTGTGAGAGTCCAAGACGCGGTCTAAACCTAAGCGCCACAGGGCGGTCCCATCGCCCATAGCACACACAAGACGTTGCGTCTGTGACGAAAGCGGAACTAGCCCCTTAATACAAGAGCAGGCTTACGTTCCAATCCGGCGCGCCACTCGATCGCTGGCGTCACGAAGTTTTTCGGCCGATACCACGACGTCGGGATACCCATAACTACTCCCACGTAGATGGTTAGTGCGTATAGACCAAATGGCGGACTCGGATCAAATACCCAGATCTCGTTAAGCGTGTTAAGTATCCGCAAGCGCCAACCAGGGCAGGCCCACCTCTCACCCAGTAGTCTCAACCTGCCTGTCGCTCCGCCACAAAGTAACGATCGGGGCCGTGAAACCCAGGCCCACCTCTCTTGGGATGGAGCCACCGTCCTTTCAAACCCCATCTCGAACAAAGATCACGGTAATGTAACAAATGTAAAGTATATAGTATATGCCCGTGATCACCTCCCAAGAGATCACAGCCCGAGAGTATAGCATGGCGGACGGACAAGAGTGTAGGGCCACCGATGAAACACTAGCATCCTATACTAAGTAGTAGGATAGCGGTAAAGGTAACATGAAGAGTAGCAAGGACAAAGCTATGCAAAGAAGATAGGATTAATCGAAAATAGTAACATGCTACACTACTCTAATGCAAGCAAGTATAGAGAAGAGTAGGCGATATCCGTGATCAAGGGGGGCTTGCTGGTTGCTCGGCAAGAGAGAGGCTCGTCAAAACCGTAGTCGTCGGGGCAAAGCGGAAAGCGTCGGTCTCGTAGTCTACCGAAGAGAAGAGGGGGGAAGAAACAGTAAATACATAGCAAGCAAGTGCATAACAGGACAACAAGCAGAGCTAAATGTGTTCTAACGCGGTATGAGGTGATACCGGTGAAGGGGGAAAACATCCGGGAAAGTATCCCCGGTGTTCCGTGTTTTCGGACAGATGAACCGGAGGTGAAATGTTACTGGTTCGATAGGTTAGGGGGTGTGGCGGACGAACGGGTTGCGTATCCGGAATCGTCTCGTCGTTCTGAGCAACTTTCATGTTGAAAATAATTTAATCCGAGTTACGGATTAAAAGTTATGATTTTCTAAAGATTTTACTAATTTTTGGAATTTAATTAATTATTTAAATTAATTCGAAAATGAATTAATGACATCAGCATGATGTCATTTCGACGTCGCGATCAACGAGTTGATGGTCAACTGACCATGGGTCCCTCAGTCGAGACACATGTTAATTATCCAAATATAATTAATATAATCAGAATTAATTAGGGGTGGGCCCCACTGCCATACTAATTATCTAGCTAATTAACTAACCAGATTAATTAGATAACTAAGGTTTAATTAGTTTAATTATTTGGTTAGTTTAATTAATCAAAATTAATTAAGTTAATTATTTCTTTAATTAATTAATTTTGTTTTTATTAATTATTTTTTTTATTTCTTTCTTAATTTCTTCTTTTTTTAATCATTCTAGGCGCTGGGGCCCGCGTGTAAGTGGCCCAGGGCCTTAACGGGCGCTGGACGGTGGTTACGGGCACGGGCACGGGCGCGGGCGTCGGGTGTCGACCGAATGGCGAATGCCCGAGGGGGCGCAGGCGCTGACGCTGCCAGCGCCGCCGGCGGCCTGGCGGCCGGCCGGTGATGGGGCGCCGCGGAGGCGAGGTTGCACCGTGGCACCGTGGTGAGGGGGGCTGCGATGGGGCGAGTTCACTGGCTGCGGCGGGCGCCAGCCAGGTGGCACGGTGGCGGCAGAGGCGGATGGTGCAGAGTGGCAAGGGCGGCGCGACGAGGCGCGGACGACGACCAACGGAGTGTAGCGGGCGCGCGTGTGTGACGCCGTCGCGAAGGCGGCGCGAGGAAGGCCACGGCCTTGAGCCTTGCACGGCGAAAGGCATCCGGCGGGGGAGAGGAGGAGAGAGGAGAGCTCACGGGGCCGTAGGGTTTTGGCAGCGAGCTCGAGGCGACCCGTGGTGGGGAGGACGACGACGGCGGCGGGCGGCGGAGGCCCGAGATGAAACCAGCGTCGGCGGCGTCGTGAAGCGTCTGGGCTTGATCGCGGTCGGCAAGCGGCGCCGTCGAGGAGTGGGGACTGGCGCGAGGATGAGGGCGGGGCCGCGGCGGCTCGGCGGCAGCGGTTGGCGCTGGTCGTGCCCGATCAGATCGAAGCGAAGAGGCGGCACCGACGGAGAGGACGGCGCGGAGCGGATGCAGGCAGTGGGGAAGGGAAGCAGGCGGCGAGGGAGCTTGATCGTGGGCGTCAGCGGCGACGGGCGGCGCAGTCGTCGCGGCGGGGTTCGTTCCCCCGATCCGATCTGGATCGGGGAGGAGGGGGAAGAGCGAGTAGGTGGCGGCTAGGGTTGGCCTGGGGGGAGTGGGGGGGTTAAGCCCGCGGGGTGGGCCGGTTGGGCCAGGTGGGCTAGCCGGCCAACTGGGCCAGTGGGCCGTGGGAGGGGGTTCCCTCTTTTTTGAGTTTTGTTAGTTTCTTTCTTTTTCTTTATTTTCTTTTATGTTTTATTTTAGTTTCCATTTATTTTTGTTTTAGTAAAATACTATAATGGCGCCTAATTTGCTGTTAACAAATATGCCACTGCCACATTAGCTTGCTACCCAAGCTAAATTACTTTCATAATTAATTAATATTTAAAGTATATAAATAATAGTTTTTATTACTGTTTCAATTATCTTATAGTATTTAAATATGTTATAAAGGTATGGTTTCTCCATCATAATTACCTATGTAATATTTGGTTCACCCCGAACATTTTAGTTTTAAAATTTGAAAACTTTTATTGTTTGCTTGATTTTTAAAGTTTGAACTAGATTTCGAACTGGCGCGAGTTTATAAACAGTAATCCGAGGTGACGTGGCATCATTAGCGGAGGTTCACTGTAGCTTAATTATCCGGGCGTCACATAATGTCACCTAGATGTCCCAATGTCACCACGAGTATCCGCGAGTGAGACATGCATCAAGTGATCTCAAATCCAAAGTATTCAATCTGAGAACAAAAAGACCTCAGAGAGTAAGACTCGATCCACAACAAAAGAGATAGAGGGGAAGAACTTCATATGATCCTATTATATTGATAAAGCTCTTGATACGTCAAGATCATGCTAAATCAAGAACACGAGAGAGAGAGAGAGAGAGAGAGAGAGAGAGAGAGAGAGAGAGAGAGAGAGAGAGAGAGAGAGAGAGAGAGAGAGAGAGAGAGAGAGAGAGATCAAAAACATAGCTACTGGTACCATACCCTCAGCCCTGAGGGTGAACTACCCCCTCCTCGTCATAGAGGCAGCGGGGATGATGAAGATGGCCTTCGGTGATATTCCCCCTGACATGGTGGCAAAGTAAAAGTTCTAGGTTTTTCTGGGGGTTCATTTTATAAGATTTTTCAGCGTTGGAATCACGTCAAAAGAAGTTACGAGGGACCCACAAGCTCATGTAGCACTCTCGCCCCACGGGGTACGCCATGTGAATTTGTGGCCAGCTTGTGGTCTTCTGATCCTTCCCCGAAGCTTCGGGGGTCTCTAAGTTCTTAAAAAAATCCTCAAAAAGTTTCATTGTGTTTGGAGTTCGTTTGGTATGGTTTTTTCTGTAAAGCCAAAAGTAAGCAGAAAACAACATTTGAAATTGGGCACTAGATTAATATGTTAGTCCGTAAATATAATATAAAAATGCACGAAAATCATATAGAATTCATGTGAATATAACATGAGTACTTTATAAATTATAGGTATGTTGAAGGCGTACCAATTTTTACCTACTCGGATCACCCTTCAATCGGTTGATCCTCAGTCGGTTTCATTTTTCAAGCGACGTGTTGTTAGTTGCTTGATTATCACTCAGTCTGAACTGAAGGCCAGCAACCAGACGTATCAATGATGGTATCACTTCAAGCATTCCAATATGCACTGAAGCCTAGCGTTACTAGCCACTATCATAGACAATTAACAACGCCTATCACCTCCAGTAGTGGGCACACATTGTTGCACATTAAGACACATGGAACATACCTAGACTAGGGGCTTGGGGGTGTAGCATAATCTATAGGTTCGAAACATCTGTAAATATCAATCTCATATGCAATAACACTCCTAGAGAGACATGACTAGGGTTGTTACTCATATGCAATAACACTCCTAGAGAGACATGACTAGGGTTGTTACCTCCAGCATCCTGGGGCCTGAGCCTGTATACATCTTGTGTCACCCCTCCGCCTCTCTGAAAGATCAAGCCTCGTTACTTCTCCTCTCTTACTATCAGATTTAGAACCACGACATGTCTGTTTGCTACAACACCAACTTGATCCAAGATAGGAAAATTATATAAATCCCTTGGTGCATTCAATGGGTTTCGAACCCGCGTCCTAAGGCACGAACCAACCTATGATTGAATGGTTAAGAGGACAGTGGTATTCCTAGGCCACTAGAGTTCAAGTCTCAGACTTGAAGTTGATGCTCGCACTTTTTTAGTTAGTTTGCAAGCGGTAAAATGATGGGTGACATGGAAGCCACATGGCTTTTTGCCGAAATTAATGAGAAACGTGCAATCAATTTAAGTTAATTGACAAATGACACATTGCACTAAAAAATAAAATACGCACAAAGTAAAAGTAAAAGTGACATAGTTGTGCAATGTTTTAGGAATTCTTCAAGCTTTCGCCAGCCTTCAGATGTTGTATGAGTGAACTATTTTTTTATATCTCATAATGGTTTATTTGTTTAGACCAAACTATTGAAATCTTTCGGACACCACCCTTTTTTTTTGTCAAAAGTGGTGCCAACTGCACGCTGTACCCCCTCATAGGTAGCACCCCAAACGCATTTTGGAAACCAACGGTAAAGAGTTGATTGCTTGCTCGTGGAATCAAGTGTAAATCGAGCCGTGAACCCTTATAAGTATTCGCTGAAATATATATAAATCTATATGCGCTCCTGTATATCGGTATATGCACGACTACCCGTTACGCTCGTACGAAGGTGGAAATCAAGATGTCAGCGTGGTCACACCTAGCGAACCAACCTGTGGTTGGATGGTTAGAGGGACTGTGGTATCCCCAGCCAACCAGGGTTCAAATCCTGATGCTCACATTTATTCCTGAATTTATTTCAGGATTTCCGGCGATGCGCGTTCAGTGGGAGGAGACGTTCCGGTCGACGACGAGACGCCTACGGTGACTTCGTAAATCTCAAGATGATATGCCGACTCAGTCTTCCGAAGGTGCTCATAGGGGTAGGATATGCGTGTGTGCGTTCATAGAGGTGAGTGTATGCGCGCGCATATGAGCGCTTGTGTCTGTACTGATGTTAAAAAAAGCGTGGTCACACCTATGACAAGATTAGCAACACCGAGATTCTTTTGCGTTTTGACCAACACGTACCCAAACACCAACCATCCCCGACCATAGACAGGCCCCTTTCACGCATCATCCAGTTCTTTCACATAGGCAAGATGCCTGCTTCCTCCATAATGTTATGTCCATCTTCTTCCTCTCCCTAACCCCGGCCGTCGTTGCCACGCTCCTTGTCAACTAGTCTACTCCCAGCAAGGGTCGTTGGTTTTCGCGAGTGCTGCCACAATGCATGTGACATCTGATCCATTTTTCGCATTACTTTATTTTCTCATTTTGCAATCTCGCGCTTCGGCCGTGACTTCATCCAGTCTCCAGGAATCCCGCGCAGGTCCAGATCATGAAGCATGTCCTTTCGATTTCAACTGGCACCACGTCCGATTCAGTCCCTTGGCTACATCGAACCGATCGAGCTAGACTTGATAGTTGATGCACGGACAAAGCCTCAAGGCATTCGCTCATGCGACCCAAACCATGGACCAGCAACGTACTATGCATTTCTCATATGCATGAGCACCTCCAAGGAGCCCAGCAAATTCAACGCCTCAATCTGCTGCACAACCACCGGGTCTGACAGTCCCTGCACCGACTCCATACTGATCGCTCTCGGCCCCGTTTCGTCTCGCCTCACGGGCCGGAAAATCAACCTCGCTACTGATCTCACCATGGACGCCAGGTCCTTAAACCTCGCCGCTGTGCGTGGTTGTCTCCACGTGATTCACGTTCTCACTGAGCGACTCACATCGCATGGCGGCTACTGGGTGTCTCCCTATGCCACGCAACCTAGCCCGACTCCCGCTGAAGCGCCCCACCGCGGGGTTGCCCGTGGAACTCATTGCCCTCCCGCTCCTGCGAGTACACGGCCTCGCCAAGGCGTCGACGCTGCCGGCCACCCGTGGGCTGGTGCTGACCGGGATGCTTGTGGTGGAAAGAGCGGGTCGCAGTTAATGAGAAGACCCGCGCCCAGCCTCAATAACTTTGTACCTAGCGCGCGTATCATGTGTATACTACGTTTCAAAGTTGCATTCATGCTAGTATTTAATGGATTCCCCCGTGCAATACACAGCCTATATATGCCTTGGCTCTCCACAATAATGGCCTGACACTGGTAGCATGCATGACCAAGCGCGCGCGCCCGAGCGCTCTTCGTCCACCGGCTGTTTGATGACTGTCTTGCACAGGAAAGAGATGCTAGAGTTTGAATGCCATCTCTGATGGCCAAAGCTGCATTGCTACTCCATCGCACGTATATGGAAACTAGGTACAGCGCTGCGGAGGGGCCGGCAGACGCGCTGCCACCCACGCACTGCACCATTTGCTACTTCAGTCGTCGTACCTATCGCCGTGCATCGAAGCATGCATGCTGCTAGCTGTCCAGCTGATGTTTTTTCCGTCTCGTCCGATCATATGCCAGAATTTAGGGTTGAATTAGGGCTGCTGATAAGCCTTCTCGATTATACGGCCCTAATTCCGAAGTAGTAGTAACGAGAGGAGATTAAACCATGCATGCAGGCGTGATCCGTGGGCAGGTGAGCATGCATCACGCAGGCGATTGAGCTAGCCAGGGAGGGCAATCGGCAACTCGGCTGCATGCATGAGTATGGGCAATAAATGACGCGCCAAATGAAGCACCGGGCACCTTAATGCCTAAATTGTCGTGCATAATTACTCTACTTTCTTCTTTCGTCCTCCTTGGACCCTTTCCTTGGTCAAGTCTTGAAGCTGCACTGGTTGGGTACGTCAATATCACTGTTGGTCCTGCTGATTTGGGCCATCCCGCCCGTCCAAACTTACCTTCATGAATCACAGCCGTCCATGGGTGATAGCGCCGATGTGGTTTTACCTTGCTGTCCTCCCCCTGGAATAAGAAGAGGGGACTGGGGTTTGTGGGCGCTCCCCTGCGCCGAGGCAAGACCAAGACGAGCTGCACTCTCTCCCCCCCTTGCATTCTCGATCTAGGGTTCTTTCGAAGCGTCCCGACGCAGATTGCATCAGGGGCTAGCTACATTCTCCATCTAGGCAGGCAGGCAAGAGGCATGTGGCTTCGATTTGACTTCAAGTTTTTGATCTTGATCTAAAATGATGGTGTTTCCTTGAGGTCTTTCGTCCTCCTATGAAGTTTCTCCTCTCCCCTCGTGGTTTTTGATTTCGATCTGTGGCTCTTATCAGATGAAGTTTCTTGGAGTCTCAACTTCTTTCTGTTTTGCAAGTTTTATTTCTTGTTATATCTTTATCTTCTCTGTCTAAATGAAGAAAACAAGCAAGAAAATGCGTAGTTTTTTTTTTGGATCTCCGTGTTGTATGTTCCTATGATGATTCTGTTGCTTTGCGTCCTGCGGCACTGCTCTTGTTAAGTGGTTTGATTTCGATCTGTGGCATGACTTGATCCCTTCCCTCTTTATTTTTCTGTCTTCGAATGAAGAAAAACAAGCAAAAGAAACACAGTTTGTTTTTTTTGTCTCCGTGCTGTATGTTCGATCTGCAAAATCTTTTCCCGATTTTAATTTGGTAGAAGATGTAAATATGCTACCTCATTTCATAGCTTAGTTATTTCGACTTAATATTCTTTTTATCAATCTTATATGAATTTTGTTCACTGTGTGCAGGGTACGTGCTCGTGTTCAGTTCTGCACATGTGAGAATCAGTAAGTATCATCTCTTCACATTCCTTGTTCACATGCAGTTGGGCACATTTGGTAGTATGCTTGATCTAGGTTTTTCACTGCTTGTGATCTAACCTTTTTTATATAAACCGTGTCTAAGGGTGAAATCATCTAGTATAAAACGTCAATGTTGTTGTCTTCCTTCCTTGATCGTGTCGTTAGTGGTATAAGGGTGAAATCATCTAGGATAAAACGTGAATGTCGTTCTCTTCGTTCCTAGATCAGGTGATGGTTGCAGTTGAAGGGAATGCATGTCAAAGCTTTGTTTTCCTATGGAATGGAAGATTGGAAGTCAACGTTTATTCCCTTTGTATATAGAACCAAACCTGATGCTTTTTCTCTCATACAGAATGCACCAGCTCTTCTTGCCAAGTGATCTCTTATGTCATCTTTGTTGTTTGTAGAATGGAAGAGTTGCCCTTGTTCTACACTTCCATAAAACATGTTGTGTAGCTCTTGCTGGAAGGTAGCATTCTGAAGGGTTGGTCAGTCTGAGTTGTTTAGTTGTAAGTATACTAACCTTGTAGTTTACTTGTTGATGCTTCTGTTGTTTTGCGTCCTGCAGCTCTGCTCTCCTCAAGTGGTTTTGATTTAGAGTTCTTTACTTGATTGTGTGTAGGACTACAGGATAGAGCAACAGTCACTGCCAGGTATTTGCACGCCAGCATGGACGACAACCCGATGAACATAGGGATAGAGAGGAGGGGCACTGTTTTAACGGCGATTTGGCATGTCATAACAATCTTGCTCGGATCTGGAGTTCTAGCACTGGCGTGGTCCTTTGCACAACTTGGTTGGATAGCCGGGCCAATCGTGCTTGTTAGCATGGCTGCGTTAACATACTTTACGTCGGCCCTGCTTGCGGATTGTTACCGGTATCCAGATCCAGTGACAGGCACGGTGAATCCGGAGTACATCGATGCTGTTCGATGCTACCTTGGTATGAATACCTATTCGTCATCTCTATGCATTTAGTCATTAGTCACACTAATGATACTTATGAAATTAACCTGCAGGTCCACGAAATGTGTTCTGGTGTGGGTTTATTCAGTATGCCAGCATTTGGGCCACCCTTTTGGGCTATACCATAACCGCGAGTGACAGTGCGAGGTAATAATATTTTCACTTGTACATGTTCGCCCTTGGTGAGCTTGTGTAAATTCTGATTAAAATGGTCGTTCTATACATCCTTGACAAAAATATAAAACTCACTATTCTAATAGGACTTTTGCAACTACTAAGTTATTTGTTAACACAGTGCATGAAGCTTGTATCTCTATCAGGGAAATTTACAGGCCAGAAAAGATATGAATGCATGAAATGTGTAGACATATATTGTCTTCCATTCAAGGACTCAGCCAATTTTTTGATATTTGAAATTTTCAATTTAGAAAAATACAAATTAAGCAGCATGTACATCTGACTCGTGTTTTCCTGCTGACATAAGTGTGAAGTCAATAGTATAATAAGGCGTGCTGACCGAGGTAATTAATACTCCCTCCGTTCGGAATTACTTGTCTCGAAAATGGATGTATCTAGAACTAAAATGTGTCTAGATACATCCATTTCTGCGACAAGTAATTCCGAACGGAGGGAGTATATGTTAACAAATACTTTTAGCTTAGCAGAATGATGAGTTGGATTTTTATTCACCTAATGCAAGTTCTGGATTTCCTATATATGGTTACAACTGTCATTTTAGAATCTGATACAATCACTATGCATAACTTTGGCCATTGTTTTTCAGTACCGACCTCACTATTTTTATAATATGTACTATTGATGATAGCCAAAAATGTGTGTTGCCTGCGCATTTCTATGGTTGTTTTTATTATAAGTGTTAAATGTTTTTGACAATATCTCTCAGCTCAACATGAGGTGATTTTTTAATCTAATATTATGAATTATTGACCACTTAATTTATTTGACTTGATCCAAAGATTGTTCTGAAATATTTGTGTTCCATTCGATCTTAGTACAACCCGCTTTGACTACGTGGCTTAATCATTGTCTGTAGATTTTTTTTTTGAGGGAAGAATCATTGTTTGTAGATTTATTTTCATTTCATTTAGCGACGTTATTTATGAATCCCATACACACTTAAAAGCCTATGCATGTTTAATTTGCCAAGCATTATGTCTTAGCGATTGTGCCCAATAGCTAGCCCATACCGAATTGATTATGGCTCAACGCAGCGTCCTCCTGGGCCAACGGTCATTCTTGTGTTTTTCTTTCTTCTCCCGATATGTTTGACAGGGTCATATAGAATAGGAATCTTCAGCCTGGTTTATTCAAATTTGTTATTTTTTCAGTCTACGATTCTGATTGCTACAAAAATTCCATATTTTTTGTATGTGAAGTTTACATATAATCGTACATGTTTGTTTCTGCTTGTACGTGACAGATATTAAATAAAATAAAAATAATACTAAGCCAATTATCTTATCTGCAGTGCGGTGCGTAAGGTTAATTGCCTCCACCGTGGAGACGTGAGTAAATGTGCCAGCAGTGACTACTTTGCCACTTACGCCATCATCGTATTTGGAGCAGTCCAAATTCTGCTGTCCCAACTGCCAAGCCTTCACAACATCAGCTGGCTCTCCTTCTTCTCTGTCGCCACTTCATGCATATATTCCACGATCAGCCTAGGGCTGTGTTTCGAGAAGTGGGCCACGCACAAGAAATCACACGGCACTGTTTCCGGCGCAGCGGCCGGATCAGGTTTGGACAAGGCAACAAACGTGTTCCTTGCCATTGGAAACATAGCATTCACATATGCGTACGCCGACGTCCAGATCGAAATCCAGGTCTGTAATGCACTCCTGTATGTTTACTACTGAACTGATATGCCCAACTGAACACAACCTTTTCGTTTCGAATGCACTCCTGTACGTTTACTACTGAACTGATATGTCCAACTGAATACATGCTATTTATTCATGGTAGGTTAGCAATGACACCAACACAGTACGGCATATTATGATATTTTTATAACTTATAATTAAACTTTCACCAGAAACTAAATCTACATAATTTATACCTTAATTGCTTTATTTCTCCACATGGGCCTCATCATTACAGTGTATTGACTAGGTAGGGCATTCAGACGCGCAAATTTATTACATATTGCCGTGTTTAGTGATTTTTTAGTAGTTTGTCCTTCATCGTTAATTCTTATATGATTGTATTCACCTGTTCATTGTCTTATTCATATGTCAAGATGTATGTAAATTTATATAAAACTATATTCCAAGGAAACACATTAATTAGCTTGGTAGAGTCATTTTTTATCATTAGCTCAAAGCCCTACTACTTCAATGTTATTATACAGGTCGTACTAATATTTCTATTACAGAACACGAATCTCTACTCCTCTTTTGCTGTGACATCCATTTTTTTCAGCAATAGTTTTTTATTACAAAAACTGCAAGATAGAACTAACAAAAAAGATGATCCACACATATAAGTGACTTTTTTTTTCACTTTTACTCTATGAGAAAACCATTTTGCATTTGGTGTAGTTATTTCATGGCTAAGTATCATATGTGGATTTCATTATTTCTTGGAGCAACCTTTTATTTTATTCTAGGTCGGAAATACATGGTCAAAGTAGTTACGTGGTTACATGCAAAATGAACGAAGGTTGGAAAAATAATTTTGCTAATTCACAATACAAAGCAAGTATGATTAGTTCTCGTATCAGTAAAAGAAGTAGATCTGGTGACTTTGTTGTTCAATGATGACACAGACAGTAGTACTACCCTATTATAAGAAAATTCACATTGTGGTGCATAGACAGTCAAGTTGTTTTTGTCTTTACTTTTCCTTATTATTTTTCAAATTTGTGAACTTTTCCAAATTCGTATTTTTTGATTTGTCATCTTTTGTAAATTCCTATTTTCTCAAATTCTTGAAATTTTCTTAAAATTTTATGAACTTTTACATATTCATTTTTTTCAAAATTTTGAATTTCCCTGAATAGTTTTTATTTCAAATTCGTGGTTTTTTGTATGCCTGAAGTTTTCAAATTCCTGAGATTTTTAAAATCCATGATTTTTTTTCAATTTGCAAACTGTCTTTTTAATCCACAAAGTTTTAGTTTTTCAAAATTTCTAAAAAATTCTTTTCAAATTGATGGAAAATTTTCATGAACATTTTTTAAAAATTAAACTGTTTCATATTCATGAACCTATTTTGCAAATCTATGAACTTTATTGAAATCCACGAATTGTTTTCAATTTTGTGAACTCTTTTTGAATACGCGAACTAGTTTTTGTGTTCACGGTCAATTTCCAAATTCATGAACTTTTGAAAGATGTGAAAATTTTCAAATATGCGAACATTTTTTATATTATTTTTTCAAATTCACAAACTTTTCTTCCTCCTCATGCTGGCCAATTCCAGATAGGTAACAGGCCTTGGCTTTGCTTTGAAAAGCCCACTTACGTACACAGGACACGGTTTATCGTATCATTATGTGACATCTCCTAATCAAACTCTTATAATTTGATTAAAAATCTTCTGGTCGTTTTCTTTCGAGGAACTCCTAATCAGTTTTGACCTTGTATGTGGTTATAGCGAACAAACGTACGGCCGCAGCCTAAATGTTAGCGTCTATCTCACTCTTTCTAAGTTAGTTGTTTTGTACATGTCAAGATCCAAACCGTTAATTTGCTTTTATTTGTTCTTGCTTAATCTGAGCTGTTCCTTTTCTTCTGTCTTATAATAGTATAATGGAAGATTCTGCAAATTTGTTGACATGCAGGATACGCTGAAAGCACCCCCTGCAGAAAACAAAACCATGAAGAAGGCCTCATTGTACGGCCTTTCAATTTCCACAGTCTTCTGCATGCTGCTTGGGGTGTCTGGCTACGCAGCCTTCGGAAATAGTGTATCTGGAAACATCCTGACTGGCACTGCTGTCCACGAGCCTTTTTGGCTAATACATTTGGCTAACATTTGTGTTATTCTCCATTTTATTGGAGCATACCAGGTTAGAGCTTATCCAAATTTCATCCATTTATTTGAACTAGCAATGTGACCTGCGTATATGTGCTATTAGATTGTTAGATTTGTGTATGTTCTATATTATCAGCAGGTAGATGTTGGTAGGCCTTTACCTGCACACTTACAATTATTGGTAGCCAAAATACACCATGCAAATATTTTGTTGGCCATGTTCCTCAACCAAATATTTGCCTCAGCTACAATAAAGAATTATATAATGTCCTGCTAGATTAGCGCCAATGGAATCATTCCACTACAGTGGTAGAGCTGGGATTGGGTGCCCCTTTGTTAATTGAGCTTCTTAAATTGGTTCTTTCTGGGTAGACGAAACACTTTGTCATCTGTGGCTCCCTTTTTTACAGGACTTGAAAGGTTCTATCTGGGTCAATGTTTACATCAACATTTTTCTAGAATCCTCTATGAAAGATTAAATCTAAATATTGATGGCTTTACTTGGTGCTCTCTTCCTCCGTTCTCACATTGATACTTAAGTCATTGTTTTCTTATTTTGCAATCCCTTGACATTGCATTCACCCCTGTCTTTCTATAATTACATCTGCTTTTTTGTCATCATTTGGAATGTAATTGTTCGTGTGCAGCAAAAATTGCTAAAATATTAATTCACTCCTCACCCACCCTTGCATAGATCTTTTTTCTTATGCCCATCTAGAAAAATCAAATAACTAATCATTCGAAATTTCATTGCTTCCCAACTCTCATTGTTTCACCTGTGGAACTTATTTGTTTTCTTTTTGTGATGCACTCAGAACACAACATATTGGCACCTAACTACTTATTCCTACCAAATATCATGCTTGGCATTTACTCGATGTTTATAAACTTGTATTCTTTCTGAGCAACCACTTCTCTATTGCTTTCGGTTATTATGAATTCCATATTGTTGATTCATGTATGGATGCACACATTTCCATTCTATCCCTGCTTATCACTTTATTATATATCTAAGCAGTCGATGCATTTATGCTGGTGCAAGGCATATTGCCATGAAATAGGTCATGACTCACTAGAGATTAAATCCTTCCATCTCTAACTAATTATAGGCGCTGAATCATAAAAGCACAATTGAGAAAATGTGCGCAGCAAAATAAATTCTAAGACTGACAGTTCATATACAAAATTTACTGAAGTTTGCTGCACATTTGCGCAGCAAGGTCTACTTAGTATAGTATCAAATTTGATATGTTGGTGTATGATCTTATTATACATACAGTAAAATGTAAAATAAAAACTTTGGCCAAAATACGTGATGCGGAAAGTTATTTAGCATTGTATTCATGACTTTAGACATCCATCATGTAAACAAATGCAGTTGTTTCCATTTTTTAGTCATAAGAAAATTTCTGAAACATGTATCACACTCACTTTCATCATTATTTATTTCTTTCATTTATCATGCTAATGTTTAGTATAAATGAAAAAATCTAGCCCCAATAGTAGTATCTTTGGTGGGCCGATTTCATGAAGGATAGCCGTATGTGACCTGTTTTAAGGAACAATGGTAGTATAGAATATTGTATTGACATGATAGGTTGCTTATGTCTATTACAATGACAATACCATTTTGCTTCCTGTGTACAATACGCTCATTCATGCACATGCAGAATTGGCATAGATATCTATTCTTTATACTTCATGCACATGTCTTGCATTCCTTCTACTGGATGTTTGTACAATAAGAAAAAGTTATGTCAATATTGGTCTTTTGTCATGGTATATTACATGTTACTGAATATAAATCAAATAGCTAATTTATTGCTTCTGTCATGACAAGCTATCCATGTATGTTGGTCTCCTCTTTGCAGGTCTTCGCGCAGCCCATTTTCGCCAGGATGGAGACTTACGTAGCCCATATGTGGCCAGCCTCATATTTTGTAACCACTGGCTATGATCTTTATGTGATGGGCTGGCTCATACGGCTATCCTTCATGAAACTGGTGCTACGTACAGCGATAATAATTTTCACGACGCTGGTGGCAACGTTGATGCCATTCTTCAACCCTGTTTTAGGGTTAATTGGCGCTGTCGGCTTTTGGCCGCTTTCGGTCTACTTCCCTGTAAGCATGCACCTGGCAAGGCTCAAGATAGGGCGTAGGGATTCGCGGTGGTGGCTGCTACAGACCTTCAGCATGCTCTGCCTGGCGCTCTCCGTCTTCATGGGCTGTGCGTCGGTTCTGGACATCGTGACAAAGATGAAAGGGGCCACAATTTTCAAAACTGCCGACTAGAAGGGCCGGTCGTCGCACCTTGAGGTGAGCCAGTATCCCAAATGAAAATACTTTTTCCTGTGCGTTGCAACTCCAAAGAAAATTAATACGAGTTACTACACAAGCATATTCCAGCGAGCTTATGTCCTTCATTATTACAATGACCTGTGTACAGTATGCTTCCTGTGTACAGTATGCTTATTCCTGATACTATGGACCTGATTTGGTATCTGGTCTGTACATGTGTATTGCTAGCAAGTTAGTCATCTTTTTTTTATTGGAAACAGCTACAATTAAATTTTGACTGGCATTTTGGTCATCTTCCTTAAAATTTGGTTTCGGTACCATAATTATCAAAGACCTACACACTAACGCATGATGAAATTTCCGAATACACAACTTATAATGTAACAAAATTGTACTTTGTTGCAATAAGTACGTATTGCAATGATTTTATATTTATTACCTATGTATTTAAATTAGTGGCTCTTTGTCGAAAACAAAATAAAAATAAATTAGTGGCTGATGCAGCTGGTGTGTTGCTTATGGGATTTGTGCTGGCTATGATGTAACTTTTGCTCATTTGGTCTCTACATGTTGTTCATCATCTCTTACTCCTTGTAATGTTGCTTCTCACTAGTCATCACAAATAGCTTGGAGGACAACGCTATGGACGACCACATCAATAATGATAATTATGGAGGGAGCAATGGTTGTGAGAATATTATTGGAAACAACTGTACATCTGGAGGAGGATCTCACTAGTCCACTTGCAATTCAAATAATGAGTGACTATCTTACGGTATCTCGGTTCTATGTGGTAGTAGCACATTAAACTTAGGTGCTTAGTATTATGCGGCAATCACTATTATGTGGAATTTGATGGATGTAAGTGATGACCCTATTAATGAACTTAGGTGACTTGAGAAGTTTACTTATTCTTTGCTCTGTGCAATATGATGGATGAGAATCAGAGTAGTGGTGGCATGTATGTGTGGAACTGCTATTGCTTTTGACAAGTCCATGTACAAAACTTTTGAGGTGCTAAATTTTGAGGGTCGGTTAGAGTTGCCATTAGTTGCGTGCTTTGGCTATATCCTTTACATTGCAAAAACTAGGACAAAACTATTAATTGAAAAAGTGCCCAAGATAGTTGAAGAGGAGGAGTTGTCACCCAATTAAAGCGTTACTTGATACCCTTACACACTCATTGGTTGGGGGAGGGACGAAAAATCGATGTCGATTGTGTGGGCGACATAGACGTGCGCCTCCCTCCCCAGTAGTGCACGCCATGGCCTCCCTCTAATCCGTCGGTCTGATGTCCTCGGGCCATCTCTTGGTTGGACATTGCTGGTGCAGAGGATCCTGTTGCAGAGGCAACGATTTTAGAGTAGGCCCAAGCGGGAGGTACATGTATGAAACTTGGGCGAAGTAGGATCTATACTTCCAATCTGGGTGAAAGAAAGAAAAGGCGACCTTGCCGCCAGGGCTCTCCCACACCGCCGCCTTCCGGCGGCTCCCCTCCTCCGGCGGGCGGCCTTAGTTGTCGGTGGTGAGGGCGGTCGTCGGATCCACGCGTGTGAACTCGTTTTTTAAAAGATTTTCTTCAGATCCTACTCCAACGAGGCGATCGGTCTTATGGTTGGGGATGGATTTGGAAATCAGTCTGTTCAAGTACGGAAGGCGTGGCGGTGGTGACATCCTCGTGATGGACTTGTGTCCTCGGCCTCCGTAGTTGCGACGGCGTTTGCTCCAGCGCGGGCGCGGAGCTTGAGAAGTAGTCCAGGAGCGGATGCAGATTGTGGTCTGCATCGGCGACATCTGGAAGATGGTGGAACGTGTGCTGGGTTCGTGGTTCGTGGATGGCAGTTGTGGTTTTCTCCTCCGGCGTCTTAGTCGTGTGGGGATGTCAGATCTGGAGTTCGATAGCGTGTCTGGGGTATTGCCCCTGTCTGATTCGTTTAACGATAATGGTTTTGCTTCTGGCGAGCCACCTTGGAGTTCCGCAAAGCTGCATATCAGCGATGGAGCCGCTTTGAGCTCGGGTGTGAAGGTGACCCATCATTTTTTTCCTTTGGTGGCTACTATGGTGGTTCCAGAGGCCTATGACGGGCGTTGGTGTCAAGTTCAGAGGTTTCTTCGGTCTTGATTGTAATTTTACATGTTGTTCCTTTGTGCAAAGGCTAGCGTTTTACTGTCTTTTCAGTTTTGTCAGGTCGGTTTATATGTGGCTTGTACTATAATCCTTATGATATAAATGACTCAACCACGTGTTTGGGTTTGTGTTTAATCGTTGGATACACTTGAGACGATGGATTAAGGAGAGTCTTTTAGGGAAGAAAAAAACGCCACGATGAACATGTTTTATTAGCACCCGCACAACGCTTTTTAGGGAAATTTTAAGGCGGTCCAAAGCAATATGGACTGTTAAATTTTAATGATCTAATGGCTGATATAACTATTACCTCTTATATGTAGCAGGTAATAGGATGTAATAGACCATGAATAATGGCGTGGGGGTTAGACATTGCTGCGGTATAATGAATGATATAAATTATTATGATTTATCTCATTCCTTTAAAATCCTGCGTATATAAGAAAAAAAACAGAGCTAATTAATGCCAGATTTTTCCAACTATATTTTTTCGCTGAGGTATACCTTATCATCATGTCTAACAAACTAAATACTGTAAGAAGTTTGCCAAGTTCTCTTATCTTAGGTTGAAGTTTGTCAAGTTCTGTGATATATGTTTATACATGTTTAATTTTGTCAGTTGGGAGATAAACAATACAAAATGCATAGAATTTGTTTCTTCAAAATACCAAAAATGAATACCAGTTGACAAAATCATAGCAAAAAGCAGACAAACTACCATCAGTATTTTTCTTTAACAAAGCAACCATGTGTTGCACATTTTATTTCCTTCAGAATAAAATGTATAACAGAAAATGTTTAGTGTATTTCTCACACGAGAAAGTCAAAACACATTCCTAACATGGCGTGTACATCTATTTTCTTTACTGACTCTCTCAGAATAATGCGAATACTTTAATAAATATTTGTTGTGCATGCAAAATTTCAACACAAAATTACATTGCTGGAAGGCGTGGTAAAAAAAATCGATGCTCTGAAATTTTATCACGAATGTTTTTTTGGCATACTTAAGATTTTGGCACTGTTTGGAGGCTACTTTTGTCTGGTACCTTTTTGATGATGGTTGAGCAATTGACCGTCAGCGATCTGTATACCGGAAGGCTGGTTGGTGGTAGCAAAGGAGTTGCCCCATGTCAACTTATTTGAACTCTCTGCATTGAGAAGCAGCAAACCCTGTTATATGGACTTCAGGGAGCTTTTGGCTACTGAGTGAACGGTCGTATGGGTTATCTACAACCGGTTTGCAGGAACGGATTTAGGGGGGCGCCCCCCCTTGATAGCGATCAACTAATCGCTAATTTTTTCTCTTGCCCGCTTGTCCGGTGGTTTATATGTTTGATAAGCTATCAGCAGGTATGTCTCCTACTCCTAAAGGAGGAGTCTGCGGTCGTGATGGTCAGTTCGGTAGCTGTTTTGTTTCGTTCGTACACCCTGTCGATTGATACAAACCCGCTCCCCTCGATCCCCCCCTCCCACCGATTTTTCTCTCGTCAAATCACCTCCTCTGGTTTATTTTTCCCTTTTTTACATTTTTTTCCTTTCATCACGAAGAGGATCGGAATTGGGCTCCCTAGCAAATGCATTAGAGCAACTCTAGCAGACCCTGCATCGGCCCCCGACCCATAAAATAACTGCCAAAATGCGGGTATGGGCGGAAAAACCTGCCCGATCAAACTCTGCATCCCGCCCCGGCCCGCAAAATTTTTTGAGGGGCGCGGCAAAATCCCGACCCCAACCCGGGAATACACGGGTTCCCCCCTCGCGGCTGAGGTGCCCTACATCACATAGAAGAAGTTGGCGGGAGGGACACTTCAGCCCGCGCGAATTTCCCCCCTCCTTCCACCACCGACCGCCCTTGCTTCCGCCCATCGGCCGTCGGTGATTCCGGCGAAATCCGCGGGCGGAATCGCGCCGCGGGGCCGCCCCACACCCTCCCGCGGCGTGACGCTGCACCGACCGGGATCCGGCGAGAAGAGCCGTCCCTCATTGCCGCCGCCGCCATGGATCGACCACCGTCGAGCCCGCCCCTCGTCGCCGCCCAGGATCACCCGCCGTATCTGCCACCGGTTAGTGCATATTTTTGTGATTTTTGCGAGCGAGCGGTATAGTTGATTGACGCGCCGGTACGCATGTAGATGGAGTTGACCCCGTGCGAGAAGCTCTTGCTCTCCAATTCGTCCGATTCGGACGACTCGGATGTTGAGACCATGCTTGCGAACTTTCGGCAGCAAACATTAGTTATGGCACTGGCCGTGACGGAGCACGAAGACGAGAACCGGAAGAGGGGGCTGCTACGTCTTGAGCTTGCGTTGGTTTTTCCCGAAGAGGAGAGGATGATGCAGCACAATAGCGTAAGTATTTCCCTCAGTTTTTGAGAACCAAGGTATCAATCCAGTAGGAGGCCACGCGCAAGTCCCTCGTACCTGCACAAAACGATAGATACTCGCAACCAACGCGATTAGGGGTTGTCAATCCCTTCACGGTCACTTAGGAGGGTGAGATCTGATAGAGATAATATTTTTGGTATTTTTGGTATAAAGATGCAAAGTAAAAAGTAAAAGCAAAGTAAAAACAAAGCAAGTATAAAAGTGATAGAGATTGATATGATGAGAATAGACCCCGGGGGCATAGGTTTCACTAGTGGCTTCTCTCAAGAGCATAGATATTCTACAGTGGGTGAACAAATTACTGTTGAGCAATTGACAGAATTGAGCATAGTTATGAGGTTATCTAGGTATGATCATGTATTTAGGCATCACGTCCGAGACAAGTAGACCGAAATGATTCTGCATCTACTACTATTACTCCACTCATCGACCGCTATCCAGCATGCATCTAGAGTATTAAGTTAAAAACAGAGTAACGCCTTAAGCAAGATGATATGATGTAGATGAATAAATTCATGCAATATGATAAATACCCCATCTTGTTATCCTCGATGGCAAGAATACAATACGTGCCTTGCAACCCTTTCTGTCACTGGGTAAGGACACCGCAAGATTGAACCCAAAGCTAAGCACTTCTCCCATTGCAAGAACTACCAATCTAGTTGGCCAAACCAAATGGATAATTCGAAGAGACTTCCAAAGATAACTCAATCATACATAAAAGAATTCAGATAAGATTCAAAAATTATTCATAGATAAGCTGGATCATAAACCCGCTGGATCATAAACCCACAATTCATCGGTCTCAACAAACACACCGCGAAAAGAAGATTACATCGAATAGATCTCCACGAGAGAGGGGGAGAACATTGTATTGAGATCCAAAAAGAGAGAAGAAGCCATCTAGCTACTAGCTATGGACCCGAAGGTCTGAAGTAAACTACTCACACTTCATCGGAGGGGCTATGGTGTTGATGTAGAAGCCTTCCGTGGTGGATGCCCCCTCCGGCGGAGCTCCTGAATAGGCCCAAAGATGGGATCTCGTGGATACATGAAGATACGACGGTGGAATTAGGTTTTTGGCTCCCCTTCTGATCGTTTGGGGATACGTAGGTATATATAGGAGGAAGGAGTACGTCGGTGGAGCGTCAGGGGGCCCACGAGGTAGGGGCGCGCCAGGCGCCTCCACCTCATGACCGCCTCGCACTTCTTGGAGTAGGGTCCAAGTCTCTGGATCACGTTCGTGAGAAGATCACGTTCCCGAAGGTTTCATTCCGTTTGGACTCCGTTTGATATTCCGTTTCTTCGAAACACTGAAATAGGCACAAAACAGCAATTCTGGGCTGGGCCTCCGGTTAATAGGTTAGTCCCAAAAGTAATATAAAAGTGGAAAATAAAGCCCAATATAGTTCAAAATAGTAGATAAAGTAGCATGGAGCAATAAAAATTATAGATACGTTGGAGCGTATCGGGCATCCCCAAGCTTAATTCCTGCTCGTCACGGAGTAGGTAAATGATAAAAGAGAATTTTTGATGCGGAGTGATACTTTGGCATAATTTCAATATAAATCTTCTTACTTGTGATATGAATATTCAGATCCGAAAGATTTAAGACAAAAGTTCATATTGACATAAAAATAATAATACTTCAAGCATACTAATCAAAGCAATCATGTCTTCTCAAAATAACATGGCAAAATAAAGTTCATCCCTACAAAATCATATAGTTAGGCTATGCTTCATTTTCGTCACACAAAGATGTTCCCAACTTCTATACCCCCGATGACAAGCCAAGCAATTGTTTCATACTCAAATAATCTCAAACTCTTTCAACCTTTACGTAATACATGAGTGCGAGCCATGGGTATAGCACTATGGGTGGAATAGAATATGATGATGGGATTGTGTGGAGAAGACAAAGAAGGAGAAAGTCTCATATCGACGAGGATAATCAACGGGCTATGGAGATGCCCATCAATTGATGTCAACATGAGAAGTTGGGATTGCCATGCAACGGATGCACTAGAGCTATAAGTATATGAAAGATCTACAAAAGAAACTAAGTGGGTGTGCATCCAACTTGAAAGTGCGTTATATCGACTAGAGGGGCGGTGAATAGGCGATTTTTAGAGAATTTTACAAATTCTTCACTGAGGAATTTGCTGGTGAGGAAATTCCTTAGCGAAGAAATACATGCAGCGGAATAAGTACTCAGAAGTAAGCATAGCAGATTACAGGCATAGTCATCATGATGAAATGAAGACAATCACAGAGTACAGAAAGCGTAATCACAGGATAAAACAAGATGAAGACAAACAGACTGAAGAAATTGAACTGAGGAAATAGAGAAAGTCTTCAGTCAAAGTCTTCAAACACAGATATGACAAACACTCAACACAGTTATGAGGAAATGAAAGGGTTGAGCAAATAGAACCAGTTAGGTTGGTGAAGACAATGATTTGGTAGACCAGTTCCAACTGCTGTCTCAGTTGTACGTCTGGTTGGAGCGGCTGAGTATTTAAACTCGAGGACACGCAGTCCGGACACCCGATCCTCGAGCACGCAGCTCAGGACACCCAGTCCTCACCGTATTCTCCTTGAACTAAGGTCACGCAGACCTCGTCCAATCACTCGTGGTAAGTCTTCAGGCGACTTCCAAACCTTCACAGACTTGGTCACTCGGCGATCCACAATTCCTCTTGGATGCTCTAGACCGTGACGCCTAACCGTCTGGAAGAAGCACAGTCTTCAAAGGTAAAAAGCGTCGGATCCACGCAGGATCAATTTCTTCAGTGATGCTCAATCACTTTGGGTTTGTAGGGGTTTGGTTTTTGGGTTTTTCCTCACTTTGGGTTTTTCCTCACTTGATGATTTTCGCTCAAAGTCTTCAGAGGATGGGTTGCTCTCAAATGACAAGTGTCAAGTTCTCTCGGAGCAGCCAACCAACTAGTGGTTGTAGGGGGCGGCTATTTATAGCCTAGGGAGCAGCCCGACATGATAAGACATAAATGCCCTTCAATGATATGACCGTTAGGTGGATAAGATATTTGGGACAGGTGGCGCAAGAAGACAAAGAACGGTCGGAAATTTGAACATCAAATTCCTCGGGCTATCATGTTCCTCATTGTGTAGGCAATTCGCACTAGCGAATTCCTAACTCCTCGATCGAACAAATTCCTCGTGACGGAAGAGCTTCGTCTACATCCTTTGAAGAAATTGACTGAACTGTATGAGATTTCAAAGGCTTCACTCGAAGGGTTTGGTAGGTGTGGGATTTTGAGTTGAGCATCAAATGGAAATTTTCCTTAGTATTTCCTCGACCCCTTTAACGATGACGGTGTTTCCTATGACTCAAGAAAGATAAAATGAAACTACGAAAACAAAAGTCTTCACGCTTCATGTTCCTCAAATGAATGCCAAGTCTTCAAGGTCACACCAATTTCTTCACTTTCAAAGTCTTGAGAAAGTCTTCGAATATCAAAGTCTTGGTTGAAGAACTTCATTTTAGGGTCGACTTTCACTTGTAAATATCAAACTCCTCATAGACTTATAGACCTGTGTACACTCACAAACGCATTAGTTACTTAACCTATAAGTCTTCAATACACCAAAATCACTAAGGGGCACTAGATGCACTTACAATCTCCCCCTTTTTGGTGATTGATGACAACATAGGTTAAGTTTTCAACGGGGATAAATATATGAAGTGTAAATACTGATAATGAGGAATTTGATTGCAAGATATAGAAGAACTCCCCCTGAAGATGTGCATAGTGAGGAATTTGCTTTTGAGGCAATGCACATTTGAAGAATTGAATCATGGAGATCTCCCCCTATATCTTGTAATTCATACACGCATTTAACATATAATATGAGGAATTTGAAATGCATGATGAAATATGGTGCTTGATGTTATGCAACACATACATAAAAAGTATCAGAGCCCAATGCGTATGAGGAATTTGAAACTTTTCATGAGTATCAGAGCCCAAATCGATTTGAAGATTTTCAACGAGCTCATGAGGATCAGAGCATAACAAATATCAAAACTACTGTAGTCAGAGCATAGAGCAAAAGCATAATGCATCAAAAGTATCAAAGCACCATCGGGTTTAAGATTACAACTCGATCCAATAAAAGGTTTCAGAAGAACGAGAGTTGTAACTTAATAAAATACTGTATAGACAAAAACGAGACCCGCTTGAAGACTAACTCAAATTTCTCCCCCTTTGTCATCAAATGACCAAAAGGATCGAAACTGAGGACTAACGCTCTTGAAGAATTTCAAGTTGAAGACGGAGCGCCAGCATTGTCGGGGTTGTTTGTCGAAGTAGGACCAGCAGCAGTGTCTTCCAAATCTTCATTTTCATCAGTGTCGCGAGATGAAGAATAGGAGCTGGCTACCAAGGAAGGAACTTTCACTTTCTTGAATTTCTTCGGAGGAGGTGCAGACCAGTCAAATTCTTCCTTGAGTCCCATTGATTGCAGTTCTTCTTCATTGTAGACATGTGAAAGAACAGCCCAGGTGCGCTTGAAGGTTTCATGAAGGTAGTAGTGGTTTTCTTCTTTGCATTGTGAGTTGAGGTCATGTTGTAAAGAAGAGTACCAAACGGACGTTTGACCCACTTATGATTGCGATCAACCTTCCGATGAAGGCGAGGAGTAACTCACGATCATCATCACCACAGGTGCAGTTCCTTGAGGATTTTGCTTGACAGTGGTATTTGTTGCAGAGTCATGTGTGGCAGAGTCATCATTGGTGGAGTAAGATGCTGCTTTGCGAAACTGTCCATCCAATGGACGAATGCCTTCATCTATCACAGCAGTAGCCTTTCCCTTTTCATCAGCTGAGGTAATTGGCCGTTTGAGGACTTCAATCGGAGGCAGGTAGCTGCAGTGGTTCAAAGTATCAGCCTTGTAATTCAGTGAAGATCTTGACCTAATGAATCTCATGATCCAAGGTGCATAAGGCTTCAGCTCGAAAGGTGACATGGCAATGTTAGCCAGAGTCCTCATGAAGAAATCATGGAAATTGACAGGAACGCCATGGATGATGTTGAAAAGCATATTCTTCATGATGCCAACGACTTCTTCATCATTCGAGTCGTGGCCCTTGATAGGACTCATAGTCTTCGTCAAAATTCGATAGACTGTTCGAGGCACATATAGTAATTCCTTGACGAGGAATTTGGTTCTTGGTGCCTGCCGTGGCTTCAAAGGCTTCATCAGCACTTGCATATAGTGATTTGAAAGTTCCTTTTCTTCATAGATACGACGTGCACCATCAAGCGGAGGACTGAGTGGTAGGGCACGAAGCAATTCACTTGCTGGTGCCTTGTAGTGAGTATTTTCGGTCATCCAATCTAAGACCCATGAATTCACATCTTCAGCGTCTCCGGTGATGTGCAGAGTTGCATAGAACTGAAGAATTAGCTCTTCGTTCCAGTCACAAATATCAGTGCAGAAGTTTAGAAGTCCTGCGTCGTGAAGAACACAGAGGACTGGCTCAAAGCCTGGCAGCGACTCCATATCCACATGAGGAATATGAGCATGATCGAAGATTTTGTCCTTGTTGAAAAGCACTGAGGAATAGAAGTTGGCTTGGTGGCAGTCGTAAGCGCCTCTTCCTAATTCGAGCAGAATCATAAGGATTATATTCAGTGAAGAACACGTGCTCGGCAAAGAAATCTTCAGCCTTGAACTTTTGCTTGGTTGAGAACGGATTCTTTTGCTTGGGCAGAGGGGTGTCAGTGAGTTGCATCACCACCTCAGGAATCGTAAGTTCAGGTTCTTCAGCCTGAGGAATTTCTTGGTCCTCAACTTGTGCAGTCTGAGGATTAGCAGCAGCAGCAGTTTCATCAGCACTAGTGGCTGGAATTTCTTCATGCACAGAACCAGTGGGTTGATTTTCTTCAGAGTCTATTTGGACAGTCTGTGCAGGGGAGTGAGGAACTTGTTGGAGCGGGGTGAAGAGAGGAGTATTGGGATGCTGACTTTCCCAAAAGTCATCATTGATCACTGGAGTGGTGCATCCAATATCCACATCTTCATTTTCAATTTCCTCAGTACCAGCTTGAGGAATTTCATGGTCTGATGAGGAATAACTGGGGTTGAAGGGATTGCTTCCACTTCAATTTCTTCATCAATTTTCTCTGATGAAGCAGCAGATTGATGTTCTTCATCAGATCCGGTTGGGATCTCATATTCTTCTCCAAAAGGAACTACTTCCTTTGATGGTACGGAGGAAATTGGAATAGCATCAATTGGGTTTTCAATGGAGCTGGTCATTGGCTTCATTTTCTTCGCAGTCGAAGAATCTGACGCGGTGATGCTTTCCTTTTCTTCACAGCAGCTCGTTCTCGCAGCCTTGATTTTCTTCACATCAGAAGCAGATGGAAGAATTGGAGTTGGAGTTGGCGCTGGAGGAGCTGAGGAATTTGGTGCAGTTTCTTGAGAGCAAGCGATGCGATTCCCTGTCTTGAGCAATTTCTTCAGCGAATCGATGCAGGTTGCCTGACTTGAGCAGTTTCTTCAGGCGCACCACTAGTGGGTGCCCTGGCAATTTCTTCAGCGGCTGGGATGGGATCATCAGCCCTGGAATCAGCATTTTCTTCAGCAGGCTGAACTGAGGCTTCAGCTGAGGATTTTCAAGTTGCAGTGCAGCAACACTTGTGATTTTCTTCGTCAGATCGACGAATCTGGTCTTGACTCCTTGCCAATCAGCATAGTATGTGTCGAAGTTCTTGCTGAGGTTTTGAATTTCAGTTTGGATTTGGAGGAGTTCCTCAGGTGTCATCTTGACAACGTTTTCTTGTGAACTTCTCCTTCTGTATTGAGCCTTCTTGATTTCCCTCGCCTTCTCAAACTTCCATTTTCTTCAGCGATGAAGTGAGTCACGCATGACTTTGACCAGGTGTCAAAGGAAGATCGAGCGAGAGGGTATTGGGATCATTGTGCGAGGTCAATGAAGTCGAGGACTTTCTTCGGTCCATGGCGATGGCACAGATGTACCTTTGGCTCTAGCGGCCCTAACTTGGCGGTCTCTGATGATTTCTTCAAGTTCTTCATCAGATGCCTCATCATCAGAAGGCACGTGGACTACAAGCTGTTTCTTCCTTGGGCTAGGCCGAGGACCACGTCCAGCTGTTGCTTTTGTCTTCAGCAGAGTCGGGCCAGATGAAGAATTGGGGGCAGCTGAGGAACTTGCAGAGATGCCTGAGGCAATTGAGAAACCAGCAGTCCTTTGACATGTAGCTAGGTGCACAGGAACTGAAGGTTTGGACGGAGCAGTTGAGGACTTTGATGGAACAGCAGCAGTGTGAGGAATTGGCTTGGATGGTGCTGCTGAGGAACTTGGCCGTGAGGGCGCAGATGATGAAGCACTTGGCTTATTAGCAGACTTCTTTTGCATTGATTTCCTCGGTTTGACCGAGACCTCAGTGGCAGCAGCAGCAGCAGAATCCTCATTGAATTTCTTCACTGCCTCCTTTGCTTGTTTTGCCAATTTTGCTTGGCGTTTAGCCCATTCATCAGGAAAGTCCTCACCGCGTTTGACGCTAGTGGGATCAGCTATTTGGCCAGGTGCCAAAGGAGCTCTTGGGCATGGAGGATTTAAAGCGAATTTCTTCATGTACTTAGGAGTTACATATCTGTATTCCTTCCATTCCCGTGCCCATCTCCGTTCAATCTTCGAATCGCACCTTGCGTTGATTTTTGCTTTCTTCATCCGAGTGCAATAGTCAGCATATATTTCCTCAGGGATTTCAAACGCTGTCATAACCTCAGGTTTCTTTCCTCCCTTCTGCGGCTTCTTGCCATCTGCCATTTTCTTCAGGTGAGGAAATTGAACAATTGAGTTCTCTGAAGAAGTGTGCAGTTTTTCTTCGAGGAACGCTGCAAATGAGTTAAGTTGATGAGAACCTAGGGATTCAGCAGCGAACATTTGTACCTGTGAACAGAGTATAGGAGCGAGGAATTTGGAGAGGTCATATGCGTTCTCAGAAGGTTTTTCAAAAAGAACAAGTTTTGAGGATTTTGACCAGATGAGCCTTGAAGAATTTCAATAAGCGTTCTTTGTCTTAGGTTCCAGAGTTGTATAGATCGAAGATCCACACAATTGAGGAATCTTGAAGAAAATCATTGCTTAGAGAAACGAGTCAAGAGATTTGAGGTGTTCATATGTGTGAAGATTTGAAGAATAAACACCTTTGAAGAATTTGAAGAAAATTTGAGAATCAAAGTGAGTAATAAAAGTAACTTTTAATTTACCCGAAGTGAAGAACACGACGAACTAAGATGAACAGTTGAGAAGTTCGTCCGTTCAGATCTTCCCCGCCCTAACTTGGCAGAGGAAATCAGCTACGGCGACGGCGGAGTGAAGATTTTCCACGGTCGCATGAAAGTACGTCGGCGAAGAGGTCAAGGCAGTGAAGCTTTTCCTCACCGGCGACGATGGAGTAGCGGCGGCGCTAGGGTTTTGAGGAGCTCGAGCGGAGAGAGAGGTCGAGCGGAGTAAAAGAGTGAGGAAGGGAGAGAGGGGTATTTATAGACACGGTGAAAAACGGATCGTCCGAAGATTTAGGACGAACATGCCCCTGACCGCTTCCCTTCTCACGACATGTGTCACCCACGTACTGTGTAGTGGAGATCGTGTACGATCGTGGGTGAATATAATAATGCATCGCGGGATGCGGAACGGTTTGAGCGGTAAAATCGAAGTTTGGATAAGATTCGTTTTAAAAGTTCCGTTCGCAATTTCTTCAGCTATCAAGGACACAGTGAAGAATTTGAACGAGTTTCAAAGTAGAACGCACATGAAGAATTTGTGAATGGATTGGGTTGAGTATAGCATAGAGGGGGAAGGGTCCGATCACATTCACTTAGCAGAAAAAGCGACTTGAAGAAATAGCCATAAGTGAATGCTGTAGAGGACATAAATCCATATATATATATATATATATATATATATATATATATATATATATATATATATATATATATATATATATATATATATATATATATATATATATATATATATATATATATATATATATATATAGCCAATGAAGAAAGACGACGGAAACAGTGAAGAATTTGCAAAGTTGAAGAATTTGAAAAACTGAAGAATTTCAAAACTGAGGAAAAACTCAAATTGAAGATTTTCAACTTTGGTGGTGGCGTGACCCACCGTATAAGAATGATGATTTCAGACACCGCGTACAATTGTCGTAGGGTTCTGAGAATCAATTTCTTCATTAATTTCTTCACACTTAGAATGTTATTCTTCATTGATTGAAGAAAAACGTTTCTTCATGTGTTGCACATCTAAGTCATCAATTTTGCATAAGTGTTAGGATGTGTGTCCTTTTCAAAGAACATTCGAAGATTCTAAGATATTTAGCTCACACCGCAACTTGCTAAATCTCTTCTCATCCAAGGGCTTAGTGAAGATATCAGCTAGCTGTTCTTCAGTCTTCACATGCTCGATGGAGATGTCGCCCTTCAACACATGATCACGAAGAAAATGATGACGAATTTGAATGTGCTTTGTCTTCGAGTGCTGAACTGGGTTGTGAGCAATCTTGATGGCACTCTCATTGTCACAGTAGAGAGGCACATTCTTCACGTTGATGCCGTAGTCCTTGAGGGTTTGCTTCATCCATAGTAATTGAGCACAACACGAGCCAGCAGCAATGTATTCAGCTTCCGCAGTGGACAGTGATCGCAGTTCTGTTTCTTCGAGGACCAACAGACCAAAGATCGTCCGAGGAAATGACAAGTACCAGATGTTGACTTGCGGTCCACACGATCACCAGCATAGTCAGAGTCAGAATATCCAATGAGATCAAAAGTAGAGCCCTTGGGGTACCATAATCCTAGTGTTGGTGTGTGAGCTAGATATCAAGAATATGCTTCACAGCCTTATGGTGTGATTCCTTGATGTAGCTTGAAATCGGGCACACATGCAAACACTAAGCATTATATCTGGCCTAGATGCACATAAGTACAATAAAGAACCAATCATGGGCGGTATACCTTGTGATCAAGTCAATACCATTTTCATCGATTGCATAGATGGCCATTCATGGGCATAGGAATTTTGACACCTTTGCAATCTTGCATGCGAATTTCTTCAGGACATCTTTGAGGTATTTCTCTGAGATATGAATATGCCATTGTGTTGTTGACGAATTTGAAGACCTAAGAAGAATTTCAACTCTCCCATCATAGACATTTGATATTCTTCACTCATCATATAGGCAAATTCATCACTATAACGTTGGTCAAGACAGCCAAAGATAATATCATCAACATATATTTGGCACACAAACAGTTCACCATCATAAGATTTAGTAAAGAGAGTAGGGTCGAGTGAACTGGTGTGAAGCCATTCTTCACGAAGAATTCCTTCAATGTATCATACCACGCCCGAGGGGCTTGCTTGAGGCCATAGAGGGCCTTATTTAGTCTGAAGACTTTCTCAGGATTCTTTGGATCTTCAAAACACAGGGGTTGAGCAACATATACTTCTTCCTCAAGCTTACCATTGAGGAATGCACTTTTCACATCCATTTGATATAAAGTGATATTGTGATGGTTAGCATAGGCGAGTAATATGCGAATAGATTCAAGTCTAGCGACAGGTGCAAAAGTTTCATCGAAAATTCCTTCAACCTGCGTGTAGCCTTGAGCTACTAGTCGTGCCTTATTCCTCACCACAAGACCATTTTCATCTTGCTTGTTGCGGTAGATCCACTTTGTGCCAATGATATTATGCTTGCGAGGATCTGGACGTTTGACCAGTTCCCAGACGTTGTTGAGCTTGAACTGATGTAATTCTTCTTGCATGGCCTGAATCCACTCCGGCTCCAGAAATGCTTCATCTACCTTAGTGGGCTCTGTGATAGAGACAAAAGCATAGTGCCCACAAAAGTTAGATAAGTGTGAAGCTTTTGAGCGAGTGAGAGGACTGGCGCTTCAATGTCATCGATGATCTTGTCAACTTGCACTTCTTTTGCAATGCGAGGATGAGCTGGTTGTCTTGAGGAATTTGATCATTTTCCTCGGCACCATTTTCTTGACATTATCTTCAGTGCATCAGCTCGGCGTTCTTGGCGTCAGAGAATGAATTCTTCAGCAGTTTCTTGAGAGGAATGACATCCTCGGTTGCCTTGAACTGATAGAATCCTCGGTGCTGGTTCGTCTAACACAGAAGGTAGGTGCTCTCTTTGCGAGCCATTAGTTTCATCGAACCGCACATCTACAAGTGTCAACAATCTTGTGAAGTGCGATGTTGAAGACTCTGTAGGTGTGCGAGTCCTTTCCGTAACCAAGCATAAAACCTTCATGTGCTTTGGTGCAAATTTAGAGGTGTGGTGAGGATCTCTAATCCAGCATTTAGCATCAAGACTTTGAAATAACTTACATTGGGTTTCTTGTCCGTAAGGAGTTCATAGGCAGTCTTTTGAAGAATTTGTGAAGATATACTCTATTGATGATGTGGCACGCAGTGTCAATTGCTTCAATCCGAAGCGACTAGGTGTTTTGTATTCATCAAGCATAGTGCGAGCCATCTCAACAAGAGTTCTGTTCTTGCGCTCCACGACGCCATTTTCTTTGAGGAGTATAGGGAGCAGATAACTCATGAGTAATACCAAGTTCATCAAGATAATCATCAAGACCGAATTCTTGAACTCAGTTCCATTGTCACTCTGATGTGCTTGATCTTCACACCAAAGTTGGTTGAAGCCCTCGAGGAAAATCGTTTGAAGATTTCCTGCACTTGATTTTGTAAGTAACAATGTGTACCCATGTGTAGCGAGAGTAATCATCAACAATAACAAAGCCATATAGTGATGCTTCATTAACGACAATGTGAATAATGATTGGGACCAAAGAGGTCCATGTGAAGCAATTCGAAGGGACGAGTAGTGGTCATGATAGTCTTATTTGGATGCTTGGCCTTGGTCATTTTCCAGCTTCACGGGCACCGCATAAGTGATCCTTGAGGAATTTGACATTCTCAATGCCAATGACATGCTTCTTCTTCGCAAGAGTGTGTAAATTCCTCATGCCTGCGTGACCAAGTAAATCGATGCCATAGCCAGCCTTCGAAGCTTTTGCAAGTAGACACACGGCTGGTTGTGGTCCTGTGGAAAATCAACAATATACAAGTCTCCTCTCCTAAAGCCTTGAAGACTTTGGAATTGTCGACTTCCATAATCACAACACAACGATACTTGCCAAAGATAACAACCATATCAAGATCACAAAGCATTGAGACCGACATGAGGTTATATCCTAAAGACTCAACAAGCATGACTTTGTCCATGTGCATGTCCTTAGAAATAGCAACCTTACCAAGTCCCAATACGACTTTTGCCTTTGTCAAGAAAGATGATATGCTTCAGATGTGACGGTGATAAGGGAGCATCCATCAATAGATTCTTGTCACCAGTCATGTGATTTGTACATCCACTATCGAGAACCCACTCAGTGGCTTTGGGTTGATCATCCTGCAGATGAATTAGTACAACTTACTATCTCATATACTTCATCAGTGAAGAATATGATATCAAGTTCATCAGATGAATTTCATCAGTCAGTATTAGCAGATAAGTAGTATGAGGACGTGTGAAATGAAAGTTCATTTCATCATGATTAGCTGCGTCCTTCGGAGCATTTTGTCGGGCCCCAACAAATTCTTTAGACGTTAAGGCACGCCGGAGACCTGACCTGCAGAAGAGATTAGTTCTTTTCTTCACCACCCACATCTGAAGGGGTGGCAAAGAGTTCATCACTCTGCGAGCACCATATGAGAATGGTGGCATAGAGGCCAAACCATTTCGTTTCACATAAGAGGGGTTAGGGTAAGCATATGAATAAGCAGAGAAATTCTTGAGGACTTATGAACATATTGGTTTGAAGAATAATGCACATATTCATAGCCCTTAGCTCTACCTGCGAAAGCAGAGTTGTTAGCACGATGATAATCATGTGAGGACTTTGATCCTTTTGAGGAATTTGATCCACGTGAGGAATTTGGTCCGTATGAGGACTTGGATCCATATGAAGAATTAGGTCCATATGAAGAATTTGATATGGAGTTCCTATTCTTCACAGGTGGTGTCATGAGGACATTCACCTGAAGACTTTCAAGGCATTTCTTGGGAACCCAGATTTTCTTCATAGGGGAACCGTTCCTGCAGTTAGTGCCAACATATCTAGCAAATACTTCACCATTCTGATTTTTGAACAGTTTATAGTTGGAGTCAAATGACTCATCAACAGAATGAGGAAATTCACATGTAAAGCCAGATAAGGTGGATGGATCAACTGGAGGTCCCTTTGCAGCAACCCATGAGGTTTTGGGGTACTGCTCAGGCTTCCAGTATGTTCCATCGGCATTTAATTTCCTTTCAAAGGCAATACCCTCTTTCCTAGGGTTCCTGTTGAGGATCTGCTTTTTAAGCACATCACAAAGAGTCTGATGCCCTTTGAGGCTTTTGTACATGCCTGTCATGTACAATTCCTTCAGCCCTGCATCGTCAGTGATACTAGCAATGTCCTCAGGTGAGGAATTAGTGATAGCAGAGGCATGTGAAGAATTTGTAACAGTTGAAGCATTTGAACATTCAGGTGAAGAATTAGCAGATTCACGTTCAATGCATTTTAAGCATGGAGGAACAAATTCTTCTTGAGAAGCGCTGATTTGTTGAGCAAGTAATGAATCGCGCTCCTTCTGAAGATCTTCATAACTCGCTCTTAGCTTCTCAAGATCTTGCTTTCTTTGAAGAAATTCATAAGAAAGTTTCTCATGATCGATAAGAGAGTGTTATGATGACCTTGAAGGCTGTCAAGCCTAGACTGAACTTTCGAAGATTTTCGATCGGGGCTTGAGTGCGATCCATTTCTTCACCTAACATATCATCACTCTTATCTAGCATGTTTTGAACCTTTTCAAAAGCCCTTTGTTGTTTTATAGCAATCTTAGCAAGTTTTGAGTAGCTGGGCTTGAGATCCTCATCGATTCATTTTCACTTGGATTCGAGAGGAGGTGAAATTGAGTACCTTGGCACCTTTTGCCATGAAGCAATAGGTGGGGCGTAGTCATCATTTTCCTCATCAGGTTTGTCGGTGAGTCAGTTTCTTGAGTGTTGAAGATGGACTTGCTAACATAAGCGATAGCAAGAGCCGGACTAGCCACACCAGATTCGGATTCTTGAGACTCCTCCTCTTCCTCATTTTCCTCGATTCAGCTTCGAGTCCATTTCCTTGCCAATGAATGCCCGAGCCTTTTTGGAGCTGCTCTTCTTGTGAGAAGAAGGCTTTGAGGATTTTGATGATGAAGATTTTGATGATTTCTTCTTCTTCTTCACATCATCAGAATTGTAATCCTTGTGTTTCTTCTTTCTTAATTCCTTTTCCCACTGAGGACAATCTTGGATATAGTGACCAGGTTTCTTGCATTTGTGGCAAAGTCTTCGCTTATAGTCACTAGATGAGGAATCACTGCTTCTTGAGGATTTTCCAAAACGACCACGTCTTGTGAATTTCTGGAATTTCTTCACGAGCAGTGCTAGCTCTCGCCAAATTCTTCAGATCTCCAAGGCTACTACCGAGTCTTCACTCTCGATTCAGATTCAGCCTTGGCCTTGAGGCACGTGTTTTTCCATAGCCGAACCATAGAGATCTCTCTTTTCAGCAAGTGGAACTCGTGAGTATTTAGCCTTCGAGGATATCAGCAGGATCAAGAGACTTATAGTCAGCTCATTCTTGTATCATCGGTGCAGAGTGTCAAATGAGGAATCAAGCGATCTTAGCAATTTCTTCACCACCTCATGGTCGGTGATGTCATGGCACCCAGTGCTTGAAGCTCATTTGAGATGTCGGTGAGGCGATCAAGGTTTGTTGAACATTTTCGTTGTCGAGTCTTTTGAAGCGGTTGAAGAGATTCGAAGAACATCAACTCGAGAGTCACGCTGAGTTGAAACACCTTCATTTACTTTGGACAGCCTGTCCTGGATGAGTTTGGCAGATTCCAAAGCACTCACTCTTCCATATTGACCTTTGCTCGATGGCCACATATGATATTCTTCGCTTGAGAATCGAGTTGCTTGAATCTCTTCACATCAGCATCATTCGGAGAGGGTGTGGTGAGGAAACACCTTTTTCACAACATACCGAGATCGTTGTCGATTGCTTCAAGATGCATTCGCATTTTGTTCTTCCGAAGAGGGGTAGTCCGTCCCATCGAAGGTAGGACACCCTGCTGAGACCTTGATCATACCTGCGGTCGACATAACTAAAACTCCGGTGGTTAAACCAAAATCACACGTAACAAGGGAGTACCTTGCTCGATACCAATTGAAAGTGCGTTATATCGACTAGAGGGGGTGAATAGGCGATTTTAGAGAATTTACAAATTCTTCTTCGAGGAATTTGCTTGGTGAGGAAATTCCTTAGTGAAGAAATACATGCAGCGGAATAAGTACTCAAGTAAGCATAGCAGATTACAGGCATAGTCATCATGATGAAATGAAGACAATCACAGAGTCTGTAAAGCGTAATCACAGGATAAAACAAGATGAAGACAAACAGATCAAGAAATTGAACGAGGAAATAGAGAAAGTCTTCATCAAAGTCTTCAAACACAGATATGACAAACACTCAACACGCTTATGAGGAAATGAAAGGGTTGAGCAAATAGAACCGATTAGGTTGGTGAAGACAATGATTTGGTAGACCAGTTCCAACTGATGTCTCGGTTGTACGTCTGTTGGAGCGGCTGAGTATTTAAACTCGAGGACACGCAGTCCGGACACCCGATCCGAGCACGCAGCTCAGACACCCGATCCTCACCGTATTCTCCTTGAACTAAGGTCACGCAGACCTCGTCCAATCACTCGTGGTAAGTCTTCAGGCGACTTCCAAACCTTCACAGACTTGGTCACTCGGCGATCCACAATTCCTCTTGGATGCTCTAGACCGTGACGCCTAACCGTCTGGAAGAAGCACAGTCTTCAAAGGTAAAAAGCGTCGGATCCACGCAAGATCAATTTCTTCAGTGATGCTCAATCACTTTGGGTTTGTAGGGGTTTGGTTTTTGGGTTTTTCCTCACTTTGGGTTTTTCCTCACTTGATGATTTTCGCTCAAAGTCTTCAGAGGATGGGTTGCTCTCAAATGACAAGTGTCAAGTTCTCTCGGAGCAGCCAACCAACTAGTGGTTGTAGGGGGCGGCTATTTATAGCCTAGGGAGCAGCCCGACATGATAAGACATAAATGCCCTTCAATGATATGACCGTTAGGTGGATAAGATATTTGGGACAGCGCCAAGAAGACAAGAACGGTCGGAAATTTGAACATCAAATTCCTCGGGGCTATCATGTTCCATCTTTGTGTAGGCAATTCAGACCGGCGAATTCCTAACTCCTCGATCCGAACAAATTCTCGGCGACGAAGAGCTTCGTCTCATCACATCAAGAAATTGACTGAACTGTATGAGATTTCCAAAGGCTTCACTCGAAGGGTTTGGTAGGTGTGGGATTTTGAGTTGAGCATCAAATGGAAATTTTCCATTAGTATTTCCTCGACCCCTTTAACAGTACGGTGTTTCCTATGACTCAAGAAAGAGAAAATGAAACTACGAAAACAAAAGTCTTCACGCTTCATGTTCCTCAAATGAATGCCAAGTCTTCAAGGTCACACCAATTTCTTCACTTTCAAAGTCTTCGAAAGTCTTCGAATATCAAAGTCTTGATTGAAGAACTTCATTTTAGGGTCGACTTTCACTGTAAATATCAAACTCCTCATAGACTTATAGACCTGTGTACACTCACAAACGCATTAGTTACTTAACCTATAAGTCTTCAATACACCAAAATCACTAAGGGGCACTAGATGCACTTACACAACTTGCTTGCTCACGAAGACCTAGGGCACTTTGAGTAAGCCCATCATTGAAATATACAAGCCAAGTTCTATAATGAAAAATTCTCACTAGTATATGAAAGTGACAAAATGAGAGACTCTCTATCGTGAAGATCTTAGTGCTACTTTGAAGCACAATATATGAGACTCACTACATGAAGAACAAGGTGCTACTTTGAAGCACAAGTGTGGTAAAAGGATAGTAGCATTGTCCCTTCTCTATTTTTCTCTCATTTTTTTATTTGGGCCTTTTCTCTTTTTTTTTGGCCTCTTCTTTTTTTTTCGTCCGGAGTCTCATCCCGACTTATGGGGGAATCATAGTCTCCATCATCCTTTCCTCACTTGGGACAATGCTCTAATAATGATGATCATCACACTTTATTTCTATTACAACTCAACAATTACAACTCGAAACTTAGAACAAAATATGACTCTATATGAATGCCTCCGGCGATGTGCCGGGATGGTGCAATGAATCAAGAGTGACATGTATGGAAAATAATGCATGGTGGCTTTGCCACAAATACGATGTCAACTACATGATCATGCAATGGCAACATGACAAAAGTAATGTATGCCATAATAATGATGATGGAAGTTGCATGGCAATATATCTCGGAATGCCTGTGGAAATGCCATGATAGGTAGGTATGGTGGCTGTTTTGAGGAAGATATAAGGAGGTTTATGTGTGAAAGAGCGTATCATATCACGGGGTTTGGATGCACCCGTGAAGTTTGCACCAACTCTCAAGGTGAGAAAGGGCAATGCACGGTACCGAAGAGGCTAGCAAATGCGGAAAGGTAAAAGTGTGTATAATCCATGGACTCAACATTAGTCAAAAGAACCTATATACTTATTGCAAAAATTTAGAAGCCATCAAAAATCAAGTACTACGCGCAATGCTCCTAGGGGGATAGATTGATAGGAAAAGACCATCGCTCGTCCCCGACCGCCACTCATAAGGATGCACAAGCCAGGTACACTTCATGTTTCAAATTTGTTACACAACTTTACCCATACGTGCATGCTACGGGACTTGCAAACTTCAACACAAGTATTTCTCAAATTCACAATTATCAACTAGCACGACTTTGATATTATTAGCTCCATATCTCAAAACAATTATTAAGCATTAAATTTATCTTAGTATTCAATTCACTCAAAAGAAAGTTTCACATATCTTGAACACCAAGTATATTAACATTAAGCAAATTACCGTGCTATTAACGACTCTCAAAATAAGTGAAGCATGAGAGATCAAGTTTCTTTAAAACAAATCCACCACCGTGCTCTAAAAGATCTAAGTGAAGCACTAGAGCAAAAATTATCATGCTCAAAAGATATAAGTGAAGCACTATGAGCAAAACTATCAAGCTCAAAAGATATAAGTGAAGCACTATGAGCAAAACTATCAAGCTCAAAAGATATAAGTGAAGCACAATGAGCAAAACTATCAAGCTCAAAAGATATAAGTGAAACACATAGAGTATTCTAACAAATTCCAAATCATGTATGGCTCCCCCAAAAGATGTGTACAGCAAGGATGATTGTGGTAAACTAACAAGCAAAGACTAAAATAATACAAGACGCTCCAAGCAAAACACATATCATGTTGGTGAATAAAAATATAGCTCCAAGTAAATTACCGATGGAAGTGGACGAAAGAGGGGATGCCTTCCGGGGCATCCCCAAGCTTTGACTTTTTGGTGTCCTTGGATTATCTTGGGGGTGCCATGGGCATACCCAATCTTAGGCTCTTGCCACTCCTTGTTCCATAATCCATCAAAAGAATTCACCCAAAACTTGAAAACTTCACAACACAAAACTCAATAGAAATCTCGTGAGCTCCGTTAGAGAAAGAAAACAAAAGACTACTTTAAAGTACTGTAATGAACTCATTATTTATTTATATTGGTGTTAAACCTACTGTATTCCAACTTCTCTATGGATTGTAAACTATTTTACTAGCCATAGATTCATCAAAATAAGCAAACAACACACGCAAAACAGAATCTGTCAAAAACAGAACAGTCTGTAGTAATCTGTAACTAACGGAACCTTCTGGAACCCAAACAATTCTACCAAAATTAGGAGACCTGGAAAATTTGTTTATTGATCAGCAGCAATTAGAATCACTATTTTATCACGTTCTGGTGATTTTTAACAATTCGGGCACTGCGCGCAAAGATTCTGGAAATTACAGCAAGATCAAATAACTATCTCCCAAGAAGATCTAATAGGTTTATCTTGGCACAAACACTAATTAAAAGATAAAACCACATCTAAACAGAGGCTAGATGGATTATTTATTCCTAAACAGAAGCAAAGACAAAAAAACTAAAAATAAAATTGGGTTGCCTCCCAACAAGCGCTATCGTTTAACGCCCCTAGCTAGGCATAAAAGCAAGAATAGATCTAGGTGGTGCATCTTTGGTAGGCAATCCATAAGTGGCTCTCATGATAGATTCATATGGTAATTTTATTTTCTTTCTAGAAAAGTATTCCATGCCCTTCTTTAAGGGAAATTGGAATCTAATATTTCCTTCCTTCATATCAATAATTGCACCAATCGTTCTAAGGAAAGGTCTACCAAGAATAATAGGACATGAAGGATTGCAATCTATATCAAGAACGATAAAATCTACAGGCACATAATTCCTATTTGCAACAATAAGTACATCATTAATTCTTCCCATAGGCTTTTTAATAGTGGAATCTGCAACATGCAAGTTTAGAGAGCAATCATGGAAATCATGGAAATCTAGCAAATCACATAAAGTTTTGGGAATAGTAGAGACACTAGCACCCAAATCACACAAAGCATGAAACTCATAATCTTTAATTTTAATTTTGATAGTAGGTTCCCACTCATCATGGAGTTTCCTAGGGATAGAAACTTTCAACTCAAGCTTTTTTTCATAAGATTGCATCAAGGCATCAACAATGTGTTCGGTAAAAGCCTTATTTTGACTATAAGCATGAGGAGAATTTAGCACGGATTGCAACAAGGAAATACAATCAATTAAAGAGCAATTTTCATAATTAAATTCCTTGAGATCCAAAATAGTGGGTTTAGCAATATCTCGATTTTTATTTCTTTCAATCCCACTTTTATCAATTTCATCATCAAGATCTAAAAACTCAGAATTCTTAGAACGCCTTCTAGGTAAAGGAAGATCATAATCAGTTTCATCAAGATTCATATGGAAAAACAAAGATTTAATAGGGGACACATCTATAACTTTCAGATCTTCATCTTGATTTTCATAGGAATTAGAAGAACACGCTTTAATAAAGGCATCTTTGGAAGCACGCATCCTAGCGGTTCTTTCTTTGCACTTGTTCCAAGAATCAATACTATTTTTAGGCAAAGACAAAAACCACGCTTTAGCACGATCTCTAAACGAAAAAGGAAATAGCTTCAATTTAACGACATCATTATCGACATCTTTTTTCATATCACATAAATCGACGAAGCTATTCAGATGAGTAGCGGCATCTTCACTAGGAAGGCCGGCGAATTGATCTTTCATAACAAGATTCAACAAAGTAGTATTGATTTCACAAGATTCAGTATTGGCAAGAGGAGCAATCAGAGTGCTAAGGTAATCATTATTATTGGTATTGGTGAAATCACACAATTTGGTAGAATCTTGAGCCATCGCGATGAACAAGCAAACTAACACACGAGCAAACAAACGGACGAGGAAAAAGGCAAAGGAAAAAGGAGGAGGAGATTGGGAAAGAGAGGGCAAATAAAACGACAAAGGTGAAGTGGGGGAGAGGAAAACGAGAGGCAAATGGCAAATAATGTAATGCGAGAGATAGGGATTGTCATGGGCACTTGGTATGTTGACTTTTGCGTAGACCTCCCCGGCAACAGCGCCAGAAATCCTTCTTGCTACGTCTTGAGCTTGCGTTGGTTTTCCCCGAAGAGGAGAGGATGATGCAGCACAGTAGCGTAAGTATTTCCCTCAGTTTTTGAGAACCAAGGTATCAATCCAGTAGGAGGCCACGCGCAAGTCCCTCGTACCTGCACAAAACGATAGCTACTCGCAACCAACGCGATTAGGGGTTGTCAATCCCTTCACGGTCACTTACGAGGGTGAGATCTGATAGAGATAATATTTTTGGTATTTTTGTATAAAGATGCAAAGTAAAAAGTAAAAGCAAAGTAAAAACAAAGCAAGTGTAAAAGTGATAGAGATTGATATGATGAGAATAGACCCGGGGGCCATAGGTTTCACTAGTGGCTTCTCTCAAGAGCATAGATATTCTACGGTGGGTGAACAAATTACTGTTGAGCAATTGACAGAATTGATCATAGTTATGAGGTTATCTAGGTATGATAATGTATATAGGCATCACGTCCGAGACAAGTAGACCAAAACGATTCTGCATCTACTACTATTACTCCACTCATCGACCGCTATCCAGCATGCATCTAGAGTATTGAGTTAAAAACAGAGTAACGCCTTAAGCAAGATGACATGATGTAGAGGAATAAATTCATGCAATATGATAAATACCCCATCTTGTTATCCTCGATGGCAAGAATACAATACGTGCCTTGCAACCCTTTACATCCTTTGGGTAAGGACACCGCAAGATTGAACCCAAAGCTAAGCACTTCTCCCATTGCAAGAACTACCAATCTAGTTGGCCAAACCAAACGGATAATTCGAAGAGACTTGCAAAGATAACTCAATCATACATAAAAGAATTCAGAGAAGATTCAAATATTATTCATAGATAAGCTGGATCATAAACCCACAATTCAGCGGTCTCAGCAAACACACCGCAAAAAGAAGATTACATCGAATAGATCTCCACGTGAGAGGGGGAGAACATTGTATTGAGATCCAAAAAGAGAGAAGAAGCCATCTAGCTACTAGCTATGGACCCGAAGGTCTAAAGTAAACTACTCACACTTCACCGGAGGGGCTATGGTGTTGATGTAGAAGCCCTCCGTGGTGGATGCCCCCTCCGACGAAGCTCCGGAACAGGCCCCAAGATGGGATCTCGTGGATACATGAAGGTACGGCGGTGGAATTAGGTTTTTGGCTCCCCTTCTGATCGTTTGGGGATACGTAGGTATATATAGGAGGAAGGAGTACGTCGGTGGAGCGTCAGGGGGCCCACGAGGTAGGGGCGCGCCAGGCGCCTCCACCTCGTGACCGCCTCTGGCACTTCTTGGAGTAGGGTCCAAGTCTCCTGGATCACGTTCGGTGAGAAGATCACGTTCCCGAAGGTTTCATTCCGTTTGGACTCCGTTTGATATTCCGTTTCTTCGAAACACTGAAATAGGCAAAAAAACAGCAATTCTGGGCTGGGCCTTCGGTTAATAGGTTAGTCCCAAAAGTAATATAAAAGTGGAAAATAAAGCCTAGTATAGTCCAAAACAGTAGATAAAGTAGCATGGAGCAATAAAAAATTATAGATACGTTGGAGACGTATCAGGGGCGAGGATCGACCGTCGGGCATCTTTGCATACCTCGGAATCGTCATCTTGGGAACGAGATGTTGATGCAAGACTACTTCGCGGAGAATCCTACATATCCACCGCACCTCTTCCGGAGAAGGTACCGAATGCGCCGATCCCTCTTTGTGAAAATCGTTCAAGCTTGCGAGGCAAATTGCTGGTATTTTACTCAAAGAAGAAATGTTGGGGGCTTAAAGGGATTTAGTGCATATCAAAAAATCTCCGCAGCTATGCGGGTGATTGCATATGGCGTTCCGGCTGACTATGCCGATGAGTACCTTCGCATTGGTGAAGATACTACAATTGAGTCTGTGCGTAGATTTGCAAAAGTGATCATCCGTGTCTTTGGTCCTGAGTATCTTCGGGCACCCAACGAAGATGACACAAAGAAATTGATGGCAGCTAATGAGAGGAGAGGTTGGCCTGGCATGCTAGGTAGCATTGATTGTATGCATTGGACTTTGAAAAATTGCCCCAAGGCATGGCAAAGAATGTATTGTGGCAAGTCTCGTGATGCAACAATTATGCTAGAGGCCGTAGCATCCGAGGGTTTATGGATTTGGCATTGCTTTTTTGGTATGCCGGGCACTCTCAATGATATCAATGTGTTGCAACGGTCTCATTTGTTTGCTAGGCTTGCTAGTGGTGATGCTCCTGCTTGCAACTACACTATCAATGGGCATGAATATACAAAGGGATACTATCTTGCAGATGGTATATACCCTCCTTGGTGCACATTTGTCAAGAGCATCAAAGAACCCAAGACTAAAAAACAATGTGAATTTGCAAGGGTGCAAGAGGCAGCCCGAAAAAACATTGAAAGAGCATTCGGTGTTTTGCAATCTAGATTTGCTATTGTCCGTGGTCCTGCTCGTTTTCTGGATAAGAAAACGTTGAAAAATATCATGACACACTGTGTTGTCCTGCACAATATGATCCTTGAAGATGAGAGAGAAATGAACTTGGAATTCTTCTACGACAATGTGGGTAGCCGTGTCAAACCAGAGAGACCGTAACCGCATTAGAGCTTTTCTTCAGACATACAAGGAGATTAAAAATGCAAACACACACTTTTAACTTCAGGAGGATCTCATTGAGCACCATTGGCAAAGGGCTGGACAGTGACTAATTTTTGTATTCATTTGTATTTGTATTCATGACAAGTTTTGTATTGCATTATTTAAGTTTGCTACGGTGATTTAAATAATTATTTGTAATGTGGATGATTATTGTATTATGTTTGATTTGAATAATTTAGTTTGCTTTTGATTGTTGTATTGTGTTGAATTTGATATTTGCGGGCCGATAAGATGCGGGATGTAGCGGCGCAAAAAGCAGACCCCGCAAAGCCGACCCGTAAAAAAACATATTCCATGAATATACTTTTTTACGGGTCCGTTTGAGGGGTTTACATCTGTGGCCGTCCACGCCGGCCCGCAAAGGCCATTTTGCGTGAACTGCAAACGCATTTTGCAGGTCGGCAGGATGTGGGATCTGCTAGAGTTGCTCTTACGATTATGGTGGTTCTACCCCGACCACCAAAACCTGACACCGCCTCGTCCCCCACTCACCCTGTCGTCGCCGCCACCCGCCTGCCCCAGCCTGACACCGCTCCCAAACGGCTTCCTCACGACGGCCGGCACCACCTACACGTAGCACGAAGGCGCGCCTCGCTTACCTTCATCGATGTAGCCCGCCGCAGCCCATGCGCGGTCTGGCTCGACCTTGGCCGACGCACTCGACCACGACAAGCTGTGGCTCGTGAAGCACTTGGGTGCAGGGGCAGCAGCAGTAGCATCGCAGGGCCCCGATGTGGAAGCTTGGATGATGAAGGCCAATCCCAGATCACGTGCAAGCCGGACGGGCACGCCCAGCCCAATGTAAGTGGTGCCCTCTCCCTCCGTCATCCCACACACGTGAACACCTCGTGGTCAAGGTGACGTCGGCAGGTTAGCGTACGCCGATGAGAGCAGTCATCCGATTCCGTGAGAAGCCACCCCATGACTCCCTCCGCTCTCTGACTATTGCTACGATGGAAAATTGGAAATACATCAGTGCGGAGCGCGCTTGCTGCCATCAGATGCACTAGGCATCAAAACCGTCAATTGTGTTCTAGCCTCACATGTATGCAAGCTGCTTGACAAAAGGCTCCACCTACAATCTTCCTGAATTTTTCACTGAACAGGAAGAGTGAATAAGAGCAACTACAATGGGGCGACCCATTTTGTCCGCCTGTATCCGTTTGGGTCGGCGCGGACAAAAGTGGCGGCCCAACGCGACGACTCAAACGGACGCGCGTCCATTTTTCGTCCGCGGGCGACCCATTCCAGGCCCAATTTTGAGTCGGATTTGCGTCGGCGCGGACACGAGACGGACGAGCGCGCGCCTACTCCTCTTCCCGGGCCTGCGGGTCGGTGACAGCCACCAACATTCCCCTGCCCCCCTTTTTCCCAAAAACGCTCCCGCCCGTGCGCGCCCCCGCCCCCCAACTAGCCATGGAGGACGCCATCGACCTCGACCTCGACGCCGCTGCCGTCCTCGCCTCCCTCGCCTCGTCCGGCGCCGTCGCCCCCTTCAGGAAAGGCAAGCCTCGTGCCCCGCGCAAGACCGCCGCGGCGACCAAGCCGAAGAAGGCGCTGACGCCCGAACAGCGGACAAGGGAGTCGGCCAAGAGGAAGGGCCGAAGGCACACCGCGGACGCGAGGGATGAGGCCGCCGTCGCCGTCGCGCAGCAGGAGTTCACCAATGCCTGCGTCGCTGCGACAACGAGGGAGGCGCTCTACATGCTGGGGGTAAACCCTAGCCAGCATAGCGTCCTCCAAGCCGCCGTCGCCGCGGCCAGCACGGGCTCGTTGGCGTTTCCTCGGATGGTGCTGCCCGACTCACCCCGCGGGTCGGTTTGCAACCCGGTCCCGGCTTCCACGTCTACCCGCAGGCCTCCCGCCTCTCCAGGGAGTGCTCACCCGACGTGAGTGTGGTTGCACCTTCCACGCCCGCGCCCGCACCCATCGACCTCAACGCCACCCCGGTGGTCGGTGGCTCGTCGTCCGGCGGCACGAGGAAACGCGTGCGACAGACGCCGGCCGGCGGGCTCCCGGACGCCCGTAACCTGTTCGAGGAAATGTCGTCCGCCGTCGATGAGGACTACATGCAAAACCTCATCTTCGAGGGTGGTGCGCCGGGCGCTGGCTACGATCCCGACAAGACACAAAGCCAGGACGGCCGGAGGGCGTTCATGCCGGCCGCTGGCTGTGATCCCGAGCAGGCGGCCTTCATGCGTGATCAGGTCGGCAGCGACCTGGACGGCTTCCCACTCGACCACGAGTTCCCGGGCGACTACGGGCTAGAGGAAGAGGACGAGTGCGACATCGAAGTGGAGCCTTTATTCGAGGACGAACTCGCCAACCAAGCCGCTGGTCCTAAGCCGAAGCGCACGAAGGCGTACACAGCTGCCGAGGACAAGCTTCTTTGCGAGTGTTGGCGAGACATTGGACAAGACCCAAAGACGGGCGCCGAGCAAAAGCATTCGACCTTTTGGACTCGTGTGCACCGCGAGTTTCATGAGCGCAAGAAGTTTCCACCTTACCAATTTGTGAGCACACGCGGGTGGGTCTCCATTTTCAAGCGGTGGAGGGTGATCCAACAAGAGTGCAACAAGTTTTGCGCCACCCTTGAGAGCGTCAAGGCCCGCCCCGTGAGCGGCATCGGCGTGCAAGACATGGTATGATAGCAAGCAAGCCGGCCTCTTTTGTGCCATCAAGATCATTCTTTTACGTCTTCATTTACTATCACTTGCCCATATGCTTGCATGGAAACATTTTGTAGGCATTTCAAGCTTTGGAGGCATTCAAGGTTCAACACAATGGCAAGTGCTTCAACCTCTCCCATTGCTATCGGGTCATCAAGGACGAAGAGAAGTTCAAGGCACAATATGCCGCTCTCAAGGCACGTGGAGAGAAGGGCGCCGTGGAGGATGTTGGGGAGGGCGAGCCGGCACTACCGCGGTGGAAGACCAACTCCAAGAAGGAGGACAAGCGAGATGCGGCCACCAACGCCTTGATCGCAAGCGTGGACGGCATGATGAATAAGAAGGACTCAAGGGAGGAGGAGCGCCGACGTTTCAAGGCAGAGCAAATGGATGCTTTCATGGAGATCCAAAGGAGGAGGCTTGATCTTGACGCCGAGAAGCAAGCCAAGATGTTCGAGCTCGAGGCGGAGAAGCAAGCCAAGATGCTAGAGATCGAGGCCGCCAACGCCAAGACAAAGGCGAAAGAAGTGGCTCTTGCAAGCATGATGACCGGGGTGGAGATCATGAAGGTGGATCTCAACGCCTTCTCGCTAAGGAAGAGGCCGTGGTTCGAGAAGATGCAGGCCGACATGCTCAAGTTCGAGGACGAGTGATCTATGGCGTCGAGGGCCATCTTTTGTATGCCGGCAGGTGTGCCGACATGACCACGGGAGCCGCGATGGCGTGGTCGAACTCAAGTCCCACCATTTTTTGTGTGCTGGCATGTGTGCCGGCCGGCTGGCAAGTGCGCCAGCATGAACTATGGTATTTTCTGAAGCTGACATTGTATGCCGACGCTGGCATGGTGCCGGCATGAGACATGGCCGCTGGTATGATCGGCCACGGGCCTTTTTTATTTAAAAGTTGAATGCGGACATGAAATGGGTCGGCGCGTTGGGCGTATTGCCGACCCAAATGCAAAACTGGGCGGACGCCTGGCGGGCAGCCGACCCAAACGGACAAAAGGCGTACAAATGCGCCGTCCGTTTGGGTCGCCCCGTTGGAGTTGCTCTAATGTACCTGTTGGGTGACGTGCAGATGCTATGAACTCTCCCAACTCTATAAATTAGCATGTTGTGTTAGTGCATTCTAATTGTTTGGTTCATACACTGCAATGAACTCACAGTCACAAGCTTTCCTTTTTCTTTAGCATTGCTTTTCAACTACAATTGATGAAGCAGCATTTGCAACCTCGAGAAGTTGGGCACCAAGGTGGAGTCCCTGCAGAAGCTGTTCACCCGGAAGGTCGTCTTCTCCAAGGCCTCCTTAGCCTTCGGACAGGACCGCTCCATCAAGGTATCTACCCACATTTCCATCCTTTCACTTGGGCCATAGGACAATAACTTTCTCTTAATCATTTGAATCCATTAATAAATCTTCTTCTTTGTTCGAGTTCAATCTATGAAGACTCCCTAGAGCAATGTCGTCTTCACGGGGCTGCAGTTATATGCCTAGGGATGGTCAAATTGAAAAGTTCAGGGAAGATTCAGACTAGATGTGGTAGTGCTGAACATTATTTTGCCGTTCATCGAATGTGATAGTGTGTATAAGGTTATAGCCTCGGGTTAAACTAAAAATCTATCTGCAATTTGGTTTTACAGTGTCGAAGTGTTAATGATGTCTAGAATTGCTATATATTAATTAGTTATTATGGATTTATGGTACCATGTAGTGGTACATTGATTATCTGGCGCTGAGTAATTAACTGAACATTAGTTTGGTGTTCATCGATTGTGGCATTGCATAGGCTGTTGCAGATTCAGTTTAAACTGAAAACTATCTAAATTTTGGATTTAGAATGTCTAACTGTGAATGGTGGCTAGCTACAGTTGCATCTGAAATACCAAAGATCACACTAAAATATTTTATTTACAAAACCTCTCGTAGCTGAGTTGAATTTGTTTTGTTGGTTTAGTAGATGGAAACTTAGTATCGCTCAAAATTCTGAAAAGATAGAGTATAATTGTTGTTTAATAAAAAAATGAAGTGACTTTTAACAGATGGGGGTGATGTGATCTGTTTTTCAACCGTGTTAATGTGTACTTTTGGAATGTAGAATGGAGCTATATCTAACAGCCGAAACCTGGCTGGCCCGAGGAATGCCCAGGTTTAGTTCAACCAGATATTGGAGCTGTTTTTCAACCGCATTAGTGTATACTCTCAGAACTAAAAATGAAACTATATCTATTTTTTAAGCTTTTCCAATATTGGAAGATGAAAAATGTATACTTTTAGCTATCCTTACAACGTATTCAACCTGATCATCTCTGATTAGTGTTGTTCCTACTTCTTGAAGGGTAAATCATTGAGTGGCGCAATACCACATGTGTATCCATTGCAATTTGGAGGTACTGCATAGTGATTAGCAGCACGAAGTGCTGAGCACGTCGTGTGTGTGTGTGTGTGTGTGTGTGTGTGTGTGTGTGTGTGTGTGTGTGTGTGTGTGTGTGTGTGTGTGTGTGTGTGTGTGTGTGTGTGTGTGTGAATTGCGAAACTAACTTAGATTTCCTGGTTGTTGTTTTTAGTATTGAATACCTTTTTTGGGCCTGAATTCTGAACCTTACTGTTTTTTTTGCTTGTGTTTTATCAGTGTAGTATACAGTTTTTTGGCCTGATCTGTTAACCTTATTCGGGTATTGACTTTCTGCAATCAGTGATGCACTCGTGGTCATGCGTCTTTGTTAGTCTACTTTACTTACAAATTTAGTTGTTTTTATCAGTATCCATTTGTAGGTTAGTTAATTAAAATTTGTTGGCAGTGGTTCATTATGTTCTTTAACTGCTATATTTTTTTTGAAGTAATTTAACTGCTATATTGAAGCAGCGGATCAAAACATTTAAAAACAATTAGCTCTTGAGTTATTAACCAAGACTTTATGGTTGTGTCATTATTATAGTATATACATTTTTTTGTCCTGAATTGCAAATCTGATTGAAATTTCCTGGTTTTGTGTTATTATTATTATTATTATCATATTCTATTATGCCGGCGAGCTTTGTTTAGTGCTTTTTTTTCATGTCTTTGCTAAACTTTTGATACTCTCACAATGATGAAATGTTTTTACATGTTAGTTAAGTACCAAGGCAACCATAAATGATGTTTCTTCCTTTCGTTGAGCTGCCTTACTGTTATGTCGTCTAGCTTTTTGTTAATATACACACTGGACGATTCTGGAACCCATGAACACTTTGTCTCTTCCCTGTGACCTGTTTCTCATCTACTCCTGCTTGTAAGAAACATTATAGTCTATTATGTACTATATAGGCAAAATATACATAATTGGTTCTCTTCTATATGCTTTCCTTAATGAATACACTTGGTTCACAAAAGCATTGGGATAATTAGCTGAACAAGTTTTGCCTAATTTTGTTTCTTGCATCTCTCCTGATTATTTCCTGGTTCTTGTGAAATTGTTCAGATTACTTAGCTTCGTTCAACTACCATGTTGCTCAGCTGAGTTCATACAATACCTCAGGATGTGGACTGCAAGTGGTGCTAGGGTTTGATTGTTGGATGGAACAACACCAATAACGCACGTTATTACTATAGCCACATGGAAGCAAGCAAGCATGGCACCGTCCGCGTGGCCTGATTACACTAGTAGAAAACATGGCATTTGTCCCGGTTCGTAAGGGCCTTTAGTCCCGGTTCTTGAACCGGGACTAAAGGGTCGTTACTAATGCCTCCCCCCTTTAGTCCCGGTTCTTACACGAACCGGGACAGACGGGCATCCACGTGGCCGCTGCTCGCAGCCCAGGCAGGGGGGCCTTTGGTCCCGGTTGGTGACATAAACCGGGACCAAAAAGGCTTCCACGCGTCAGCATTTCAGTGGCTTGGGTTTTTGTTTTTTTAAAGGGAGGGAGGGTTGGGGGTTTTGGGGGGTTAATTTAGGTGTTTAATATATTGTGTTAGCTAGCTAATTAATAGAGAGAGAAGTGTCCTCTCTTATGCCCGTGCTAGGTCGACGCTACGTACCATATACATAGAGAGGCCCTCGACACTCTAGCTAGTAAGAAAATGAAGGAAACCATTAAGTACAGAAGTTCGTCATGCATACCGAGAGAAGTGATCGATCGACCTCTCCTTCTCCGATAGATTTGTCGAACAACAAGTTTTCGTATTATCTATCCGATGCTACTGGCTACATACATATACAATATGTAAGATCTCTTACAATCCCCTAGCATTTGAAATCAACTTCCACATGGTATTCTCCGGCTTTATTGATGACGTGGTCAAGAAAGAATCCCGCCAATTCCTCTTGAATTGCTTTCATGCGATCTTGTGATAGGAGTTCTTTTCGCATATGCCACGTCTAATTTGAAGAAGGGGGTTAATACATATATATGAATGAAACTCAACAGAAATGATGGTGTAATAAAATGAAATTGTGAATATTATTGCTTACGCACTTCATATTCACTTTTAGAGTAGCCCCGCTTATTTTTCAATGTCGCGTTGTAGATGAACTCGCACACGTAGTATCCACGGTAATCATTCCCTTGTTCCTGCCACAAGCACTTTACGAGAAATAGAGGTCAATCAAACTGATAATGAAGCATTGTAAATGACATTGATGAAAGTATAGCTATAGAATCAACGGGAGATGCGCGCAACTAGCTAGCCAGTAGTACTTACGTCCAGGTATGTATATCGCAGCTCCTTCGGCAGTCCCGGAGCTTCTGCGGTGAACTGTTTCCAAAACCTGCAAGACAAAGAAAATAATTATTATTACTTGAGATATCAGGAAATGAACAAAAAGTTACCAATATGGTGCGATAATGATCGATTGAACTTACTTGTTGAGCAATTTAGTCATGTCCACATAGGTTTCAGGATCTTTTCGTCTCGAGTCTAAGACGGTTACTAGTCCCCGCTCAAGCTTAATCTCCAGAAGAACATTGTGGTAGCTGCGCGTGCATGCATAACTCATCAATTACATACTATAACCTTGCTCGAGTAATAAGGGAAACCGAATATGCACACGACAGTAACACTCACTTGAAGTTGTAAGGAAAGAGTATGGTATCTTTGTTTTGATTTTTGATCAACGATTGTAGCAAGTTGGCATCGGCCTCTTCGGCGTGCTTTTTAACCTGAATTTCATCTAGTATATTTGTGTTAATGAACCCAATATCATACATTTCTTGTTTTCTACAGTCGACGATCTTCAATCTGCATAATATAGTGAGGATACTTAATTATAAATACATGCAATGAAAGAGTTGAGCTATATATAAAGACTTAATGACAGAAATAGTACTTACAGACAATAGCAAAAGACCGTTAATTTATCGAGGGCCTTTTGATTGAATAACTCGAAGAACTCCTCAAATGAAACAGCCAACAAATAAGTTCCAATGAGGTCGTGCTCCTCTTTAATGTTCAGATACAAAGTATTCATCCCCCCAGACTCTCTGCAGGTTTTCATGTACCAATTATGGAATCTTCGCATGATCGTTGTTAGAGATTTTTCATCTTTGACGAGAGGCTTCCCGTACTCGTATCTGTGTATGTCCACCTCCATGAAATCAGGTAGTTGATCGTCAGGCAGGTAATCTGCAGGATTGCCATAACCGGCCACCGTCCCTGGAGCATTAGCGACGATGTCGCCGCTAGACACATTGAGCGGGGGGCACGATTGATTTGCTTGTTCGCCGAGCTGGGCAATTTTTTTTCGCAACTGCTCATTCTTTTGACCTTTGATGTCTAACAGTACTTCCCGACCTCCCGCCTCTGGCTATACTGCTAGACGCCAGAGCAGACGGAGCGGTTGCGGCGTCTGTCTTCTTTCTTGCTTGCTTACGAGGCGGAGGAGAAGGACTACGACGCACCGGAGCACCGGGGCGGCGGCGGGTCTCTTCCGCCCTTGCTGGCGAGGCGGAGAAGGAGGCGGAGTGCCACCATGCGCCGGAGAAGGAGGCCGACAGCCCTGATCGTCACTCGCCGGAGGAGGAGGCGGTGGAGGAGGCGGAGTGCCCTAACTCACCGGAGGAGGAAGCGGTGGAGGAGGCGGAGTGCCCTGACTCGCCGGAGGAGGAGGAGGAGGCGGAGGCGTCCAATTCGGAAGGTTGATGAGCTCTTTCCGCCATATGCATGGAGTCTTTAGAGTAGAACCCAGACTAGTCTCCCCTTCACCGGTAGGGTGGTCAAGCTGGAGGTCCTCAAATCCCTCCGTTATTTCATCCACCATCACCCTAGCATATCCTTCTGGAATCGGCCGACAGTGATATGTTGCGCCGAGTTCAGTAGGATAAACAGAGCCAACAGCCGCCTTGACCTTCAAATTCATCCATTGCGTCATAATGTGGCAATTTTGAGACTCCATGATAGCATCCATGGGATAGCTGGCAGGAGCCGTCAAGACATGCTTCGGCTGAAGCAGCTCGGTGGAAGCCACGCTGCTTCTCCGTTGAGATGGCGGGGTAGCTTCGGGGGAAGCTTCAGCAGGTCCTTTGCTGCGTTCTTCTTCTCGTTCATCTAGCCCCATTACCCTTTCGTGCAGCGCCTGCAGTTGGCTCTGCTCCAGTTTCTTCCTCCTTTCCTGGGTTTTGTAACCCCCTGCGTCCGGAAAACCAACCTTCCACGGAATGGAGCCTGGTGTGCCTCCTGTCCGTCCGTGGTGCTCGAGATTCGAGGGCCATTGTGAGCTCGTTCTTCTCCCATGCTCGAGCGAACGTCCCTTTCTGCGCTGCATTGATATAGTGCGAAGCTTGGTGACTGGTATTTTTAGTTGCTCGTCCGTCCAGCGGCACTTCCACGATCTGAGGTCCAAGGTTCCACCAGCCCGAAGAACCAAGTCCGCAGCGGTCGGCGATTCATTGTCTCGGTTCGATCCCTTTATCAAGCGAGATCATTCTCAGCCTTGGACCACTTAGGCGGGCTTTGAGGTAGCCACGACCCCGTGCGATGGTGAAACTTCTTCTTCGCAGCATTTTTCTTGTTTGTCCGACATCTTCTTACTCTTTTCCGATGTCTTGTGGGCCCACATGCGGGCGATGATCTTTGATCTTCTCATATTTGCCGATGAATTCTGGTGTCTCTTCTTTGTCGACAAACTTGTTCAGCTCTTTCCTCCACCTCCTGAATAGGCTTGCCATCTTCTTAAGAGCACTAGACTTGATTACTTGCTCTTTAACTGGTTTCTCCGGATCCTCCTCTGGCGGTAGGGTGAAATTTGCCTTCAGCTCAGTCCAAAGATCATCTTTCTGCATATCATTGACATAAGACACCTCAGGGTCTTCCTCCTTAGGCTTATACCATTGTTGGATGCTGATCGGGATCTTGTCCCTAACAAGAACCCCGCACTGAGCAGAAAATGCATTCTTTGTCCGGATGGGTTCAATCGGTTCGCCGTCGGGCGCGATTGCTGTGATCTCAAACCTTTCATCCGAGCTCCACTTTTTCTTCGGGCCTCGTCTCCTTACCGAAGTTGTGCTCGATTCGGAGGGCTAGAAAAAGGAAGAAAGACGAGAGTTAATTAATATGTGTACATATACCAAAACAATGAATGCATCAATTGACTAGTCAGCACGGGCTTAACTAATATATATATATATATACCTGGCCGGACTCGGTTCGGTCACCGGAGCAGTCAGCACGGTCTCCTTCTTGTACCTCCATTGGGTCACCGGAGCCATCATAAACATATCCCTCTTCGTGTACCGGCATTAATGGGCCGGAGCCATCATGAACATAGCCCTCTTCTTCACCCAGTCCCTCCTGACCATTGGTGTCGTTGAGAAATGACGGAACGACATCACTTCCTTCTGCGATTATGTCCCCCAACATCGCTTCTGTTGCTCCGTCTCGGGAGTGCTCCATAGTTTCTGCAAATATTTACAACATGTCAATTATTATTCAAACATGGTACAGATGGATATATATTAGTGGCAAACGTAGAACTAGCTAGCTAATCACAATAAGGAATCATGTTAGTGGCCTCGACGCTGCTTCTCTAGGGTTTGGGGTGGCCTAGACAACGCTTCAAGGGTTTGGGGTGGCCTCGACACAACGCTTCAAGGGTTTGGGGTGGCCTCGACGACAACGCTCTTTTAACTTGGTAAATTTGGGTGGCCTCGAGAGAGTTTGTCGGGTAGGGGCGCGGGGAGGGTAGGAGACCAAAATCGTTTTTCTCTAGGGTTTGGGTGTCCTCGAGAGTTTTGGTCGGCGAGAGGGCGAGGGGTGCTGCCGTGGTATAAGTTATCACGATCGAGAGGGGTATATATATCGACCGCCCCTCATGTCGAAGTTATCCAGGAGGGGGTTATATCGACAACGACGCGACCAACATATACATGGGAAAATAATGTTATCAGGGAGGGGGTATATCGCCCCCCCCCCCTCGGATTGAAGTTATCGGGAGGGGTATATCGACGACGACAGACCCGATAAAACATAAGAAAACGAAGAAGAAATAAAAAGAGGAGAAGAAAAAAGGAATAGAGGAGAAGATCGAAGAAAAAAAAGAAAAAAAAGAGGAGAAGAAGAAAGGAATAGAGGAGAAGAAGAAAAAATAGAATATATTTTTTTCTTCGTCTCGTCTATTCCTTTCTTCTTCTCCTCTTCTTTTTCTTCTTTTTTCTCTTCTTATTTATTTCTCCTCTTGTCCTCCTTTCTTCCTCTTCTTATTTTCCTTTTTCCTCTCATTCTTTTAGTATTGCTTTTTTTTAAAATGTTCAAATAGAAAATTTCGGAAAAAGTAAAGGTTTTGCCTAATGCATTGTTCATATTTCATCAACATATATGCATACAAAAAAGCATACATACATACATATATACATACAAATAAAGCATACAAAGCATACATACATACAAAAAAAAGCATACATAGCATACATATATACAAAAAAAGCATACATACTTTCCTAGCTAGCAAAAAAAGCATACATACATACAAAAAAAGCATACATACATACATATATATATTTATTGCGGCAGGGGGCAGGGCAGGGGCGCGGCGGCTCACTATGGGCTGCGTCGGCGACAGCGAGGTCGGGGCCGGCTTGATGCAGAGGCGGTGGCGCTGAGGGCAGGGGACGGCGTCGAGGCGGCGATGGCGTCGGGCGACGACGTCGGGCGCGACGCGGGCGGGACGACGTTAGCAGAAGCTGCTGGCTCGGGACGACGTCGGCGACGGCGACGGCGAGGCACGGGCGACGGCAGCGGCAGCGGCGGCGGACGGCGTCGGGGCAACTGGCGGCGATGAGCTCGGCGTCGTCGGGGGCAAATGGAGATGAGAAACTGAAATTTTCACAAGTCCTGGTTATATAGCAAGAGCATTGGTCCCGGTTCATGGCACCAACCGGGAGTAATGCCCCCTTTAGTCCCGGTTGGTGCCACCAACCGGGACCAAAGGCCATTTTCGGCAGCCCAAAGGGCGGAGCGGCGGCCTTTGGTCGGTTGGTGGCACAAACCGACTAAAGGAGGATATTGGTACCGGTTGGTGCCACGAACCGGGACCAATGCCCCCTTTAGTCCCGGTTGGTGCCACCAACCGGGACCAAAGGCATTGCGTTGCCCGCGGCCAAAACTTTAGTCTACCTCGCTAGTTGAGAGGGGCTCGGAGTGGTTTATAAGCCCCACTGCGGCTACCCTCTCGAGCTCCTCTCAAATGCAGGCTTACGGGCCTAATCTCACCTTTGTGCTGCTGTGAGCCTATTAGGCCTTCTCGGGCCTGAATCCTAGCCAGTTGGGTTTCTAGTCGTATTCAGGCGTTGTGGCCCAATAGGTGGCAGTTTTTTATTTTTTCCAGTTTTTTGTTTTGTTTTTGCATTATTTATTTTCTTTTGTTTTTGCTTTATTTTTAATTCTTTTGCATTTAGTTTTAGAAAAATTATAAACTTTCTGTTAGTGCCATTAGTTTTCAAATTTGAAAACACTTTTTTTTTTTTTTCTTTGTTGCTTTATTTATTTTATTTTGTTTCTACTTACAACAAAATATTTATTGTTGCTATTTTTATTTTGTTTCCAGTTTTTTTGTTTTGTTTTCTGCATTATTTATTTTCTTTACTAAAAAAATAAACATTGATGCGCCTATAGAGAAAATTCAACCTAAATTCATAATAAAGCATTTCAAATGAACTCTGAAAAAGTTGAAAGTTGGCATGGTATCATAATTTCACACACATAGCATGTGCAAGTACAAAAACGGACAATGGTATCATACTCGTCTGTTACAAAGTTGGCATGGTATCATCATAATAGTTGCGGGAGAAAGTCTTCACTTTTTCTTCGCTTGTGTCATTTGCTTATTGTGCTGTAACCATTGATAATCTTCATTGTTTATCAGGATGCTGGGGTCAGCCTTGACTTTGAAGGGAGGAATTTCATGAAACTTTTCATAATCTTCAGACATGTCTGTCTTGCCCTCCACTCCCACGATGTCCCTTTTTCCTGAAAGAACTATGTGGCGCTTTGGCTCATCGTATGATTATTCGCTTCCTTATCTTTTCTTTTTCTCGGTCTGGTAGACATGTCCTTCACATAGATAACCTGTGCGACATCATTGGCTAGGACGAACGGTTCGTCAGTGTACCCAAGATTTTTCAGATCCACTGTTGTCATTCCGTACTGTGGGTCTACCTGTACCCCGCCTCCTGACAGATAGACCCAGTTGCATTTAAACAAAGGGACCTTAAAATCTACTCCATAGTCAAGTTCCCATATGTCCACTATGTAACCATAATATGTGTCCTTTCCCCTCTCGGTGGCTGCATCAAAGCAGACACCGCTGTTTTGGTTGGTGCACTTTTGATCTTGGTCGATCGTGTAAAATGTATTCTCATTTATCTCGTATCCTTTCCAAATCATTACAGTCGAAGATGGTCCCCTGGACAAAAAGTACAGCTCATCACAAATAGTGATGTCACCTCTGAGACGTGTTTCCAACCAACTGCTGAAAGTCTGATGTGTTCACATGTAATCCGATCGTCGCCTTTGCTCCGGGTGTTTGGAGCGCAGACTGTTCTTGTGTTCATCGACATATGGGGTCACCAAGGTAGAGTTCTGTAGAACTGTGTAGTGTGCTTGAGACCAAGAATATCCGTCCCTGCATATTATTGAGTCCTTTCCAAGCGTGCCTTTTCCAGTCAGTCTTCCCTCATACCGCGATTTAGGGAGACCTATCTTCTTAAGGCCAGGAATGAAGTCAACACAAAACCCGATGACATCCTTTGTTTGATGGCCCATGGAGATGCTTCCTTCTGGCCTAGCGTGGTTACAGACATATTTCTTTAGGACTCCCATGAACCTCTCAAAGGGGAACATATTGTGTAGAAATACGGGCCCCAGAATGACAAACTCGTCGTCTAGATGAACTAGGATGTGTGTCATGATATTGAAGAAGGATGGTGGGAACACCAGCTCGAAACTAACAAGACATTGCGCCACATCACTCCTTAGCGTTGGTACGATTTCTGGATCGATCACCTTCGAGATATTGCATTAAGGAATGCACATAGCTTCACAATGGCTAATCGGACATTTTCGGTAGAAGCCCCCTCAATGCAACCGGAAGCGTTGCGTCATAATCACGTGGCAGTCATGAGACTTTAGGTTCGGATCTTTTCTCGGCATATTTATTATTCCCTTTATATTTGACGAGAAGCCAGTCGGGACCTTCATCTTGAGCAGGCATTCAAAGAAGATTCCTTTCTCTTCTTTCGTAAGAGCGTAGCTGGCGGGACCTTCATCTTGCCCGGAGGCATGCCGTCTTTTTCGTGCAAGCGTTGCAGGTCCTCCGTGCCTCGGTGTATCTTTTGTCTTCCCATACACGCCCAAGAAGCCTAGCAGGTTCACGCAAAGGTTCTTCGTCACATGCATCACGTCGATCAAGAGCGGACCTCTAGGTCTTTCCAGTAGGGTAGGTCCCAAAATATAGATTTTTTCTTCCACATGGGTGCGTGTTTCTCAGCGTCATTCGGAACAGCTAGTCCGCCGGGACCCTTTTCAAAGATTACGTGTAAATCATTGACCATAGCAAGTACGTGATCACCGTTACGCATGGCGGGCTTCTTCCAGTGATCTGCCTCTCCTTTGAAATGCTTGCCTTTCTTTTGACATTGGTGGTTGGTCGGAAGAAATCGACGATGGCCCAGGTACACATTCTTCCTGCAGCTTCCCAGGTATATACTATCGGTGTCAAGTAAACAGTGCGTGCATGCGTGGTATCCCTTGTTTGTCTGTCCTGAAAGGTTACTGAGAGTGGGCCAATTGTTGATGGTCATGAACAGCAACACCTTTAGGTCAAATTCCCACACCGTTTCCATTCCACAGCTGTAAAAGTTCTTCAACTAATGGCCTTAGGTACACATCAATGTCGTTTCCGGGTTGCTTAGGGCCTTGGATGAGAACTGGCATCATAATGAACTTCCGCTTCATGCACATCCAAGGAGGAAGGTCATACATACATAGAGTCACGTGCCAGGTGCCGTGATTGCTGCTCTGCTCCCCGAAAGGATTAATGCCATCCGCGCATAAAGCAAACCATACGTTCCTTGGGTCACTTGCAAACTCATCCAAGTACTTTCTCTCGATTTTCTCCCTCGACCCGTCGTGGGTGCTCTCAACTTCCGTCTTTCTTACGGTCCTCACGTGCCATCGCATCAACTTGGCATGCTCTCCGTTTCTGAGGCGGCGTTTCAACCGTGGTATTATAGGATCATACCACATCGCCTTCGAGAACCCTCTTCTGGGGGCTCGCCGACAACATCACCACGGTCATCTCGTCGATCTTATACAGTAATGCACCGCATACCGGGCATGCGTTTAGATCCTTATACGCACCACGGTAGAGGATGCGATCATTAGGGCATGCATGTATCTTCTGCACCTCAATCCTAGAGGGCGTCGACCTTCTTTATTGCGTATGTCTTGTCGGGCAATTCGTTATCCTTTGGAAGCTTCTTCTTCAATATTTTGGTAGCTTCTCAAATCCTTTGTGAGCACAGACATTCTCTGCCTTCCATCGCAGCAATTCGATGACGGTACCGAGCTTTGTGTTGCCATCTTCACAATTGGGGTACAACCCTTTTTTGTGATCCTCTAACATGCGATCGAACTTCAGCGTCTCCTTTTGACTTTCGCATTGCGTCCTTGCATCGACAATGACCCGGCAGAGATCATCATCATCGGGCACATCGTCTGGTTCCTCTTGATCTTCAGCAGCTTTGCCCGTTGCAGCATCATCGTGCACATCGTCTGGTTCCTCTTGATGTTCAGTAGCATCATCGTATTCAGGGGGCACATAGTTGTCATCGTACTCTTCTTCTTCACCGTCTTCCATCATAACCCCTATTTCTCCGTGCCTCGTCCGAACATTATAGTGTGGCATGAAACCCTTGTAAAGCGGTGGGTGTGAAGGATTTTTCGGTCGAGTAAGACTTCGTATTCCACATATAGGGCATGGACAACACATAAAACCATTCTGCTTGTTTGCCTCAGCCGCTTGAGAAAATCATGCACGCCCTTAATGTACTCGGAGGTGTGTCTGTCATCGTACATCCATTGCGGTTCATCTGTGCATTATATATAATTAAGTGTGTCAAAAACTATTACAGAACATCATGAATAGATAATTAAGTGACCAAATTAATAGAAGTTCATCATCACATTAAAACCAAAGTACATACATAGTAGAAGTAAGAAAATAATACAAGTATCTATCTAAACATACAAGTAAGAATATTTTCCTTTCAAAAGAAGATAAGAACAAGAGGCTCACCACGGTGGTGCCGGCGATGAGATCGGCTTGCAGGCGATCGGACGGCGGTGAAGACGGAGGACGGACGTGACAGACCGCTAAACCTAGACAAATATTGAGGAAAATGGAGTTTGGAGGTCGAGCTTGAGAGGAGAAAGTTAAGTAGTGTGGCTCGGGCATTCCATCGAACACCTCGTGTGCATAGGAGGTGAGCTAGAGCACCACAAAGCTCTCCAACGGCGGGCAGAAAAACAGAGCGGTGAAGTGCTCTACTCACAGGCGAGGGTATATATAGGCAATTAATTGGTCGGTTCATGGCATGAACCGGGACTAAAGGCAGCCTTTGGTCCCGGTTCAAGCCACCTCTGGGACCAATGGTGGTGGCCAGGAGCGAGGCCCATTGGTCCCGGTTCGTCCACCAACCGGGACCAATGGCCCGCGTGGGTCTGGCCAGCCCCGGGGGCTCACGAACCGGGTCCAATGCCCCCATGGGTCCCGGTTCTGGATTGAACTGGGACTAATGGGCTGACCCGGCCTGGACCATTGCCCCCTTTTCTACTAGTGTTAGCGATTAACCACATGTATGGTCTACACGTATATACTTGTTGATCATACATATATATGTGTACCCACATATTCTTGATTAGTTGGTTAATATATAAATAGATTCTTAATTGGTATATCAGTTCGTGTGATGTTACGAATGAAAAGTAAATTACTGGGGAGTTATTGCATGGAATTAATAAATTGTTGGATGACATCTGTCCTAACGAGGAGTTGACACGTGTTTCTTTCGGCCAATGAGAATTTTACACGTGGAAAATCATCATTGGTCGTTGCCGTTAACGAGTTATCGGATCCAAAACCGGACCCGATAACTTAACGGCGACCCGTTACGGTGGATGCCACGCGTCGGTTACCCTTGAAGAAAACACTTCCATGACGCGCCATTTATCGTCATGGAAGTGAACACTTCCATGATGATAATTTTGATATTGTCATGGAACACTTCTACGATAGCACATGTATGACTATCATGATTCTGTCATAAAATTGTCATGGATGTACATGCATGATAGAAAATGTGACCTACTGTGATAAACACGTATCACCATGGAATTGTATTTTCTTTGTAGTGCATCCTTGGAGGAGTCTGCGTCTTGTTTGTCACCGGTGGACGTGAGGTCCATGATGGAAATGGTGGCGCCTGTGTTGTCGTCCCACCAGGCTGCTGGATCATTCATCGGCGGTGCGTAGGAGGCACATGTGGCGTTGTTCTCCTCCACGATCACCTGGAGATGTGCCTTCGTGGTAGCCGCTTCCTGGAGAGCAGCGGCTTCAGCGCGGACGATATCGTAGATGGCACACTGCTCCACTATGAAATTGGGGTTCGTCGCAGCCATGGCCGCCACGACTTCCTCGCTCGGGCGCTTGCTGAAGATCTGGCCCTTCGCCAGCCGGTGCTGCTCCAGCACCTGCTGGAATGCCGACAATGGCGCCGACTCAGGCTACACCTCCGCCATGGCAGCATTGTAGTGCGCCTGCGCCTGCTCCATGGTGAAGCGGGCGTGCACAGGCACGCAGGAGCCAAGGCGGTGGCGTCGAAGCCCATCTCTATTGTGGGCTCGTCGTCGGAGACCTCGGGCGAGCTGGCCGGCAAGCCAGCCTCAATCCGCCTGGCACGATGCCTCTGCCAGGCGGCGACAAGGGCGTTCACCACGTGCTTCATCTCTGTGGAAAGGATCTACCTCAAAGCATTGCCGCGTGTAGTCATGGCGAATGGGGTGCAAAGGAGGAGGATGGGGAGCGGCTTATGTTGTGGCGTGGAGTAGGCCAGGTGTGATCGCCTTTAAATAGGTGATTCTGATGAGGCCTGGCATCCAACTGCGTCAAAGCGCGACGCCGGAGCGGGCTTCTCGGCCGGCGAGTCTGCTTAATGGCAGCATACGGACGAACGAAGGCATTGAACGGGCGAGGTAGATATATGTCCCGTCCCGTCCCGTCCAGTAATGTGTCGCTGGCACTGAACACACATGGACATCAGGTACACGCGCGCGGAACCATGGTCGGCGCGGCGCTGCAATGGCGGAGCTAGTGAGAGGTCGTGTCCACTCTGTGCAGGCTTCAACATAGAGTGGCGTGCTCTACAGGCGGCATGGATGCGGGCAGCTGGCATCGGGTGGAAATGCACGCGCGCGGACGACTAATTGACATTTTCCCATAAACTCATTTTCTTTAGACCGCGGCCACGAAGTGGTTGAACACGAGACTCGCCACGACGTCATCTGCTGGCACCGGAGGAGGTCCACACAGCGCCAGTTCCATCGCCGAGTGCGCACCCCCTCCCTCCCGCACGCCCCTCTTGGGTCGGCCCATGAGCGAGGTAGGACGCCCCAGTTTTTTTATTTTTGGTTTTTTTGTTTTTTTACTCTGTTGTTGTTTTTTATTCTTTAAATAATTCAGGATTTTGAAAAAAATTCAAAATTTATAATATGTGAATTTCGAAAAAGTTCATGGAGCCAAAAATTTCCTTGACTTCGAATAATGTTCACGAATTTGAAAAAAATATTCGCGATTTCAAAAAAATGTTCGCTGGTTCAGAAAATATTCAAACTCAACAAATATTCCTCAAAATCTAAAAATGTTCCTGAATTAAGAAAATTATACCCAAAAATTCAAAAAATGTTCATCGTTTCAAAAAAATGTTCACGCACTCCAAAAAATGTATGTAATTTGAAAAATGGCCATGAATTTGAAAAATGTCCACAATTTTAAAATAAACATTTTTTAGTTTTGATGAATATTTTTATGTTATCTAAAAATTGAAATTTTTAAGAACGATTTTTCATATCCATGAACATTTTCTATCAAATGAATTGATTATGAATTTGGTGAACATATTTAGAAATCGATGACAAAATTTCGAATTCTATGACATTTTTTGAAAAGATGAACAAATTTTGAGTTTGATGAACAGCTTTTAAATCTCGATCTACAAAAAGGAATTCGATGAACATTTTTATTGATGAATTCTAGTTACATTGATTAACTTTTTTGATTAAAAATGTGCGCAATTTTAAAATAAAATTCACAAAAACAATGTTCATGAATTTGAAAAATGTCATGATTTCAAAAAATATTCACTAATTTATAAAATGGTTCATGAATTCAGAAAATGTTCAAAAACTTGAAAAGATGTTTACAAAAAGAAAATAAAAAATATAAAAAAGTAAAAAGAATCATTAAAGAAAAATAAAAAGGAAAAGGACAAAGAAAGAAAAAAAACCTAAAGGAAAACGAAAAACAGGTTCAGGGAAACCTTCCCAAAACCGGTGGGGCTAAAATACTATATTGGGCCGGCGCAAATACTCGATCTGGCGAAATAGGATCATGGGACGTCGATCGTGTCGCCCGACCCTGCATCTGCACGGATGCATTTTTTAGAAGTGGGGTTTTTTCAATTCCAAAAAAAACCCGTAGTCCACAGTAGGACCGTGTCGCCCTACTGTGGACTCAAGGCCCCGTAGGGCCAGTTAACAACATACCAGGAATTTTGTTTCCAGAGCAGTGCACAGTTCTAATGCCTCTATAAATAGAAAAAGAATCTGGGATTTAAATATAATTAATTTAGGGTACATATGTATTTGTTTTGAAACATTATAACCACAGGTTTTATCAAATTACAAGTGCCAAAATTGAACACGGTTGTGTGTGATTCTGTCCCCATTCGATGCACATAATTCGAGTCAGCTTAGGCAAGTAATTACTCATTCGCCTAAATAAGGAAAGGAATCCCCCGAAATAAAAAGGAAAGGATCAATCGCCGGCGTTAAAAGACTGGCCATCGCTCTTCTCTTCTCCCCCAAACCAGAGTCCAACCAAAAAATTAAAACAAAGCCCAGCGAGATGGCCCGGACAGGCGTCGATGCCGAGATCGGGGGACTACCGGCGCAGCACCGTAGTCGGGTCGTCGGCGACGATTCCGTCGATGACGACGGCAACCTCAGAAAGGACAGGCAAGTGAAGCAGATCCATCTCTCTCTCTCTCTCTCTAGATCCATCTCCCCTCTCTCCGATATTGTTGCTTCGCTCCAAATCTCATTGTTCGCTTGCATCACGAACTCCTTCGCCCGACTCCTTCACGAGTCACGGCCGTCGGTCCCTCCTCCTAGGTTCGTTACATACACCTCCACTCCCTGCTCATAAACACAGCGTTAAATTCTTTGCGAGTTCAGGCAATGTTTACACTATCTTTACCTGCTCATATACGTTGATCCTGGTAGCATTGCAATTGGGTACACCCATTAGTGCATCAATCAGTGTCGACCATGATCTGATGTAATTTTCAGTTAATCCTTACGTCATTTATTTATGATCAATTGATCTCATTGTTTGTGCTTTTGGTGGGATGATCGAATAGGGCTTTGTACACGGAATATTCGTTTTGGCTCCTAGGTTCAGATTAACCTCGAATCTTGAATAAACCGTTCGCGTAGAGGTGTGCGCCTTCATGCTGTATTTTCCTGCCATATTGTGAACAACGACATTAATTAAATGGCCTTTGCTCCGGTTAAGTTGAGGCAGTACACTGATGGAATGCGTTTGAGCTTAGTCGGTACAGAAATAATTCGAAGACGGTGCATCTACAACACGTCCAAGTCTAGGTCTAGCACAACAATTTATTGGTCTCTCCTCTTCAGAACAAAATCAAGTGTCATAAACAGATTACTTGCTCCGTTCCAAAATATAGTGCATATTTTGTTTTCTCCAAAGTTAAACATGCATATGTTTGATCAAGTTTATAAAGAGAAAAATATGATCATCCACAATACAAGATTAGTATCATTAGATTCATCATAATGTGTCTTTAGTATTTTAGATGTCAAAAGTTCATTCTGTAAACTTGGTCAAACATACATTTGTTTGACTTTCTATGAAAATAGATTATGCACTACATTGTTGAATGGAGGGAGTATTTCCAAAATTTGATTGGTTTTTGCATTGGATCACATGGAAATTCAATCTCTGGATGCATGATATATACGGAGTTGGCTGTGTGCATCTTGTGATGCAAAGGCCGGGTAATCCTCTTAGGAACTAGTAAATCTTGACTTAAAAAATTGAGAGTACAACAAAATTTATCATTTATCAGAGAGCTAGCATCAGCAAATAAAGAGAAGCAAACTCGAAAATGATCTTGCCTTGTTGAGGCTTAGAGCATCCTGAATAACTCTCCTTTCACCAATAATTTTACAGTAATTGGGGAGTTGGACCAAAGAACCAACAACAGCTCTGCCAATACTAGAAAATTTTCAGGTGAAATAAAGAACTTTCCCACGAAGAGATCAACAAGTGGTAATGTACTTCTCTAATCTTTCTTGGTGTATCTTTGTGTTTGCATGTTTTCATGTACTTGGCTGGTCCTACAAGTAAGACAATCATCGCTGGCTCTCAAATTGGGGTAGACGTTACTGCCTAGACATGGCCGACCCCAGTCCATGACAAGATGTGCAATGACATAGGCCCCATCTCAGATAAGGTCCCATGACATATACATACATAAGTATATTAATGAAAAGTGTTTTGTTTCATAACATTAATCAACATTGATAAAAAGAGGTCTTTGCTAATGGATAACTATATCAACCATCATCACAAAAAAACAACTCTCTCAACCATGAATGAATATGGGGGCTTGGCCGCTCCCAACCTTATATAGGGTCCATAGCCCCCTCCCACACTTGTGCACGACACTAGCATATATTTCTTCAGTAATAGTAGTTGTTAGGTGTTGTTGTACGCAATTCACACTAGGCCTCCAAAATGTTAGGGTCGTCCTGGTCCAGAAGATAAGGCTGGCATTTCAAGCGATCGACAAAATCGAATTGACCTACTCATACTCCATGGTTATTATAAAAATCTAGGCATGCATGTTACAAATATTCAAATACACATTTGTACTCGTAAATTACCATTAGTATTGGCATCTATGTGGAAATTAATGCAGGACATGATGATAGCGCCTCTGGTTAAGAACAAGATGATGAGGACGGCAAGCCTCATGGGGGTCTCCATCACCCAGTGTTCTACATGCTCGGTGCAACCTCAACTACTCTATTTTCAGCAATGCGACACTGGGGAACATGCTCGGGCTTCGTCTTCTTAGAGCAATTATGGCTCATCAACTTCACCAAAGTCTACATGGTCGTGCAAGTCATCGTCTGCGTGGATGGAATAACAGTACACCCGGTAGGCAACAATGATGTGCACGACGATGCAGATGTGACAGAGTCATTGACCAGAATGGCTCGTAGAACACGAAGCCAGTGCGTATGTTTTCTGATGTCGCGTTGTTGAAAGCGGAGTACCCGAGGCATCCATAAAGCATGTAGAAGGACATGGTGGTGGAGACACCATGAGGTTTTCCTTCCTCATCATAATATCCTTTGCAGGAGGCCCCTTCCCTTGTCTTGCATTAATTAACAAATAGATGGCATTAGTGATCATAATGTACGAGTACAAACTTGTATGTGGATCTTTGTGACAAACATACCTGGATTTTTGTAAGAACCATGGAGTATGGATAGGTGAATACGATGTTGCCGAGCGCTTGCAATGTCAGCCATATCTTCTGGGGCCAAGGCCTACTCTAAACTTTTGGAGGACCTAGTGAGAACTGAGTACAATGGACCTAACGACTACAATAGCGTAAAAGAAATACTTACACCAGTATATATTGCATATCCGTCATTATAAAATTTAAATGACTTCTAATTCTCAAAAAAGATTTTAATATACCATGTATATGTGATTATAAAATTTAAATGATGATAACAAGATTCTTGTACTTAACCTAAACAACTACTGTCCCAAAATAAGATTCTAATTCTCAACTTTATACTGGGGCATAGCCCCCATATAATGTGGGGAGAGGGCCAAGCCTCCATAATTCTAAATTAAGTATTCATTCATGGTTGATGGAGTAGTTTTGTGTGAGATAGAGTAATTATCAATTAGCAAAGTCATTTTTCTAGATAAAGGGGAAATCTAATGGGAAACCTTTGGTAGGGCTATGGAGCCGATGCTCCATCTCTTGATGTCGCTAGTCTCCGTTCCATGCATGATCAATACAAGAGATTAATATTAGTTGGTTACGTATTCATCTTCAAATAAAAAGGCCAGTCAACATTGAAATTGATTTGATCAAATGAGTGTCTCACATGTCATTTTCCAATAATATTTTTTCCTGGGAACGATGCTAATTTGTCGTGATCAATACATCGCGCCAGAATACTATTTCCATAATGTCTACTCAATAAGGTCGGATGTTTTCAACTTTGGTAGCCTAGTTCTCCAGATCATAAGTGGAAAAGGGTCGTACGTTCTTACCAATTATCCAGAAAATCATAAGAGCTTCGCAAATATGTGAGTAAAACAAAGTATTTCAAATTCAAATAATCCACACATAAATTTTCTTCAATGTCTCTATGTAACCAGCAATTATTGCTTCAGTTTTTCAAAAACATTAGTCCAGTTTGTATTTCATACTCTCCAAAACACTATTTTGACTACAAAAAGGACCTTCTCTACTCAAAACAATCGCTATGAGGGTATGGTACTAAGCAAAACTTTCTAGGTTGTTTCTATTTTCCCTGGTGCATAATGAAATCTAAAAGGACCTTCCCTACTCACAACAATCACTATTAGGGTCACATCGCCACATTAATGCTTCTGAGCATGCAAATAATAATATGACATTAGTATTTCACATAGAACAGGGGAGAATAAGAGAGGAACATGTCTTGTACTTTCTTTTACCGGAAGAACATCTCTAGAATTACCACAAAAGAGGATAAAAATAGCTAACATTTAGTTTCAACATGACAAGCTATTCCCGAGACTTGTAAATTGCTGTAACTTCCACATGAAAACAAAATAGTAATGCATTTGATGGAAACCATCCAAAAATTCAATAAATCTTGATTGGATTTACTTAAGAGATATGTATATTCACATGATTTTGCATATGTAGAGAGACCAAAATTTTCCAGGCTTCCTTTCCTGTCCCAACAAATGTGCAAGAAAATAACCAAGTGAAAGTTCAAGGCATAGTTATACACTAAACATAAAGTGGAGCATAATATCTTTATTTTTTAAGAAAATATTCAATCTAAAAAGATAACAAATAAATAAGAGCAATAAGATATTATTATTAAAAGTTGCTTGGAGACATTATATATTGATAACAGTCTAAAGAGGAAATATGTCATATCTACTGAAACACAAATAGTGTTCAATTTATAACATACTGGATATTACGAAGTAGAATATGTCCTCTAATCATATGCATTGAGGCATGTAGCCATCCAGTAAATGGTTGAATTATAAGCATAAACTTGTATGTTGTGCCACTTGTAAGGATCTGCTCTACCAATTCGTCCACAATGATTTCACTAATGCTAGAGCATGCATAATCTGAATGGCTTTGTTTCTCGAGAGAGAATTCATAACTCATAAATTGACACCATTGAGTGGTTCCCTCCTTTTGATAGCATGTAGCCATAGAAAAAACAACATGAGAGACAACATAATCAACTATTATATCTAGATAGTAAGAGCCACCGCTTCAGATTTGATGCCGACGAAGACAATTCCCTCGCCTTGCCACTCTTGTCATGTGCTACGTACCAATGATGGGTGAATAAAAAAAGATTGGTAACACTTATACAAAAGAATTAGAACATAAAACAGGCAAACAAACTTGAGAAAGTAAACACAGACAAAGTAAGTCTTTGATTTTTCTGAAGAACATACAAAACATAAGTAAAAAAAACCGAAGGTAACCATATTAGTGACTAGTGCATAGTTATTTGCTCCAGATTTGAGGGAAAGGCTTCCATGTTGATGAGCAATTACTCCCTCCGTTCCTAAATATAAGTCTTTTTAGAGACACGAGTAGCTCGTTAAGCTCGTTGGTAACAACTAACAACACAACACATATTTTCATCTTACGTGACACCAGTTTCATAGCACCTCAATCTGTTTATCCAATCTAATCTACATAGGAGGCAACAAACTTGTGCATTCCATTTGTTTCTTAAAAACCACATATAAACACTCATCCTACATACAGTAAGAAATCAGAATCTATTAACGAGCGCTTGCGGGTGCTCACGAGCTTAACGAGCCGAGCCGAGCAGGATTTTTTGCTTGTTAATCTTAACGAGCTGAGCCTTAACGAGCACAAGCTTAACGAGCCAAGCAGCTCGTTAATCCACGTCTATAAATCGCCCCCTTTAGCGAACAGCAGCACGGGCTAGAATGGGCTGCTGGACGGCCCAGTTTACCAGATGGCTTGCTTCCGGCCTCTGGAGCAGCAACTCACATGACAGCTGAGCCAGATTACACATAGTGCGAGGTACGGATCGTTTTTGACACGAGAACTGATGGCCAGGAATGTCCAGATCGCGAAAACGGACGGCCAGTAACCCAAATCGCTGAAAGAGCTCGCTTTAGGCTCGGTTTTATTGTTCTTAAGCAGGTAATTACCATCATCGCAGCATGCACCAGCCTCTACAACAGCGACAGAGGAGAGAAGGAAAAACAGAGAGATTACTACCATCATCATTAACCAGGTAGACACATGCACAACAACTCACTCATTCGCATTTCTCTTTGTTTATCACCGCGTGCACATGCACGCATGAGTGCATGCACGACCAGCCAGGCCAGGCCAGCACGCCGAGCTTTGCATCATTGTTCAGTTCAGTCCATTGTTAATCTCCATAACCCAGGCTAAAACAGCAGGCTAGCAGTAGTACTGTCACTAAATTCATGGAGCACCAGGGAGGGGAAGGGACCAGTGGGCATGCCCTATCTATCTATCTACAGTATCTATCTGTCACCGATGTTCTTTATGGGCGCGCGACTAGCCGTAGTAGCATCCTGCCGCTGCTGCCGCTTTGCCCCCTGCCCGTTTGCCCGAATCAGCGTGAGGCCAAGATCCACCCGCCTGTGGTTGTAGTAGTATCTGCGTAAGAAAGATCCGCTTCTAGTTGCTGCATCGGCATCGATCGGCCGGGCAGCAACCCTTCCATGCCTGTCGATTTTTCAGTGCGTGTCTGTCAGCATGCAGTTCTTCACTTGTCTTCCTCGCGAAGAGTCGAGGCTCCAGACCAGAGGAGAGACGCACGATTTGCCACGCCGCACGTGATCTGGCGGACGCGCAGAAGCACAGTTACACGCAGAATAACAGTGCTAACGACATGTGGCCTTGCTAATTGCGCCGTGCGTCCCCCAGCTTGCGCGCTGCAGCCGCGAGATCGATGGATCTCATGGAGGCCCCAGATCCCCTAGCCCACTTGCCTCCTAGGATCTACCACTACTACTCTGGAGCAGTACCTGGCTACTTGCTAGTTTTGTGATGAAGAGCACCCGACCCGATCCGGCGCCGGCCAATGCGCGGGCACGAGCTCCATCGCACTCACCTCCGGCCTCGATCCGCTGCAGCAGTTGGCCAGCGACATGTTAGTCGCGGGCATCATGCACACATGCAGCTCGAGGCTCAAGCGGTCCAGCGACCCACCAACCTAGCTAATACGGATTTGTTCTCACGGCTCACCTGCCGCCGCGCCGTGCCGCGCGTAATCAAGCGCGTCCGGTGGCTGTCTGCTGTTGCCGCCGCGTACGGTTTCGGGTTCAGAATTCGTCAGGTAGCACTGCTCACTAGCGTGCATGGACGATCCATGGACGCGTCCCTGTCGACGCGGCACCGGACTGCCGAGCGGCCAACGACTTTCGACACCGGTTGGGTTAGGTCGATCGGGTTAGGGACGTGTGAGAGCTGCTGTGTCTGTTGTCTATTAGTTGGTCATTCGTTCGCGTGATTTGTGCTGTTTACAGTCCATGGTTAACAGCGACGGCCATGTTGCTTGTTGTTCTCTTGCTCTGTTTCTCCCGTCTCTTTCCGCGGGCTGTCAAACCATTCTTAATTTGTTATTGGCTGTGTGATGAACGAACGTGGACCTAAGACTGCCACACCCGCGTAATGCTCCACTAACCCTTGTACATCTAGTCAACGGAGGGATTATACAAGGGGATGCAGTGATCAGATATTCTGCGCTGCTCTGCTCGTGTGTTGAGAAAGGTTAAACCTGACAGGGTTTTTAACCGAGGCTGAGGGGAGTAATAATATATTTTTTTTCGCCTTGAAACAGAGGCAAAAGATTTGCACTCATCGATTAATTTTTTAACCGAGGCTGAGGGGACTAATAATATTTTTTTTCCTTGAAATATAAGCAAAAGATTTGCATCGTCATTAATTTTTTAACCGAGACCAAGGGGAGTAATAATATTTTTTTTCTAGAAAAAGAGACAAAAGATTTGCAGCATCGATTAATTAATCAAAAATATAATTGTCTGGTTAATTAAAACCGGACGAAAACCGATATGAACTGACTACATATGGGCTACCCACACCACACGGCCGCATAAGTGACCCTACGAACACTCCCAATGCAAAATAATCATAAAACCCTACGTCTCTACATTGCAAACTAACCCCTGACAAGAACACCTCTGCCGACGATAAATGATACCACCAAATCCACAATGACCACTCAAACCATGAGGCCAGGTTAAGAGACTGAAGACCATCCATGAAGCAGCCGATGACACTTTCCATACCACGCCACTCTTGCCTTTGTTTTTGAGGGACTTCTCCTTTAGGATGTCGGCCCGAGAGCAGGCGTCCACCTTTCTTGCATTTGCCCCTGATTGCCATCCTCGCCAGAAAGCAAGCAATCGCCTTTGTCATGTGTAGGGCTAACAACCTCTAAGTTGGCAAGCAAGCCGCAAAGCTCTTTCATGAAGAGAGCCTGAGAATCGAGTGTCATCGCATCTAGCCACCAACCGCGCCACCCAATGATACCCGTTGATCGATGATCACACGTGAGTGAAGGACTTTAGCATCCAAACCTCTATTATTCATGAATGCGAGCGATTGGCTGGGCTCCAACAACAGCGGTGAAGGCTTCGAGGCACCAAGCAAGCCCGCCTTTGGAACCACCATCGATAGAGGCGAAGACGGCTTCCCACATAGCTCACGTGTCTCAAGCATAATCTGCAGCACTTGAGCCACAGCCTCAGCGATGACTTCACTCCTAGAAACAGTTCACACAACAGGCATCGACGGCGGACAAGGTCTAGCACGAGGGGATAAACATCCATATGTCGTGATTTTGGAAGACGATGGACGATCGTGGAGGGATGAAACATATGCATTTATCTTCTCCTAATGTCACACACGAGTAATGCACCTGGCGTTACTGAATTATCATCATGCATTATGAATGAAACCATCATCAATGGAAGGGTAGGTAGATTACATGGCTCACAATCGCCCTATTAAAGAAAACATGAATGATAAACATGCTCCCCTACCTCTCCCCCGTATATTCGGACCAGACTGTTTGAACCGAAAGATCATCCAGAAGGCTCCCCATTTCGGGCCGGACCCAAATCTGCCATGACGTTTGGACAACTCGGTCCCACCAGTGAGGCAACACCGGGAGTGAGGCGGTCCACTTCGGTTTATTTTCCACTCCAACTGGCCCCAGCATAGAAAGAATAGCTCACACCGTTTTGACCCCTGGCCCCTAGCTCCACATACTTGTTTCTCACGCTTAAAGCACACTCATCTGTGAGTAGAGGAGAGTAGTAGCGGAGCGGCAGCTGGGGCGACCACGCCGATGGTCAATGTCGGCGATGAAGATGAATTGGATGGCAATGTCTTGTCTAGGTCCTGTGCAAGAGAAAGCTAAACCCCCGAGCCGCCTCCAAATCATGTGTTACCTAATTGATGGGTCCGAAATGTCGAAAACACCATCAAACATCTTAAACCCACACGATTTAGGTTTCGTGTATAGCAAGACCAAAAGCTGGCCGAACTGAAAGGAAAAGGAATCACTTTTATCCAGAAACGCGGCACGGACGCGTACACATCCAACCATATAAACGCACGCACGACATCCCGGTCTTACGAACCACCTTCGAGAGACTGAGACGGTAAAGCAGCGGGCGCCGGCGATCATTGACTGGACCATCATCGATGAATGGCAGGCACGCTACTTACTTGGCTCGCAATCGTTCTCATGCAAAACGAGAGAGCGCGGTAAAAAGACCGCTCGATCGATGTCCGACGCCACGCGATCATGACTCATGAGCCCCCCCCCCCCACACACACACCAAACCAGATCGCTCGAGGCATTCGCCAAAAATATAAAAATCTCACGGCAAAACACTGGCGGCCCCACCCTGCAGAGAGAGAGGGGAGACGACCTATTCCACTGTGCAATGCTGGCCTGCACCTGCACTGCATCGCCCCGACTGGATCGATCGAGGCGAGGGAGGAAAAAGAAAAAAAAAAACAGAGACACATCGCGTCTTCCTTCTCTCCTCTCCATCTTCCCGAACCGAAATAGGAGGACCACTTCCCCCTCCCCTTCCTCCCGCCCCGGCCGATTCCCCACTCTCCCGCCGCTCTCCCCGCCGCGCGCCCAGCTCGCCGCCGGCTCGCCCCGGAGCGCGGGCCCCGCCGATTCGGGCCCGCCCCGCCGCGCCGCGCCGCGGGCGCCAGATCTGAGCGCCCGACCCCCCATGCCTCCTCCCCCGCGCCAGATCCGCCTCGCCTAGCCTAGCCTATCCCCGACCGCCCCGACGGTGAGCGAGGCTGGTCCCGGCCGCCGCCGCCGCCAGCCCGCCGGCCATGGAGGACGCGGCCAAGTACGCGCACAGCCCGGCCCACCTGGCCGTCTACCGGCGGGACCACGCGGCGCTCCGAACCCTCGTCGCGGCGCTCCCCCGCCTGCCGCGGGCCGGGGAGGTCACCACCGAGGCGGAGTCGATCGCGGGGGAGCGCGTGGCGGACGCGGTGTCCGCCGTCATCGACCGCCGCGACGTGCCGCGGAGGGAGACCCCGCTGCACCTCGCCGTGCGCCTCCGCGACCCCGTCGCCGCCGACCTGCTCATGTCCGCCGGCGCGGACTGGTCGCTGCAGAACGCCGACGGCTGGTCGGCGCTGCAGGAGGCCGTGTGCACGCGCGAGGACGCCATCGCCACCATCATCGCGCGCCACTACCAGCCGCTCGCCTGGGCCAAGTGGTGCCGCCGGCTCCCGCGCGTCCTCGCATCCGTCTCCCGCATCCGCGACTTCTACATGGAGATCTCCTTCCACTTCGAGTCCTCCGTCATCCCCTTCATCGGCCGCATCGCGCCCTCCGACACCTACCGCATCTGGAAGCGTGGGGCCGCCCTAAGGGCCGACATGACGCTCGCGGGCTTCGACGGCTTCCGCATCCAGCGTTCCGACCAGACCTTCCTGTTCCTCGGCGACGGGGCGCGGCCTGAGGACGCTGGGGGTAAGGAGCTGCTCCCGGGTTCTCTGATAGTGCTGTCTCATAAGGATAAGGAGATCACTGATGCGTTGGAAGGGGCCGGCGTGCAGCCTACGGAGTCGGAGGTGGCTCATGAGGTGGCATTGATGTCCAAGACGAATATGTATCGTCCCGGGATAGACGTCACGCAGGCGGATCTTGTGCCACACGTGAATTGGCGCCGTCAGGAGAGGACTGAAGCCGTGGGGCAGTGGAAGGCAAAGGTGTACGATATGTTGAATGTCCTGGTGACCGTCAAGTCGAGACGGGTCCCTGGGGCAATGACAGACGAGGAGCTGTTTGCGATGGACGGGGAGGAGAAGAATGGGAGGAGCGCAGAGCTTGAAACTGAGCTGGATGAGGTCTTGACTGCTGAGGAGAGGAAGCAGCTTGATTCTGCGTTGAGGGGGAACCAGGAGGAGGAATCCGACGATAGGGCCGAGGAAGGTGACAAAGGGGCTGACCATTTGGATGCAAACGGTGCCGGGAAAGACAAGAAGGGATGGTTTTGGAATGGCAAGAAGGGTGCCAAGAATGATGAGAAGGCACCCAAGGCAGTGAGCAAGGATGAATCAGGTGATGCAGGGAAGGGAAAGGAGAAGGGCAACGGCAAGAAGAAGAAGGGTGGTGTCTCATCTGGGGATTCTAATAAACTTGAAAGTGAGTACAAGAAGGGTTTACGACCAGTGTTGTGGTTGACACCGGATTTCCCTTTGAAGACGGATGAGCTGATCCCTTTGCTAGATGTATTAGCAAACAAAGTGAAGGCTGTTAGAAGGCTTAGGGAACTCTTGACAACCAAGCTGCCTACAGGCACATTTCCAGTCAAGGTAACCATCTGTCAACATGATTATATTAGCCCGTTTTATTCCAGTCATTTAACGAGCTCTGATTGATTCATTTTCCTGTTTATCTCAAGTCAAAGTTTGCATGCTTATTCCTTCTCAACGTTCTGGGCGCTATGTAACTGTTACTGTGGGTTATCTGTTACCAGCCTGACCACCATGCTATGTTGCATTCGTTTTCCCTTGCTGGGATATCTGTTATCATTCACATATAGTGTTGTTTGGACCTCTATTGTGAATTATTATCTTTTGTTGTTCCTGGCTCTGATCTGAATATCTGAACTAAGGCCAATTGCAATGCACATTTACTTTAAGGGGACTGAAAATATTACAAGGGCAGCTCGTGCCCAAGCTATCAAAACACTGAATCCTTTATCTTGCACCAACAAGGACACAATCATGAGATGCAGTCTTCACCATCTGCCTGCTTTGCTAGAAAATATGATCATTCTTTGTACAGTATTGTCTCTACTTTCACAATAACAACAAATAATTAAATATAAGCAAACCTTTTCTTTGAAGTTACTGGAGTCAGATAAGGGATTTTATATTTGGGCCAAAACGATAGACACGGCTTGTAACATGCAGCATATGGTAGACTCTTTCTAGGATTTAGATACATGGTGACGTTTCTTTTTATTACTACATGCAATTACCTGCTGATATAGAACATTATTGCCTCATACTAGAACCTAGTATGAGTTATTTTGTGTTTCTTTTTTGCCAAATCTTTTCTGTTTTCTTAAATCAACTTTAAATCTTTTGACAATGCCTAGTGTGTTGTTGCTCCAACAGTCAGTCAGTTAAATCACGTCTTCACATTCCTGTTGAGTTTTCAGAACTTGCATATATTGGATTACCACTCATGGAATTAATGGGCATAGTTTGCCGAATTGGAATTGAGTCTTGGTTCTTGTTAAAGGGTTAGAGCATGAATTAATATTGCTCCAATACTAGAGGTTTGTGTTGCGATCTGACCACATTTAGTATATATAATTGAAGGCTGATCCTATTTTAGTATTAAAATAACAGATGTACTGCTAGCGACTTGAGGCAACAGCTAACTGCTATCTGAACAAGGCAGGACTTGAATGCCAAAAAACAGCTAACAACTATCTGAACAAGGCAGGACTTGAATGCCAAAAAACAGCCAACTACTATCTGAACAAGGCAACAGCTACTTGAGGCAACAGCTAACTACTATCTGAACAAGGCAGAACTTGAATGCCAAAAACAAGAATGGTATAGACCACTGGTTTATTTCCACACACGATACATTTTTAGCCTGGCCTTTTGTCTCAAGCTGAGTTTCATTTCCTTAACTACATGAATTGGAGTATTTTGATCCCGTTTGCTCGTGTCTGATGCTGTATTTGGTAATATTTTTGTGGAGCTCGTATATGTACAGCACAAATTACTGTTTTATATTTTCTACTTAAGGGTCACTCTGGGTGTTTTATTCTGAATACCAAAAGAGGGGAGGTGAATGTGCATGTATGATAGACTCTGCATTGTTTAGCAATACATTGAAATACTGATCTCTAACCATGTATCCTGTGAACTTTCAGATTGCTATCCCTATTGTCCCAACAATACGGGTCATTGTGACATTCACAAAGTTTGAGGAACTACAGCCTTTAGATGAGTTCGCCACCCCACCAACGAGCCCCACGCAGTTCCAGGATGCCAAGTCCAAAGATACGGAAGGATCGGCGTCATGGTACTCGTGGGTCAGAGGGGGCCGCGGTGCGCAGTCTAGCGACAGCGGCGATAGCAAGAACTGGAAAGACGAGGTCGACCCGTTCCACATACCTTCAGAATACACCTGGGTCGACGCCACCGAGAAGAAGCGTAGGATGAAGGCGAAGAAAGCCAAGAACAGGCGCGGCACAGCCCGAAAACAGTCGTCGAAAAGCACCTCCTCGGAAGGGGGCCAGCACCCTATGATGGACGGCTTCGAGTAAAACAGTGATACATCATAGTAAGGTTGCCCCCTGCGTCCGTCCATAAAGATGTTTATTAGGTGCCGACGGCGGGGCTGGGGCAGCAGCCCGCCGGGCGCAGACATCGGACGATGTCGTCCGAGACAACGCGCGGCTCGGTACCGTACCCCGAGGAAAGTACAGGATGGATTTTTATACCCTGCTGCTAGTCTGTAATTCGATTATTTTCTTTTTTGTCCCCCGCCGCCGCTTTTTCTTCATGTATGTTTGATGATGAATGATGATGATGATACGGCCCTGTTTGTTGTTGTTGTTGTTTAAAAGAAGATGTGTTTGATGACAGATGGAGGGGGCTGTAGTGTTCCCCCCTCCCGCTGTATGAATACTTGGAATATGCAGTCATTTTTTTCTTGCAACAGGGAAGCTCCATACTCATGCTTGTTTCTTCAAGTTGGATGTACCTTCGTTTCTCCTCCGTATTGTTTTCGCCAACTCCGTTGACTCCTCTACAGTCTACATCAGGCCTCCGTTTCCTGGAGATGATTTTACTATTGACTGATGTTCATGTACTGTAACTTTTTCTGTTTTGATTTTACAGTCTGCACTTCAAGTCTGTTTCTTCCCTAAAAAATGATGAAGAGGACGTTAAGATACAACTGCCTGTGATGTTAAGACGGTCTGTTTCTTCCCTGAAAACGATAACCTGTTTTTCTGATTGTGTTTGTGATTACCAGTGAACACCGTACGAGCGGATTGGTGTAACTTGGTACACACAGTTGCGTCAGCTTAAGTAAAATTATTACAGCATAACGTAAATAGAACGGATCACTGCTTCTAGCGACCGCAGCAAAGCAGTACGAGGCTACTGTATCAGCCGGGTCTACAGCCACACGATCAGGCCGCACTGACGTTCGCACTTTGCTCCAATGTGCTCGTACACGGTCACGCCACTCTCCTTTTAAACTCTCCCAAGTCTTTTAGGGCATCTCCAACGCGGACCCGCAATCCGGGCACAAAAAAATATCGGTCTGACAGTTTGTTAAAAAAAAAGTTTTTCTGCCTTACCGGACCGGCAATCCGAGCTCCACTCCAATCTGTCATCGTCACCGTGTAGGCCGCCTCCTTCTCCGTCCTCTCTAGCTCATCCTTCAGCTGCTGCAACATCTTGTAATGGACGGTTTGCACGATCATTCTTATGTCGTAATCTAACTTCACCACATTCAAGGTCAACATCTTCGCATCCTCCGTAGCTCACCTTCTTCTCTTCAAGCATTGTCTCCTTCTCTTCGAGCTTGAGCTTCTTCTAGGTCGGCTCCATCAAAGTTAAATCACTCCTCCTTTTTCCCCATTGACGTCCAAGCGCTTGGCGTATGCCTCATCTTTCTTCGTCAAGATGTCTTTGAATCTCTCTGTCATCTTTGCTGCCGCACCTTTTCGCTTTGTCCTCTCATTCTCCCACTTCTTTCCCCGAATTCCTCTTCTAACCTTCTTGGATGGTTCTTTTGTTGGGTCGGTTGGATCACTGGTTTCTTCCTTGCTTTCACTGGTGGCGCTCTTGGCAATGTATAGATTCCATTTGAATCATCCTTGCAACTTCAACCAACAATGCATGCCAGTGAAGTTTTCCTTCTCCAACTTCTTGAACACAGTACCTGCACGAGAAGGCCACAAAATAATACATTGTCAATGATGACCCACAAGTATAGGGGATCAATCGTAGTCCTTCCGATACGTAAGAGTGTCGAATCCAACGAGGAGCAGAAGAAATCTGTAAACAATTTTCAGTAAGGTATTCTCCGCAAGTGTTGTAAGATAGTTGTGACAGATAGTTTGATAGCAAAACAAGTAGTATCAAGTAACAAGTAACCAAAGTAGCAAGGTGGCCCAATCGAAAATATTGCTAAGGACAAACCGGAACTACTTCTTATAGTGACTAAAGCGTTCTCGAGGACACACATGAATTCATCTAGTTACCTTCATCATGTTTCATTGATTCACATTCATTATTTTGATAAGTTTTTATGTGGGTGGACCGAAGCTAAGGTGTTGTCCTTGAACAAACAGCCTACTTATGATTACCATGTCCATGCAAGCATCCGCAAATACAAGAGCAGAATTAAGATAAATATAAGTATAGCATTAAACAAAAGGATCCAAAACAACCTCCTTACGGAACAACTCATAAGCTGGGGTTAAGGTTTCCGTCACTCCCGCAACCCATCATCTAGAAACTAGTCCCACAATGCCTTCCCCTAGGCCCAAACATGGTGAAGTGTCATGTAGTCGACCTTCACACGACAACACTAGAGGAAAAAGAACATAACATATCATCAAAACATTGAACGAATACCAACTTCACATAATTACTTATAACAAGATTTTCCCATGTCCTCAAGAACAAACAGAACTACTCATAAAGCATGATTATGTTTATGATCAGATGGGATAAATATGCAATTAACAATCTGAACATATAATCTTCCACAAAGTAAACCAACTATAAGATGTTATCAAACCCTACTAGCACCCCCAGGTACCAATCTGAGGTTTGATACGAAGATTGAACACAAGAGATGAACTAGGGTTGGAAATGAGATGGTGCTGGTGAAGATGTTGATGGAGATGAGTCCTCCCACGATGAGAGGAGCATTGGTGATGATGATGGCTTTGATTTCCACCTCCCGGAGGGAAGTTTCATCGGCAGGAGCAAAAGTGCTCCTACCCAGATTCCGCCTCGAGACGGTGGTGACTTGTCCCAAAGTCCTCTTTTTTTTTCTAGGGTAAATGACTACATATAGGAGAAGATGGGCATCGCTGGACCTTCATGGCTCCCATAAGGAACTAGGGTGCACCCTGGGGGGTAGGTCACGCCCCTGCCTTGTGGCCCCATTGAGGTTTATATCTTGTACTTCTTTCTTCCAGTATTTTTTTATATATTTCAAAATAATTTTCCATAAATTTTTAGGTCATTTGAAGCTCCGAAGAATAGCTATATCTGCTGTAGCTTTTTCAGGCTAGAATCTTAGCTGTCGACAATCTCCCTCTTTTGGTGCATCTTGCATTTTAAGAGAGAAAATACATTAGAATTGCATCAAAAAGCGGAATATAACTTCAAAAATAATTGAAAATAATAGTAGGAAAACATGACGCAAAATGGACATATCAATCAATAATGCATTCCGGCTAGAAAACTATGCATAGATATCCAACTACAAATTATCAACAAAATAATTCATATCTAGCTAGCGATCTACACAACAATTCATATGCGGCAAGTGATCTACACAACAATGCATATCCGACTACAAAACAATTCATATTTGGAAAGAGATCTACACAATAATGCATATCCGGCCAAAATGATGTATACATATTAACAACTTGCTTGCTTGGTGATTTGCACACTACTAGGCTACAGTGCGATGAGTTGTCTCAAGTGGCCGCAATACTTCGACACAGCCTCTTGGATGGTGTACCATCGATGGTTAAGGGACTTTGGTTCATGGTTGCGGATGACCGCATCAGAGTAGGGTGTGAAATGCTTGTGTTCATGGCACCAAGTGCGAATGTTGGCCAAAAAAGTTGGGCCCTTTGCTCCATGCCATGGAGCGGGTCGAGGCTAGTGGCCAACCATGCATCACACTCTCGTCCTCATGCATGTTGAAGCTTTCTCCTCTACTCCTCTTCTTTGGATCACCAACATAATCATCCGGATCATCATCCTTGCCGTCCTCCTCCTCCTCCTGTCGTCCGGCAACCCTCTGTTGTTGTGTGTCCGTGCCTTGCTGGGTGTAGCCCTGATGCGTGCCCGACTGGGTGGGCTCCGAGTCATCCACACGCCTGTCCTCATAGCAACCTCATCCACCGCCCACCTCATGGATGATGTTGAACATCTCCCTTACCAGGTCGTTGTATGCCGGTTCCCAGCTTTAGGCATACCAGCGAACAACATGCAGCACCCATGTGCTCCACGTCCGTTGTCCGCGTCCAGACAAGCTGCGGTGATGAACACTCCGAGAAAAGCAGCGGCGCCACGTTGACATCGACCATGAAAGGCACTTGCCTTGTGGCGGTTGTCATGGAAAGCCTACTGATCTGCTTGGCGGCGTCGTAGTATGGAGCCTTGGAATGCTCTAGCCATGGCGGCAGTTGCACGACCGACGATAATAGTGGGGCTCTGCTATCCCGTCCCCGACCTCCACCACAGCTGCCACTAGCACAACCACCGCAACGCCCGCCACCAGCACGCCCACCGCCACGTCCACCACCAGCTCGCCTCAGCCGTCCTTCTGCTTCTTAAATGTTTCCGCCTTTGCAGCCTTCGCTTTGATGTGGTGATTTTGTCGGGTCATCGAGTTGATCTTCCGGGTGAGCGTGAGGCTCGGATCCTCCACCACCTCCGTCTCCGAAAGGTTCTCCTCCAGGTCCATGCATCGACGGCGGGAGGGAAGAAGTGAGTGGGAGAAAATGGCGGGAATTGGGTGGAGAATGATGGGATGGAAGAAGAGAGTGGGAGATTTTACTGCGGAAACAGTGAATCTAGCTTAAAAAGTACGGGCTCCACCTTAGTTTTGGGTGGGCCTAGGGTGTTTGAGTCCAACATGGCTTTTGTCCAGACTCCCGCAAAGCCCCTCAGTTTTCTGGGGTTCGTGGGAAAAAGTGCGCCAAACTGGTTGGCGGACCAATGCACGACCTGTTTTGATCGCAAAACACGTCCGGACTGTGTGTCCCGGACGGTTGCGAGCGGTTTGAGGGTCCACATTGGAGATGCCCTTACATTGCTCCAAGGAACTAAGGGTGGGTTGAGCAAGAAATCTGAGTCGACAATTTACATGAGTGCAACATAAAAAAGATATTTTACAACAAACACACAAATGTTGAGATTTGAAACAAATTTTTTTGTAGGGATTTTTTCCTTATAATTAAAAAAAATATCCAACAAATATTTGAGTACTCAGCAACTCCTTATAAACTAAAAAGGCAATAAACTAGGCAACACCAATTTATCCAAAATTTACTACGCCATGAGCCGCGGTTGACCACACTCAAAGAAAAATACTATTTGCAACATGGCGCTCCGCCTTTTGAAGTAGCAACGCTCGACCCTAGGACGTCCCAGTTGTCCTAGCCCGATTAGCTGTTGGAGTGGTGTGGGACCCAACTTGTAGCATCTGTGTCATGGCTAGCAATGGTGTCAGTCCTACACTTGTAGCACTGCGTCATGGCTTGGAAAGGTGCAGGTTTCGCTTGCAACAACGACCATACTAGTCTTGCAGCATTGTGTTTTGGCATTGGTCGTATGGACTGTCTCCGCTTCATTCTCCTCGCGTCGCATCAGGAAAGGCCCTCGCGGCACAACACCTCGCAACATCGTGGACATTGCCACTCGGCTTGTAGCACCGCCACAACGCCTATGCCAACGATCCTTCCCCATCTCACGGCACCGAGCATCGCCGTTGACTATCACACGCAGCACCGAGCGATACACCCCGTTCTAGATTGAAACATCAGTTCACCTCCAGAGCATCAATGTCAACAACCGGTGGTCACTCCTGAGGGAGTCCTGGATTAAGGGGTCCTCGGACAGCCGGACTATATACTTTGGCCAGACTGTTGGACTATGAAGATACAAGATTGAAGACTTTGTCCCGTGTCCGGATGGGACTCTCCTTTGCATGGAAGGCAAGCTTGGCAGTTCGGATATGTATATCTCCTTCTTTGTAACCGACTCTGTGTAACCCTAGCCCCTTCCGGTGTCTATATAAACTGGAGGGTTTAGTCCGTAGGACAACAACAATCATAATCATAGGCTACCTTCTAGGGTTTAGCCTCTACGATCTCGTGGTAGATCAACTCTTGTAATACTCATACCATCAAGATCAATCAAGCAGGAAGTAGGGTATTACCTCCATCGAGAGGGCCCTAACCTGGGTAAACGTCGTGTCCCCCACCTCCTGTTACCATTAGCCTTAGACGCACAGTTCGGGACCCCCTACCCGAGATCCGCCGGTTTTGACACCGACATTGGTGCTTTCATTGAGAGTTCCACTGTGCCGTCCCGATAAGGCTTGATGGCTCGCCTTGTTGTCAAGGACAACATCACCTCTGGAGGAGCCCTGGCTGTAGGCCAGACTCTCTGGCTGGGCGGCTTCGTCATGACCGCCCGTTCGGCCGCCACGCCGATGATGACTTCTCAGGTCATCAAGAACAGCCTCCACGTCAGCTCGGAATTCACCGAGCAGATGGATCCAATGGAGCTCTCCTCCCTGAACGAGCTCTTGGATCGCATCGCTGCCCTGGGAGTCGCTACGGACTATGATTGGATCGGGCTTAAACCCGACCAAAGGGAGATTAACTCTCCACCGGTCACCCATCAGATAGCGGTGGTGGAGGAACAAAACAGTGATTCTTCCTCTATTTTGAGGACGAACTATGTCCGGATTCCCGAGCTCTCCGAGCTGGATACCCGTCTACGGGAGGACATGGCATAGGCTCCGAACTTAGAATCGGGTAACGGGCCACAAATATTGGGCAACATCCCGGAGTCCGAGTTGCCAAGCTCGGGAGCTCCTTTGCCCCTGGGTCTCAGATCGGGTCAGGATTTGGACTTAAATCTACCCACCCACCCAAACACAAGTGATCTTTCCCACATTAGACAAGAGCCCTAAGAGACAGTAGATCACTTCTGGGCCAGATTCCTCCTTGTAATGAGCAAGGTTGGACTGTCGCGAGGAAGACACAATCTCATTCTTTTGCAAAAATTGCATGGACAAGGGAATTCTCAACGCCATAAGTCGCCGTGACATAGCACACTTCGCCGACTTGGCGGCCATAGTACATAAGTACTGTGCGATGGAAAGCGCCTGGAAAACCCAAACAAAATTCTGGGATCCTCCGGCTCTCACTAAACCCCTCGTCCGAACTAAAAGGGTGCGCTCTCGCAAGTCACCCAATCCAATTACAAAAAAGCCAAAGCCCTCTACATGGCGTGGAACCGTATTGGAGGGATGGCTCAACAGGCCATGCAAAATTCACAGCTCACCGGACATCATACCAACACACAACCTTAGAGCATGTTGGATACTCCGGCAGGTGGCCAAGAGCGGCGAGGACCTCCTCATCAACAATACTACAGAGCACCATCCCGCGGAGAGTAACAATACAGTACTGACAATCTTCGAGACTTTCGCCTCAAACAATAGGCGTAAGCGAGCACTCCGCAGGCTCGCCGAAGTCTGCCACGTTGCAGCAATAAATCCGTGGAACGACACGGCCATAACCTTCAATGCCAGTGACGAACCTCAATTCTGAACAGTCCGAACACCAGCCGCTTTGGTCCTTAGTCCAATTGTGGACGACTTCCGGCTTACTAAAGTGCTCATGGACGGTGGCAGCGGATTAAACCTCATCTACGAGGAAACTCTTAGCAAAATGGAAATAGACAAGAGCCGCATTGAGCAAAGCAGCACGACCTTCAGAGGAATCATCCCTAGACGGGAGGCACGATGTGCGGGAAACATTACACTGGATGTGGTATTCGGCACGCGGAGAATTATAGGTCCGAAGAAATCACATTCCAAGTGGCCCCGTTCAGTAGTGGATACAACACCCTTTCAGGGCGGGATGCATTCACAAGCTTCCAAGCTATACCCCATTACGGGTACATGAAGCTCAAGATGGCGGCGCCCAATGGAATCATCACTCTAGCTAGTGATCCAGACATAGCACTCCGCGCCGAAAATAAAACCGCCGCACTAGCCCTGGTGGCATTATCCGAAGCTCTCGCGGCTGAAGAATTAACTGCGCTGCGCTCCACAGTGGACATGGACGATGTGATACTCGACAAACGACCCAAGTCCACCTCTTTTAAACCAGCAGACAAAATAGTCAAATTCCAGGTCCACCCAACGGACCCTACAAAAACAGCATCAATTGGGGTACAGTTGAACCCCACAATAGACGCCGCACTACGGGAGTTCTTGCGCGAGAATTGGGACATCTTCGCCTGGCATCCTTCAGACATGCCAGGTATCCCACGTAGGCTGGCCGAGCATAGCCTAAACATACTAAAGGGATACAAGCCGGTCAAGCAGACTCTTCGGCGCTTTTGAGAACCCAAGCAACAAGCCATGGGAGAAGAGCTAGCCAAGCTACTCGAGGCCAGATTCATCAGAGAAATAAAACATCCGGACTGGCTAGCAAACCTGGTGATGGTACCAAAGAAGAACAAATTCTGGCGCCTATGCGTCGATTTCAAGGACCTCAATAAGGCTTGCCCTAAGGATCCCTTCCCCCTCCCCCGCATCGATCAAATCACCGACGCTACCACAGGACACGACTCATTGTGTTTCCTCGACGCATACTCCGGATACCATCAAATCAAGATGGCGGAGTCCGATCAAGCCGCAATGGCATTCATCACTCCATACGGCCCCTTCTGCTTTAACACCATGCCTTTCGGGCTAAAAAACGCCGGTGCAACGTATCAACGCATGATTCAGACATGCCTGGAAACACAAATCGGCAAAACAGTGGAGGCATACGTAGACGATGTGGTCATCAAAACCAGACACGTCGAATCTTTAATAGACGACTTGAGGCTTACGTTCGACAATCTCCGAACATATGACATCAAGCTCAATCCGGGAAAATGCGTTTTCGGCATACCTGCCGGAAAGCTCTTGGGCTTAATCATTTCCAATAGAGGAATTGAAGCAAATCCGGCTAAAATCCGAGCTTTGTCACAGTTGGCTACCCCAACAGACCTCAAGCAAATTCAGAAATTAACTGGATGCGTTGCTGCCTTAAGCCGCTTTATCTCCTGATTAGGAGAAAAGGCACTACCTCTTTATCGCCTTCTTCGACGCACCGAACACTTCGAGTGGACGGATGCGGCTACGGCCGGACTGGAGGAAATGAAAGCCCTCTTGGCCACCAATCCAATCCTGGCCGCGCCAAATATCGGCGAACCTATGCTGTTATATATAGCTGCAACACACCAGGTTGTAAGCGCAGTGCTCATCGTCGAACGAGAGGCAGACAGACATAAGTTCCCGCTTCAAAAGCCGGTATACTACGTATCCACTGTCCTCACTCCATGCAAGTCACGGTACCCACATTATCAAAAGATAGCATACGCGGTCTTCATGGCATCCCGAAAACTACGGCACTACTTTCAAGAGTGTTTAATCATGGTGGCCTCTGAAGTACCACTCAATGACATAATAAATAACCGCGATGCCACGGGCCGGATTGCTAAATGGGCTATCGAGCTCCTCCCGTTCGACATAACATACAAACCACGGCGAGCCATTAAGTCGCAAGTACTGGCTGACTTCGCCGCCGAATGGACAGAAGCCGAACTCCCTAAAGAGTACGGCGCGTACTCCAATTGGATCATGCACTTTGACGGCTCTAAGATGCTGGCTGCTCTAGGGGCAGGCGTTGTCCTGACATCCCCCACCGGAGATACAGTCCAATACATACTCCAAATACTATACACAGATTCCAACAATGCAGCCGAATATGAGGCCCTGTTGCATGGTCTTTAGATGGCAGTCTCCATGGGCATTGAATGCCTAGAAGTGCGCAGGGATTCAAACCTCGCAATATCTCAAATAAACGGAGACTTTGATGCCAAGGACCCAAAAATGGCGGCCTACCGCAATGCCATCCTCAAAATGTCAGCTCGGTTCGAGGGGCTCGAATTCCACCATGTGGTCCGAGAAAACAATCAAGCGGCGGATATCCTCGCCCGCATCGGTGCTAAGCGCGACCTCGTCCCACCTAATATCTTTTTGGAAAGGCTATTCAAGCCATCCGTGGTGTGGGAAGGGGAGACCGGCAATACTAGTCCGGATCCGGACACAACCCCAGATCCCGAACACTCTGACATAATCGGAGGCTCCGCCACCGAAATTACACCTTCGGCCCACGTGATTATGGTTGTCATCGCCCCGTGGACAGAACCATTCTTAGCGTACCTAAATAGGCAAGAACTCCCTGAGGACCAAAATGAGGCACGTTGCATTGTGCGGCGCTCTAAAGCCTACAAAGTCCACGAAGGAGAGCTTTATAAGAAAAGCGCGACTGGAGTGCTCCAAAGGTGCATCTCCGAAGAGGAAGGGTGGCAGCTCTTGGCCGAAATTCATGCCGGACTCGGCGGCCACCATGCCGCAGCTCGGGCACTCATAAGCAAGGCCTTCCGTACAGGTTTCTACTGGCCGACAGCCCGGGCAGACGCACATGACCTTGTCCAACATTGCGTCGGTTGCCAGCCTTTTGCAAATCAAAGCCATATGCCACCTACCACTGTCCAAACAATCCCCATATACTACAAAAAAAGACACATCCGTGACATTTTGGGTCGAACAATTTTTTTGTCATACTTATGACACTTCTATGACGATAATTGTGAAAAAACCCGGTATCATCATAGATGTGGTGGGCTCCTACTTCTTTGACAAAAAATCATGACAGAAAATGGGCTTTTTGTCCTGGGCGGGCCGGAGACGCAGCTGCATGACATTCTTTGGGCCGTCCATGACGGAAAAAACGATGGTAGAAGCGAGGCGAGGAAAATTTCGGGAGTTCCGATTACGGTGGCGGTCGGGGCGGCGATGGCGTTTCTCTTGTACACGACGCGTATGTGCAAAGGCGTTAGCTCTAATCGAACCCGAGCGAGGCGTTGGGTCTTAAGCGAACCGGCGATTACCTTTGCAGCTATGCGTTCATCGAACCCGAGCGATCGATCGGCGGTGTTAACTAAACCCGATCGGCGATTCTTCGCTACTATTGCTAACTGAAGCCGATCGATTGGATGAACAGTGAGTGTTGCCGGGTGTGTGTGGGGGGGGGGGGGGGCTTGGATGAACAGTGAGCAGTGGGGGTGGATGCAGGACCCCGTGGCGTTGCCTCTGGATGAACAGGACGACCCCGTGAAGGGCTGGATGAACAATAGATGGTGGAGGGGTGCCCGTGGAGGGGTGGTTGAACAATAGCCGGTGGAGTAGCGCGCGGTGGAGGCTGGATGAACAGGAGCCTATGGAGGCTGGATGAACAGGAGCCTGTGGAGGCTGGAGGAGGTCGACGGTAGCCCGTGGAGGCTGGAGGAGGTCGACGGTGGAGATGAATAGTATCCTGTGGAGTCCCGTTTTGCGGTACGCCACACCCCTCCCGATGAACAGGACCCCCGTTTCGACCGTAGCACTCCAACACAAGTCCGTTTCGTCCGTTTTGCGGTACGCCACACCCCTCCCAATCAACAGGACCCCCGTTTTGCTGCACGTACGTGTACATGCTACGTGCGCGCCTCTACTACGACACATACGCGCCTCTACTACGACACGTGCATGCCTCTACTACGACACGTGCGCGCCTCTACATCCACCAGTATGTACGTACGTTCGCGACCAAAATGACAATGCTACGTACGCTTCGACCAGGTGGGTCCCGACTGTCAGGCACTTCCTTGCGTGCAAAAATGTAGCTGGTGGGTCCCAGCAGTCAGGGGGGCACTTCCTTGCGTGCGAAGATGTAGCTGGTGGGTCCCAGCAGTCAGGGAGGCGAATCATTTTTTTCTGGACGCACTTCCTTGCGTGCGAAGATGTAGCTGGTGGGTGCCAGCAGTCAGGGGGGCGAATCATTTTTTTCGAACGCACTTCCTTGCGTGCGAAGATGTAGCTGGTGGGTCCCAGCAGTCAGCGGGAAATGTTTTTTTCATGAAATACGGTGGCCTGTCCGGTGGGTCCCCGCTGTCTGGTGGAGGAATAATTATTTTGCGCGTAATAAGGAGGCACTTCCTTGCAGCCGCCGTGGACCCAGTTGTCAGCCTCTCCATGCACAGTACTCTTCCGATGGAAGTCGGTCGTTGACCACATTGACCACGCCGCGCCGAGAGCACCACGGCGGTGGTCGACAGCGAGGCCTAGGAAGGGGACGACACGGAGCCGGGGAAGACGCAACAGTGGATGCCCACGCGAAGAGGAGTACGAGGGTTCACTGGTTCGGCTGCGGTGTGAGGCTGCCGTCGCTGCAGAATAACAAGGGGTGTGGGCGAGTAGAGGGATGGCCTGGCTAGCGGTGGGAGTAGTAGGGGGCGTTGAGGCCTCCGCGGTATCACAGCCGGCCACGAGAGGTAGGAGCATGCGGCACGACCGGCGCTGCTTTGGGCGGCTGGAGAACGAAGGCCAGAGGTTGAAGAAGCACTACGACCGTTGGATGGACATCGTACGGTCACTGGAGTATTGACTAAGTTGATAAAGCCCTCCGTCCCCATCAACTTAGTAGGCCCACAAGTCAGCCTGCCACTATACTGGGTCCCAACTAGAAGGGGGAGTATTCATTTTTTTTGTGTAATAAGGAGGCGCTTCCTTGCTTGCGAAGATATAGCTGGTGGGTCCAAGCTGTCAGCGACGGTAACTTTTTTTTCGCGAAATATAGAGGCCCTTTCGGTGGGTCCCAGATGTAAGGTGGAGGAATCATTATTTTGCGCGTAATAAGGAGGCATTTCCTTGCGTGCGGCCGTGGACCCAGCTGTCAACCTCTCCATGTACAGTCCACTTCAGATGCATGTCGGTCGTTGACCACGTTGAGCAAGCCGCGCCAAGAGCACCAGGGCGGTGGAGGACGGCGAGGCCTAGGAAGGGAACGACACGGAGGCAGGGAAGACTCGTCAGTTTTTTCCCACGCGGAGGGGAGTCTGTTGTCACGAGGTTTCTTGATTCGTCTGCCGTCATTTGGAGAATAACAACAGTGTGGGTGAGTAGAGGGATGGCTAGGCCAGCAATGGGAGTACGGTGGGGCGGTGAGGCTGCTGGCGGCAGCACAGCCGACATGGGAGGAGGAGCAGCAGTCCGCTTGGCGCTTGTTTGAGCGGCTAGAGCAGGAAGAGCAGAGATTGAAGAAGGACGACGATCGTTGGATGGAAATCCAACGATCCTTTGCTGTCGTCAACCTTTTTTAGGAAAGCCTCAAATCTGTGGAAAAACAGCATACAACCCATCTACCATTATTTCTAATAATTTACAGCCCATTTGCTAATTCTTAAGGTTTTTTTGGAGCCCATGTTCTTTTTGTTAGCATTACATCCCATATTGTGGCCACAGTTAAAAAATTATACGAAATTTTGCATATTTTGGTGCGGTCCGAACTGTTTTTACCCGAAATTTCGAGTCACATTCAAAATGATTTTAAAAATAAATGTATATCAATATAAAATCCAACAAATTGTCCACGCATAAAAATAAAAGCAATTTAAAATCTCGAAATGAAAAAAAGTTATTTGAAACTAATTGCCGGTTTGATGTGTTTTCAAAATGTACAACCCATTTCTCACTACTGATAGGCCATTTTCTCGGCTAGCCGAATGAAGCTCTCCTCGTCTTGACAGATTTGTAGCCCAACAGGCCTGAAAAAGCGACTTACTTGGCAAATCACAAAAAACTAGGCTGTGGCCATGGACCCAGCTGCGGCCGTGGACCCAGCTGTCAGCCTCTCCACGTACAGTACTCTTCCGATGGAAGTCGGTCGTTGACCACATTGACCACGCCGCGCCGAGAGCACCAAGGCGGTGGACGACAGCGAGGCCTAGGAAGGGGATGACGCGGAGCCGGGAAAGACGCGGCAGTGGATGCCCACGCGGAGAGGAGTACGAGGGTGCACTGGTTCGGCTGCGGCGTGAGGCTACCGTCGCCACAGAATAACCGGGGATGTGGGTGAGTAGAGGGATGCCCTGGGCCAGCGATGGGAGTAGTAGGGGGTGGTGAGGCCTCCGCGGCATCACAGCCGGCCACGAGAGGCAGGAGCACGCGGCACGACCGGCGCTGCTTTGGGCGGCTGGAGCAAGAAGACCAGAGGTTGAAGAAGCACTATGGCCGTTGGATGGACATCGTACGGTCACTGGAGCTAGAATCGTTCATATTGACTAAGTTGACAAAGCCCTCCATCCTCGTCAACTTAGTAGGCCCACAAGTCTGCCACCCACTATGGTGGGTTCCAGCTAGCAGGGGGGTATTCATGTTTTTGTGCGTAATAAGGAGGCACTTCATTGCGTGCAAAGATATAGCTGGTGGGTCCGACCTGTCAGCGGGGGGAACATTTTTTTCGTGAAATACAGAAGCCCTTCCCACGTACAGTCCACGTACAGTGCGTAATAAGGAGGAACTTTCCTTGCGTGCGACCATGGACCTCATGGGTCCCAGCCGTCAGGCTCTCCACGCACAATCCTCTTCCGATGACTCTCGTATGTTGACCACTCCGCGCCGAGCGCACCGAGGCGGTGGACGATGGCGAGGCCCCAGACTGGACGACCCGGAGATGGGGAAGATGCGGCAGTGGAGTCGCAGACAAAGAGGAGTGGGAAACTTGACTGGTTCGGGTGCGGGGTGGGCCTACACTCGGCAGAGAATAACAGGAGGTGCGGAGTGGAGGGATGGCCTGGCCGTCGGCGGGGTAGCGTTTCACCGAGGAGTGCAAAACAACGCCGCTGGACGCCGAAGGCTGGAGCAGGCGGTTCCGGCAGCGCTGGGGGAAGAAGACGAGAGATTGAAGAAGAATGCCGACCGTTGGATGTAAATCCAACGCTTCTTAGGCTTCGACCTACTGGCCCACATGTCAGCCAGTCCATTTGTTTTTTTAGTCCATTTGGTGGGCTGGGTGAAACAATGATGTAGCATCTATGCAGCCCGTTTAAATCCCATTTGCATTTTTCTCGAAATCCGCGGACTTGCTGGGTTGGGTGAAAATATCATGTTGGGCTAGACGGAGAAATGTTATAAAAACATAAACACATGATTGCACGTCTATTACTGCATTGGTCAGTAAAATCTTTGCAAGCTTATGTACGCAATCACTAGGAGTTAACTTGCCAAGTTATATATAAACAATTATTATTATTATTTTGTAAGAACTTTCAACTTACGAAATAAAATATCATTTAAATTTGATGAGTTAATAGTACGTGGGGTATTATTAATTTTTAGGCTAGACGTGGGACAATTGAGCTGGTTCTAGGGAAAAGTACTGGGAGAAAACTCAGTTTACATCGAAAAAGAAAGTGGGAGAAAATTCAGAGACCTGATGGGTCCACCTGAGGAGGGAAATATGTTGGGAGGAAGGAGATTCAAAGCACGGCAGCCGAGTGAACTAGTTTTTTTTAACGGACAAGTGAACTAGTTACATACATAAGCAAATAGCCACTAAAAAAGCAATCAGGTTAATGGGTTCTTAAAAGAAATATTTCGGACAAAACATATAATTACGACACATAGGCTAATGCATGAAACACTCAGATGATAAAGGTGCTTATAAACAGATAAAGTACAACATCTAGACCTTCCTGGCACGCTTGATCATGACGCTGCGGCTGTTCGTGTACTAAATCGGTTACGGGAAGCGAACCGCCCTCATGTCCAAGATCTGCCTGTACATGTCGTAGCATGCGTATGCGTCCTTGGCCGCGTAGGTTATGTAGGCTAGATTAAGAGGTACCTCCCACATGTTCAGGTCGTCTTCTTTCATGTTGGCGTATCAGGGGTCGATGATGGTCTCAGCAAGGTCAACCACGGAGTCCTTCTCCTGCCCGTTGCTGATGATCTTGTATTGCTTCTAGATGTCGACAAGCTTGTTGCACCAGATGGCCGAATCGTCGCGTTCTTCCTTCTCTCCACCGTAGCGAAGGTGCAGTCGGTGCTGCCGATGAAACGGGCGAATGCTCCAGAACCCGGTGCAACCATTGGACTGAGGCGAGGCAGAGCTTCACCGAGTCCGTATCGTTGGTGTACATCACATTCAACTTGGTGCAGCCATAGGACTGAACGGCAAACTCAAAGGGGAACTCCTTGCTGAAGTCCATATCCAGTAGGCTCACCCCTCGGATCGCCATTGGAGTATCTTTGAGTGAACGAGTGTGTAGGCGGCGGCAGCAGTTCGTTTTTCAGCTCTTGGGGATCTGGATTCAACAGTAAGCTGAGTGTGTATAGGCGACAACAGTTACTACCCCTCCCTCGTACGCTGCACGCCCGGCAGAAGATGCACCCTCGGCGCATTCAAATGCCTCCATTAAGAAACCTACTCCGGACACACGTCGGTGCACAAGCGGGTTTGTATTGGTACTGTAATAACAAGAGTTAGTGGTCACTTTACTTACATTTAATTAGCTTTAATAGAAATTTATACTTAAAACAAGCAATGCATTGGCTCGTTCTATCAGTGCTACAGGATCAACATGCACAACAATTAGAATTATTATTCTCAGGACGCACACGATCAGCACATTTTGTCGCACTTTCACGAAGATAATACTACATGTTTGAACTGTTTGTTATGGTTGTTGTCCTCTGCATCATCATGCCGTGTTTCCCAGCTTGCAAGATTCATAACCAACAAATAAGATCCAAATAATAAGTACAACAAAGATGCCTACACATCTAATTGATTTCCAGCTTGCAAGATTCAGAACCAACAAATAAGATCCAAATAATAAGTACAACAAAGATGTCTACACATCTCATTGATTCCCAGCTTGCAAGATTCAGAACCAACAAATAAGATCCAAATAATAAGTACAACAAAGATGCCTACACATCTCATTGATTCCCGGCTTGCAAGATTCAGAACCAACCCATTAGAGCCTTTTGATAAAGTGAATATCGGGATTAAGTCCATCTTGGCTAGCCATGTCATACAATCGAAGAACTTGGAGAATGCTCTTGACCGTCACAACAACTATAGTTGAGTATTCCTGTTTGCACAACACAAACAAGGAGACAGGAGAGCATGATTTCGCTTTAATAGCGACCTCCTTGAACTCAACCTATAGTTCCACTAGGATGAGGTCTGCCTGTAGTTCCATGATTCAGTTCATGCGCCTTTTTCTGCAGTTCACCTGAAATGAAGCAAAGATTGCATCATTCAGCTAGCAAGTAGTACTTGCTCTCGTGAGCTGGCAGGTTCTTCTTTAGTAGTTGCACTAAAGTTGAGGAACATTAAGGTTGGCTGTCCGGCTCATGTAAGATGCAACTATAATTTTCTTATCCTTTTGTGCAGTTCCACTAAAATAAAGTGCCATTGTGGTGATAGTGACGGCTCCATCTTGCAAAGGCTAATAAAATGTTGCATGAGATTACCAGCAGAACTTGACGGAGATTTTGGAAACTCCAATCACCATTTTGTGCAGTTCCACCAAAATTGAGAGATGTTGCCCACGTGACATTTTAGTTGAACTGCACAAGACACTCATTCCAAAAAAAGTGTTTTGTGCAGTTCACCAAAAGGTCACAATAGCAACAAGGTGAAATGGATATCCCTATCTGCACAAAAAGATAGAAAGTGAATAGTTGCTGGTCAATAAGAATATACAAAACATATACAAAATGAAAAGAAGCATCTTAATTATGTTCATGACAATCACGCAAGGACAATAGAAATTTTAAAACGTCAGCAATGCTTCATGTTACCAGAAGCATTACGATCAACAATGAGATTCCTCAAATATGGGATTACTTTAATGATAAGATGCAATTAAACAGCAGCTAAAGAGTTGGTTTAAGGGCATGGGACCGTGGGGACACCATGACACTCAACAGCGTAAAGGAGCAACTTACTTATCATACTGGGGAAAACAGCAGGAGTGCCATTTGTAACACAGTTTAATTGCATCTTATCACTAGGGGCATTGATTAACAATAACACTGGTTAGACATGTCCCTAAGGTAACAGTGTGATCGCTTCATTTTACATGCGCCCTTACATTAACAATAGCAAAAGGTTGGTATAAGGACATGCGACAGTGGACGCATCAGCACAATGTACCTACAAGGATGCATAAAGTGGTGATGTCGAGTTTGTTCATGCTATGTGAGGGCAGCAAACCTAATCCTGGAGACCTTGTACTATGTGAGGGCAGCAAATCTAATCCTGGAGACCTTTTACTATGTGAGGGCAACAAATCTAATCCTGGAGACCTTTTACTATGTGAGGGCAGCAAATCTAATCCACGAGACCTTTTACTATGTGAGGGCAGCAAATCTAATCTCGAGACCTTTCACTATGTGATGGCAACAAATCTAATCTCGACATACTCTGTTGACTTGTCCACCAGCCGACACTTTCTATCCTTTTTCAACCAATAATAGATCTGTTCCTTATCCAGTTTGTCTTGTGTTTTCCCATTATTTCCCTTTTCAACCAAGAGACCGGTTGGGTATCCGGTCTCTACTATTTCACCATATTATTTCCTCTTTGAATCAAGTCCTAGATTCATGCTACAACTTTCCCCCTTTCTTCGTTGTTTGAACAAAGCCCTAGATTCAATGCATGAAGTAGCTTTACCTCTAATAATACTAAAATTTAGGTGGCTTTGGAACAGCTGATGGGAGTAGAAAAAGATGCACATGCTGAGACACGTGGGGAGCTGGGGCAGTAGAGCAAGGCCGCTTTGAAGAACTTATACCGAGGGTCGCCGGGATGTCGGCGGCGGCAGGTCGGATCTGGACAATCTGGCGGGGAGGAAGAAGGGTTGGACGACCCACGAGCCAAGGCCTGTGTCGGAGAGAACTGCACAGGCAGAGGATCGGGCCCCTCCGCAGCTGTGGTTTCCTCCTCGGCGGCGATGACCGCGTGAGCGATGCACCTTTTAGTCCTCTACACACACCGCCGAAGGATCCGGCGGATCTGTGACCAGTGGTGAGCAGAGAGAAAATGTCGCTACCGCTGTCTTGTTTATATCTGGAGAGAATGAGAGAATGAAGAGAGCAACCCTAGTAAAGCAAGCGCCCAGGCCCCTGCATCCATATATAGTGGAGTGATTATGTTTTTTCTCTCCACAACAAGCGTTTCAATTTGTGTACGTGGCATTAATGAAAAGAAACTCTCAATTTAAGGTGACTACTGTACGACTTCTACTTATTACTAGTAGTACTACAGTATTGTTCACTTGTGCTCCCCGCCCCTCCATTCATTGAACAACCCCACGGGTGAATAAACATACAGTAAGTACTGTATTTATATAGAACGAACAAGCTCGAACTATTTTCGCGTGGTTAAAAGTTGAGGGCGGGGCTTTTCCCGGGCAGTACGCGCGGTAGTTTTTGGGTAGGCGGTTTGACAGAGAGGCGAGGAGGGTGAGCGAGTGGCGGATTCTCAAACATACTGCTGGAAAGGTCGGGCTGTGCGATTTCACGGCGCGTTACTGCTGGAAAGACTTGTGATATGACCACTCACTATAGTCATGAATTACTGGCGCTCCGACCGGGGTGATGCCCCCCTTCCGTACCGCACTCTAATCTGGTGCATGACACGTCGACCCGGATGCTGGCTCTCCCACATGTCGGAGTAGTAAGAAGGAGTAAAGAATGATGCGGTATTTACTACTACTACTACTCAGGTCAGAGGAGTGCGAACCACGACAGCCCAGTGAACCAGCAGTGCGAACCACGACAGCCCAGTGAACCAGCAGTACGAACCACGGTAGCCCAGTGAACCAACAGTAGAAAAAAAATGTGGTGATATGGCCATAAAAACAATGTGCTATGGTCCACACTGTAGCATGTACAGTAACACTCCTCTTTGTTTGGATCCCTGAGTTAGAGCTAGTTTGGGTTGAAATAGCCTCAAATTATCAAAACAAGAGGGGTTAGTTTGAGCTAGTTTGCTCTAACCCAACTAAAAAAACTAGCTCATTGGAGAAGTTCTAATTGGGTTAGTTATCCTCGGGCCCATTAAAAGAGAACTAAAAAAAATCTCCCCTGCCCGCACCAGATCGCTCCCCCCTCTCGCACGACTCCTTTCTGTTCCCCATAGGACCGCCCGCCCAAGCGCCGCTCGCCCTCTCTCTCCTCCGGCCGCCCTCTCCTTCCGGCCTTCGCCGCTCTACTCTGGCCGCCCTCTCCCTCCGACCTTCGAAGGTCGCCCCGCTCCCCCTTCACCGGTCGTTTTCTCCCTACACAGTGCTGTGGCGGCACATCTACCAGGAGGTCGCGAGAGGGTGAGTTTGTTCGTTCCTTCTCGTCTCACGGCCATATCATTGATCTTGCTTGCTCTAGCGCTAATTCTGATTTGGAAAAGTAGATCCTGATCAAACTTGGTATAGATTTGTGGTGCAGGCATGGAATTGTTTGATGCTGCTTGAGGAGGTAATAAATCTTTCTAGAGGCCCAAAGATTCAGTTCACCTTTCTAGGTATTTCAATTTCAGGCTTGCATTATTTCTAGAGGCCCAAAGATTCAGTTCACCTTTCTAGGTATTTCAGTTTCAGGCTTGCATTATTTCTAGAGGCCCAAAGATTCAGTTCACCTTTCTAGGTGTTTTAGTTACAGGCTTGCATTATTTCTAGAGGCCCAAAGATTAAGTCCCCAGTCGGCGGCAAGCGGCCCTGCTAGCCATGCCGGTGTCGACCTCAACTTGCAAGGGCCGGCGTTGGAGGGGTTCCCGGGGCTTGGGCTCTATAGAGCCTTCCTCCAGAGCGACGATGGCGAGCTCCTCCCTCGGTGCGTGAGGGGCTCTGGGCTCCCTCCCTATCGTGAATGACTTCAGTGATGAGTTAGCTCATGCTTTGTTTCATGACGTGTTTTTTTATTTTGTGAAGCTTGATTGACGACTTGTATGTTAAAGTGGGGATATCTCATTTGTATGGACAAAGTAAAATTATCATGTTTTGCATGCTTGATTTGTATAGATGGTTCGTTTATGTCAATTGTGAGCGGGAGGAGGCCACAGAAGAGCCGGCCACACCAAATCCGGCAGGAAATAGGGTCCAAGGTAGTCAAATGATTGAGAAAGAGCATTTATTGTCAATCTAACCCTGCCATCCATACACCTCTTTGGTTTAGAGTTAGTTCAGGGTTAGAATCTAACTCTCACCTCTAACTGAGTTAGAGTTCTCCTCGTCTCGGTTCATCGCCATCATTCTTTTTCCCATTCCTATGTTTTCAGTATCCTGCGAATCAAAGAGGACCTTTTTTTTGCGGGAAAAATCAAAGACGCCCTTAGACTGGTTTAGGTACGGTCATTTTTTATAAACGTGTTATGTCCAAAACTTAATGAACGGGCTCCGGTTTCCACGAAAATAATCCGGTTTCATGTAGTAATTAATTCATTTATTTATTCTTCCGCGGGGGGTTTGCATGTAATTCGTGAGGTCTGAAATGTAAAGTACCCCGGCATATGCTCCGAGTCGTGCATGCACTACGACCCAGATGCTCTATGTCCCACATGTCGGCGAATGGGAGCACATGGAAATAGCCTAGGAGTACATATAGGAGGATACATGCATGAAAAATTATGTACTGTGAAGCGTAGATGTGGTTCGAAAAGGAGACCTAAAGTGATGGAAGCTATAGGTCGCACGCACCCAACTAGTGGTACTAGACACACGACTAATTTTCCCTAAAAAAAGAGGCACGAGTGCTCGGTACTCTATTCTATAAACACGAGTCCCATCGACAACAGCGTCGTGCTACAGCTAGCTCTCCTCCTCGTTTCTCTCTTCTAATTCTAAACTCGGCCGGCGCTTGGGTGGGCGGGTGGGTTTGCTCAACTGCAGCCCCACCTCACAGTGAAAACGTTACGACTGGAATAAAAATGCCATATACTCCCTCCGTTCCTAAATATAAGCCTTTTTAGATACTATTTCAAATGGAATACAGCATACAGATGTATGTAGACATAGTTTAGAGTGTAGATTCACTCATTTTGCTCTGTATGTAGTAGTCACTTGCTGGAATCTTTAGAAAGACTTATATTTGGGAACAGAGGGAGTACTATACTAATAAAACATTAAGGCCACGAAGCGATGCAGTGCTGGTTACAGGAGGCAAGAAGAAGAGATGCATCCATTAACGACGTCCACCTCCTCGACTCAGGGTGCCGACCCACCGAGCGGCGCCTAAGTAGCAGCGGCTTTCGTGGCCAGGTCGACGTGCTTATGAACAATGGCGTCCAAAGATTCCAGCCGCTAGAAGAAGGCCAACGTCTTTCTGTCCTCGCTTGCCTTGTAGTGGCCTATGTAGACGATTTCCTCGTAGAAGTAGATGTGCAGGTCGACGGTTTCTTGCATGGCGAGGCGCTGCGTGGCGAGCACGGCCTCGAGGTGCACATTCTTCGTCGCGACCTCCGGCACCTGCAGGGCCACCAGGGCTTGAAAGAGTTCGTCACCATGGAGGCCGATGAGGGTGGCAGGCAATGAGGAGCCTGGGCGCGCGGACTGGAGCAGTACGGCAAGGTCGTCCGCGCGCTTCTTGACGGCGGTGAACTTGCGGATGGAGTTGACCATCATGTCGTCCACGCGAGAGGCGAAGCCGGCGTTGGCGAGGGCTACGATGCCAGCGGTCGCCAGCACCGTCTGGAAACACTACGCGGTGCGGGGCCGCAGGCCGGCGCCTTGGATGATTTGGCACAGCCGACTGCCGTTCGCGTCCATCGCCTCCATAGGTGCTTGTGGCTTCTGGTCACTTGGTCTTGGATTGGAGTGAGCAGTGTTGCACAGAGACTTGGGAGTAGATGGATTGGAGTGGTGGGGCGCCTTTATTATATGAGAGTCCAAACTCTATTGCATTCACATCGTGCTGGCTCTATTCCGCTTCTCCAATTAATTCCCTCTGCATGTAATTGATGATGCATCATTGACCGTTCAACGTCTCGGGAACCGCTACCCTCTCCCTCCTTGGCATTCAAGCACCTATGGACCCGTCGACGACGAGGTACCTATGGTGACTTCGTAAATTTCAAGATGATAGTGCCGTGGGTGTGTGCGTTCATAGGGGTGAGTGTATGCGGCGTGTATATGAGCGCATGCCTCATCTGTGTCAAAAAAATGTAAATGCGTGTCAAAAAGAGACTAGTCAGTATACTCAATATTGTGCACCTCGGAGAGGAAAACGATAGAACTAGTACGTATTTATTTACAGTGTAGATTCACTCATTTTGCTCCATATGTACTCTGTCTCGGTGTAGTCTAGTCACTTGTTGAAATCTCTAGAAGGGCAAATACTCATTTCTGGTTTACAGGGCTATACTAGCAAGTAGTTGTACGTACTAGTACAATAGTGGGCTCACATAGCAATTTTGTCTCATGCAAGAGCCTGGCTATAAGCTGCTCCAATGTTCGCAACTGCAACGTTCGGTTTGCGCTTCCGCTTGGCTCTTTGCCTCTTTGAGAAGATGAACAATGATGTTACTACTACTTCTTCTACAGTGTCGAATCCACTGCTGCATATCCGTCCACCGCGAGCAGGACGAATAGCTTGTTGTAGAAGTACTACTAAGCAAAAGCCTGTCCTTGTTTGCGCGCAACCGCGCGCATGGGCGAGGGAGAAGGCGTGTAGTAGTAAAATCAAGCTTCTCCTCCTTGTACGAGTTGACGCGACACATCATAGCACTGGCCCCACATGCTTGCCTCTAAACTTGGCTGAAAGACCCGCATTGTACAATATATTTGCTGCAACCTCTGACATTTACCCATCACAAATTAAAATATATGTGGCCGTATGCATCGTTCTGATGCAGAGGCCGGGGAGTCCCCCCTTTTCGAAAAAAACAAATTAAAATATTCCTGTCTTGACCAGATGAGCGTGCAAACTGCAATCACCAGGGTGACAGGTAGGGCCAGAAGACTATTTTAATTTTTTTAAAAAAACTTCGAGAAGGCCACATAGCATGGAGCCGACCCCAACGATTTTAAGCCTACAGGCACGGTACACGCTATCCTAGACTACTCTACACATGAAACTGCCACACGAGTGCCCGGGCTGCGCTTGGCTCTTCGCCTCTTCGGGAAGTCGAACAATGATGGAGTACTACTGCCTTTGGAGGAGTACTACTGAAGACGCTTTGGCCATCTGACACCGATTGAACTGCTGCATGTCCACCGCGTGCGGGAGGGAGAGAGTGTAGCGAAAGCTTCTCCTAGTCTTGCCAGCCACCACGCTCATGGGCGAGGGAGGGACGCTCCTCTTTGCGTGTATGACAGGTGGGTCCGACAGGTGTGTGGCCAACCTGTCATTCAGCCAAAGGCAGGTGCAGTTAAGTCCGCGAGGGAGAGGATAATCGAACTTCTCGTTGATGTATGAGTTGATGCGACACATCAAAGCACCGCACTCGATATATCTCAATAATTTGCGTTTACCGATGCATTAATTACAACGCATGCATGCATGCCGTGACTCTCCTTTTGATACTTGCATGTGTTGATTTAATGCACCTTGAAGTAGTATAAAATATGTGACGGTAAAGCTTTGTAATACCCCGGCCCAAGTCGAGAGATGGTTGTGCAGGAGGAGGGCGAGATCATGCAGACCGAACAGGACCCGACGATGGAGCTCTCTAAGGTCTCGATGGACCTCACCATGCTCCACTACCCCTTGTGCCTCTGCCCCTTGACGCCTCCAGTGTATGAGGTTCGAATACACCTCGTCCGTTCGGCTGATTGAGCAAGGTGCAGGTTTCTTGATTGATGTGCTATTCGATTGATTTCTGTAGTGCAAGGGAGGGCACCTGGCCTGCGCGGACTGCCGCGTCGAGCGCCCTGGGAACCAGCGGCAGTGCCAGAAGTGCGAGCGCGGCGGTGGCTTCGACGTGAGGAACACGGCGGTGGACTCCGTCCTTTCATCGGTGAGGGTGGAGTGCCCGCACGAAGGCTGTGGGCTCTACGTCACTTACCACAAGCTCGCTGATCACCAGAGCGTGTGTCTGCTCGCGCCCTTCAAATGCCCCATGCCCGTCTGCGGCTACGAAGGCCCGCCGCCGGTGCTTTACCACCACATCAGCACCGCGCATCCCATGCCGTGCACGGGATCCAAGACGGCAAGGTGCTCCAGCTGCAAGTGCCACTGTCGGAGCCACGACTCTTGCTGTTCGCGGAGGAGGATGGCCGCACATTTTTCTTGGTCGGCGGCGTGTTTCGACATCGGCGCGCCTATCGCCGTGTCGGTCGTCGCGCATCGAGCGGGCGTCCCCACCGCCGCACCACATTGGCCAAGCTGTGGGCGAACGGCCCGCCGGGGAGCCCAAAGGCACGACCGGCGCCGTCAAGGTGGAAATGGAGGTGACAAGCAGCAAGGATGCGGCGGACGCCGACGTGCGAGCTGACCTTCTTCACAGTTCCGCCCAAGCTGCTGGCCGGGGCTAAGCTGGTGTCCCTCCACATTCAGATTGACAAGCTCACGTCCTAAATGTTTCTACAGTGCCTTCTGTTTATCTTAGTAATATGCTAATATAGGGATTACCTCGGTCTACTTTAGCTTAAGAAATGGTGGGTTTTGGTGGCGATGCAACAATTACTTCAACATCAGATCAGTAATTTCCAACAGTCGAACAGATATTTTGTGTCTGTTGGATATAAAGTTCCTTTGGGTAAGAAGTACTACTTGTCATCAAAATGGATAAAAGGAGATGTATGTAGACGTATTTTAGTTCTAGATCGCCCTTTTATCCATTTTGATGACAAGCACTCCCTCCGTTCCACAATACATGCCTTCCATTTGTCAAAATATAGATGTATCTAGACATGTTTTAGTATATAGGTACATCCATGATAGAGCCAATCAGATGGTTGAGAACACTACAATTCGTAGCTACAGATGCGTATGTGACTCCCAGATGCAGAGGCCGGGGGTCATCATCCTCCTTTTCGAGAAAAAATAGACGCGTGTGTGAGAGGACGAGTGCGTGCGTGCACCTCTTCTCTTCCTATATAACTTACTAAACTCAGAGTAGAAGTTTTTGTGGGTGGCACGATGGTGCGTGCGAGAAGTCCCGAGAGATAGGTTTAACGCGTCTGAAAAAAAGACTAGCCTAGAGCTTGCCACGCGGCTATTCCTGTCGAACACCCCATTAACCGTAAGATATGTATACGACGGTGCCAGTTATTGCACGTACACAGCAGTACTCCCTCCTTTCCGGTTTATAGGGCTTAATTCAAAAATCTCACCAACCAAGATGGTGAGTGGTGGAATATTTTTTGTAGTTTGCAAAAGCGCCTAATTAATGCTCTTGTTTTTCTCAAAAAATTATGTTTATCAATGCATTAATTGCAATGCATGCATGCATAAAGTACATGCATTGGTCAATTTTCTCTTAATACTTGCATGCAATGATTTAATGCACCTTGGAATCTGAACATGTGATGGGGAACAACCAAATTGAGCCTTATAAAATGGAAAAACTAAAATTTTGAGATAAGCCCTATAAAACCTGAAAGGAGGGAGTAGAAAAAGAACTACCCCATCCGGGAATAGTGCCGCACTTCGAAACTAGAACCGTCAATAAATTTTGAGCTTGCGTCTCGTCACATTCCAAATTACTCCACGCTATATTGAATTGCAAACCTGTTCACACCGATCACAACCTAAACGGTTTCCCACTTAGGAGTGTATTAGTACCACGCTATATTGAATTGCAAACTTGTTCACACTAATCACAACCTAAACGGTTTCCCACTTAGGAGCGTATTAGTACTCGGTTATAAATACTAGTATGCCAAGATGACTGCACATTCCTCCTCAACTCGTCATCCACAAAAACAAACAAGTCATTCAGCATCCTTCCCTTGTGTCTACCATGGCCAGCGTGAGTTCTGGGTCGAGAGATTGCCACCAGGGAGAGGCGAGCATGGAAGCGGAAGCACGAGAGATGTCCCGCCTCGCTGCGAGAGCAGCCGACATGTCCCGCCGTGCGGAAGTAGCAGCACATAGGTCCCGCCGCGCCGCTGAGGCAGCACGGAGGCCCTGCCACGCCGTCGATGTAGCAGACTGGTCCGGCCGCGCCGCGAAAGCAGCAGAGATGTCCCGCCGCGCCGTGAATGCAGCAGAGATGTCCCGCCGTGCCGCGGCGGCCTGGGAAAATTTCTCGCGGGCAGGCGACGACTGTTACAGGCGCATGCATGCGATCGTCCATAGCCAGATGGATCATATCTCCGGCTGGGCGAGGTTGCAGGACGACATGAAAGCCTAGTTTGAACAGGCTACCGGCATCATCCGACAACTAAGGGAGGGCAATGAGAGGCTTCGGGCCGAGCGTGACCTGCTGAGGGAGGAGATCATCCGAAGTGCAGACCAGCAGGAGGGAGACTAGTGCCTTGTTGAAGAGGACCGGCGTCATCGTCAAGAAACTTATGGACGAGAATGACATGCTCCGCAACCAGCGCCAAAGGCTGGTGGAGGAATCCGTGGATGTTCTCAAGTAGCGTCTTGAGGACACAAAAGAGCTCATCGCCGCTCGCCGCGGAGACTAGTTCCCGCAGCCTGCAGCAACGCATCAAGAAAGTAGAGATCAGCGAGCCAGATCCTTGTCTTCCTTCTTCTTTCGCCCTTGTGTATTTCGTGCGTAGCCGCATGTGGCTTTTTTTAATTATCTTTCTAATTATGTAAGACAATTAATCGTCCTTATATATTCATCAGTCTTGCTATAAGTCGCAGTAGATGCTATATAGGTCTGTCAGATCTTACATCAAGATCCGTGCTTTCAGATTTTCTTTTTTCTCTCTTAAATCTCAGTCAAGTGAGACATAGCCACGCCATTAAACAGCGGGCGCCATTAATGGAGACCTTGGGAGAGAGGTGGATGGCAGATGGAGGTCAAAGGGCTCTCCTCCCGATAAGCACGCGCAGGGGTCTGATCGCACGCCTCTCGTACTCAAATAGCTACCCTGCACGGCGCCTCCTAGCTAATAAAAAATGGGGACGCGTGGCGGCACGTAAATGGTACTAGTAAGTAGAACGCCCACGGTTTCAATAATACTTGTGTATCCGATTGTAACGTGACAACACTTGTTCCAAAATGACTTTGTTGATTTTTAATGTGTGCGCCTTCGCAAATCGGACTGCAAAATTACCACAACATGTTGGTGCCATGTCATGGCACCAAGCCAAGTTTCATTATTTTCATGCGTGTTTTGGATTTACAGGAATTAAAAAACTAAGTTTCTCAATGTTTCCAACCCAGCCACGACGCCCAGAATTTTGAATTTCATTCCCATTTCTTGCATGGAACCTAGAAATTTACCCGAGGACACACATGTGATTTTCAACCAACTTTGGTGCACTGGAACATGTGCTTGTATTTAAAATTTGAATTATGCACACAAAGGTGACACGTTCCCTCCCAGAACCACGAGCCTTCTTGAGAGAAGCTCCGATTTGCAAGAAACTTATACCAAAATTTGTTCCTATTCGACCAATTTTTTACCACGGCATGGTACTACAATGACATGACACCATGCCAAGTTTCATGATTTTAAGACCAAGTTTCTCAATGTTCTCGACCGAGCCACGATGCCCAGATGTTTGAATTTTATTCTCATTTTTTGCATGGGACCTAGAAATTCACCCGAGGACACAAATGTGATTTTTCAACCAACTTTGGTGCACGGGAGCATGTGCTTGTAGTTCAAATTTGAATTTAAATGACCAAAAACTCAATTAATGTGTAAATAAGGCCAAACGAAGCCGGAATATTTCCAAAATTTAACAGGGCACTCATGTAGTTCTATGTTGCCTTTGTAAATAAACTCAAGGGGGACAACGTATATCATTTCGCACTCAAAGGTGGCACGTTCCCTCTCAGAACCACGAGCCTTCTTGAGAGAAGCTTCGGTTTGCAAGAAGCTTATTCCAAAATCTGTTCCTATTCGGCCAATTTTTTTTACCACAGCATGGTAGTACCATGACATGACAACCATGCCAAGTTTCATGATTTTCAGATATGTTTTGGATTTACAAGAATTTTAAAACCAAGTTTCTCAATGTTCTCGGCCGAGCCACGATGCCCAGATGTTTTAATTTTATTCTCATTTCTTGCATGGGACCTAGAAATTCACCCGAGGACACAAATGTGATTTTTCAACCAACTTTGGTGCACGGGAGCATGTGCTTGTAGTTCAAATTTTAATTATGCACATTAAAGGACCAAAAACTCAATTAATGTGTAAATAAGGCCAAACGAAGCCGGAATAATTCCAAAATTTAATAGGGCACTCATGTCGTTCTATGTTGCCTTTGTAAATAAACTCAAGGGGGACATCATATACCGTTTCGCACTCAAAGGTGGCACGTTCCCTCTCAGAACCACGAGCCTTCTTGGGAGAAGCTTCGGTTTGCAAGAAGCTTATACCAAAATCTGTGCCAATTTTTTTACCACAACATGGTAGTACTATGACATGACACCCATGCCAAGTTTCATGATTTTCAGACGTGTTTTGGATTTACAAGAATTTTAAAACCAAGTTTCTCAATGTTCTCGGCCGAGCCACGATGCCCAGATGTTTTAATTTTATTCTCATTTCTTGCATGGGACCTAGAAATTCACCCGAGGACACAAATGTGATTTTTCAACCAACTTTGGTGCACGAGAGCATGTGCTTGTAGTTCAAATTTGAATTATGCACATTAAATGACCAAAAGCTCAATTAATGTATAAAAAACGACAAACGAACCCGAAATAATTCCAAAATTTAACAGGGCACTCATGTAGTTCTATGTTTCCTTTGTTAAGAAACTCGAGGGGGGGGGGGCAGCGTATATCGTTTCACACTCAAAGGTGGCACGTTCCCTCTTAGAACCACGAGCTTCCAAATCGGCTAATATTTTACCACAACATGTTAGTGCCATGACATGACACCATGCCAAGTTTCAAGATTTCCAGGCGAGTTTTGGATTTACATGAATTTAAAATCTAAGTTTCTCGATGTTCTCGGCCGAGTCATGACGCCCAGATGTTTGAATTTCATTCTCATTTCTTCCATGGGACCTAGAAATTCAACCAAGGACACACATGCGATTTTTCAACCCACTTTGGTGCACCGGAGCATGTGCATGCAATTCATATTTAGATTATGCACATTAAAAGTCCAGAAACTCAATTAATGTATAAAAAGGCCAAATGAACCCGAAATAATTCCAAAATTTAACAGGGCACTCATATAGTTCTATGTTGCCTCTGTAAAGAAAATCAAGGGGGAGGCAGCGTATATCGTTTCGCACACAAAGGTGACACGTTCCCTCTCGGAACCACGAGGCTTGTTGAGAGAATCTCCGGTTTTGCAAGAAGCTTATACCAAAACTTGTCCCAATCCAGCCAAAAATTATACATATGAAAAAAGGGTTTAGATTATCCCGAACATCTCGCTACCTAGACCAATAATGTACTATGATTTGAATTCAACATAAAATGGATACAAATATTTGAATTGGAGAGCGTATGGTACATGTAGTTCATAGTGAAATATGATTACTGCTATTTGCATGTTTTTGTTATCAAGATAATATTTAAATTATTGTATAACTTGACAATAATCGTATTAAAATAAGGAAAATTGATTCAAATTTAGTCCATATGGTAGACGATAATATATATGTTCACATGGTGGAGTAAAATGTTCATATATGATGGAAGATCAAAATGTACGACTACATCAATTATAAACCACAAGGTCACCTAACGATATATTCGAATTCAACATAACGTGGATTCAAAAATTGAAATTCGAGATCCTGGCATTTGCAATCATATAAAAAGGGACATTACTCTTTCTTTCGTGGGAATTGATTTGTTTTTTGTTGTTGTTGAGGGAAGTGCGAATCGATTTGGTACTGTGCAGGGTAATCTTGTTCTCCCGATTATTTTTACATTTTTCTTGTAGTTTTTTCAGTGGCATCTATAACAATATAGTAAAAGGGGACATGACTCTCTTGTGTCTTGTATGAATTGTTTTTTTACACGTTAAGTTTGTTCTGCCGAACAAGGAATCCACACCTTGTTATCCCGAAATTTTCAAGCTCGAGTATGTTTTGTCTCACCTGCTTTGAAACTCTTGCCTCTTCAACCCGCGCCGCGCCTTGTTATCCCGAAATTTGGACGCGCGTGAGAACTCCATCCTCATCCAAAATCGGTCCCGCAGCCCAGACATGCGAAATCCCCCTTCTACCCCTCAGCCGGAAATGAAGCTCCACGTCACGGTGTCAAAACTAGTGGGGGTACGCTGGTAACTTACCCTACATCTCGGACAAGCGCGTCCCTAAGCTTGGATCCCCCTCCCCCTTCGCCCCCCATTCGTACACCGAGGCCGCCAAAACCCGCGAAACCCCACGCTCCTCCGTCGGCCTCCCGACCACCGCTCAGCCGGAGACTCTTCCCCGACTACGTCGTCCACCACAACAGCTCGCCGTCCCTCATCCACCGCACCGGATGAGGATCCGTTGTTGATCTCGTCATCCCACCGGATCAACCGCCCCATCCTCCACCTCCAAGGAGCTGCCCATATGTTCGCCTCGTCTATCGCGCCACCTCAATCCCCACAGCGCCGTCTTGACCTGCCCCACCGGAACCGCAACACCCTCACCAATTCCTCCAATGAAGGCGAGGCCAACTCGGCGCCACCAAGGATGTTATGCACTCACCGCTGCATTTTATCTTTTATTCGATCTCACGGGGCTGCCGGTGCTTGATACCAAGCAGACATGGTGGGTCTCCATCGACGGCGCCGTCGCCGACCACATCATCCACGGCGTCTCTCCCCCATGTCGTTGCTTCCTCGGTGGTGACTTCCACAACGGCACTAGATGCAGCTGCTCCGGCTCTCGCTCACGCTGCGGCTCTATTCTTGCTGTCGGCCGCGCTGCTGCACTGCTCTTGCTTTCGTTCATGCTGCTGCTCTGCTCTTGCTCTCGCTTGCGCTGTTGCTGCTGCTGCACGACCTCCGGCAGCTATAGGAGTTGCTGCTTTAGCACTCGCTCGCGGTGCTACTGCACGACTTGCTCTCTGCTAGTGCGTTCCCTGCTCGAGCGTCTGCTGATTTAGATCACCGCTTCTCTGCTACTAGTGCTCGAACACCCTAAACATCTATTGCAATGCTCTATTACTAGTTCAATCAGTTTTGACAGTAAAATTCAGTTTTGACTGTAAAGTTCATTTTCTTCAGTTATGTTCAGAGTGAACAACACTTACAACATCTGTTGGAGCGGCCGTGGCGTGGCTGATGCGTTTTACATCTAGCACTTTTTGGTGATGTATTTTACATCATCTATTGCAGATGATATTAGGGTCCCACTTCAGATTAACATTGTCTGTCTTGTCCTGCTTCAGCCTCGTCGCCGTAGACCTTAGCGGAGCTGCTCCAACAAGGGAACCATCCATTACAGCGGAGCAGTACCCTCGGCTCCGTTTCCAGAGGCCTCGGATTTTCTTCCCCGCCTCCGACAGTCACACCATCATCATCACCATCCTCCACGTCCAACCCAATGATGCCGAGGTCCACAAGGCTATGCCAAAGAGGTTGTACACTTGTCGCATCACTTTGTTACTCTGCATTCATGTCGATCCTTCAGGGATCCTTTGCTATGGAACTACTATTCGTGCAAATCTATTAGAAGGAGTGGAGCAAAGAAAACTGAAGGATTTTTCCTTTGGTGTCTTTTGGAAGAAAAAATGTAGGAATTTTATTCACTTGGACGTCCTTTTCAAATTAATATGCACAAAGAACAGAACTAATTGCATTACTGGCATAATAAGATTCTTATTTTTTCATTTTCACGTGGTTTGACTTTAATTTGACCACGTTTCTCCATTCCTGTGTTCTTCCAATTCATGTGAGCCAAACACCCAGGTTGATCGAAATCCTATGTTTCCGGATGCTCTGTTTTTGCACGTGCATTCCTATCCTATTCTGTGTTTTCCTGTCCTGCGTTTATAGAATCCTCCAACTCTAAGAAGCCCTTACAGATTTACTTCATTTTCAGATAGGCGTCAAAGAAAACTCTGTGTGTTATGTCCTGCTCCTGCCGTGTCGTCATCCACCCCACCTGAGGTGCACCATCGACAGAAGCGTTCACTGCAGGAGAGATCCCCCTGCAGACTTTCTTTCGCCACCTCAGATCATCTTCCCCGTTGCCGGCAGCCACGCCAACTGCATTACCATCATCGACTGAGCAGATGAACCTGAGGACTACACAGTTCTGTAAGAGAGGTCGCAGTCTTTCGTGTTTGCTTATGTTATACATCGGTTATTATTACCTGCTACTTTATGGTTCAAACTTGAGTTTTGAATTGCCCATGGGTCTCATATCGAGCCAGCAACAAATAGTATTTGTCTACTATCTGGTTCATCTGGGGTCTTCTATGTGGTTCATGTTGGGTGGGTAACAAACAATAGATGATCCATTGTCTATCTTTTTAAACTGAAGCTATAATCTACCTGCTATCATTAGTTTTGGATCCATCCACTCGTTTGCTACCATCAGTCTCGATTTTTGCATGCACCCCTTAGGCCTTACAAAATCTAACTATTTTTTTATTATGCATGTCAGATATTGTACACAATCGTACTGAACATGTAGAGAAAAAGAGAAGACCGTTGCATGGGAATATAATGTCATGCAGACGCCGCTCCATGGTGGGCGAAGTGTGGCCCCCTCCTACATTTCCAGATTGTATTCCAGAGGAAGATAACTATTCAGATGGAGATTCAGAAGGAGCCGACCACGCCTGTTTACCACCTGATGTTGGTCATATCATGTATATGGCGCCTTGCATTGCTTACATTATACATCTTATATGTCATCAACTTAGTTTAGATTTGCTTTGTGTGAATGCCACCTGTTTGGTTTCTATATCATACTCCCACCATTCCTAAATATTTGTCTTTTTAGAGATTTCAACAAGTGACTACATACAGAACAAAATGAGTGAATCTACACTCTAAAATATGTCTCATATACATCCGTATGTGGTAGTCCATTTGAAATCTCTAAAAGACAAATATTTAGGAATGGAGGAGTATATGGAATTATGCAATGCCATCTTCTTTAGCCACGCATCATATACGTGAATCATGCAATGTCATCCTGTTTAGCCAGTCATCGTATATGTGAACTGTATCGTGCCATATTTTTTGCCATAATGTATTCCATTTGTCAACAATGTTTATACATTCATCTACTCTTCCTGTGCATCAGCCATTTGAGTCGATCATGGGAAAATCTGGATTGAAAACAAGGTCTTCTGAGTAGTCAGTGTTACCTGTCGATGCAGATTTCTTGCTGGTTACAGATAGCTCCTTAGAGGAGGATTCAGAGATAGATGACCAATCGCATTCCCCGAGGTGCATGCTCTAACTTGGCTGGGTTATATTGCTCATATCATGCATATGGTGTCTTGCATTGCCATGCCATCCGCTTAGATTAGACATGCTTTGTGTGAATGCCTCCTGTTTGCTTTCTATATCGATATGTGAATTATGCAATGCCATGTTTTTCAGCCAGTTATCATATATGTGAATTATGCACCGCCATGGAGCCAAGCATCATATATGTGAATTATCTCATGCCATCTTTTTTTCATTACGTATTCCATTTGTCGACAATCTGTGTATATTGAACTACTCTTCATGTGTATCAGCCATTTGAGCGGTTATGAAAAATCTGGAGTGAAAACAAGGTCTTCAGAGCAGGCAATGGTACCTGTTGAAGCATATATCTCGATGGTTACAAGGAGCTCCTCAGAGGAGGATTCCGAGATAGATGACCGGTCCTATATCCCACCTGAGGTGTATGCTCTAAGTTGCAATGTTTATAGTTCTCATATGATGCATATGGTGTCTTGCATTGCTTAGTTTAGACATCATATGCACAATATTGAATTCTATCTGCTTAGTTTAGAGATCATACATGCGAGTGCCAGCTGCTTAGTATATGAATCAATTATGTCAATTATATCATGCAATCTATCCTGTATACTTAGACAACATGTATGTGAATTATTTCATCCCAACCTATTTTAGAAAGACATCATATAGTTTTGTCATGTCATCCTGTTTAGGTACTCATATATGTTGAATTATGCCATTATATCCTGTTAAGTTATCCATCATATATCTGAAACTGTGTCATGCTAACCTGTTTAGTTAGGCATCACATATGTGAAATTGTGTCATGTTGTCTGTTTGGTTGGACAACATATATGTGAATTACCACATCTATCTATCATACAATGTACGTATGTTCAATTTCTTTTATTGTTTATCAACCATTTGAATTGGAGGGGGTGATGGCAGTATCTAAGGGAGCAAAAAACCGTTCTTCACAAAAGACAGTGCTACCCGTCGATGCAGATAGAACCATGGTTGTACTGGCCCACAAACTAGCCCCACCACACATAATCGAGACTCTTCCAGATTGCACACTTACACCGTTGGGCAGAGAACCAGCTACAACCCATCTAACCGCAACCCCAGCGGATAGTAACCCACTTCTAGTTGACAAAGCACCATGTCCACCACAGAGTACCCCCACACGAGTAGTTTGTAAAGCTACTGCAGTGCCCAAAGCACGAAGACCACCACAGCTAACCCAAACTCCGCGTTTAAAGCAGAAGAGCAACTGTTCTCAGGTCAGATTCCATAGCTATGGTCCATACTTCTTTGCTGTTGCATCACTGTATTTACTCATACCAACTACTTTCAAATCTAAAGGATCCAATTGAAACTCCAATGGCGCAACATGTATGTTTTAAACCTATTTATTTAACTGGATTGCTATTCTAACTTCTTGATCTATGTTGATTTCAATTTAAGTTGTATAAATAGTTATGTTCTCATGTGATGCACATTACAAGTGCTGCCAATGCTGTGTAGTTTCTCACACTTATATTCTGTCTATGCTACTGTGTCTCAAAAATATATGAGTTGAACTGTGTCTCTATCTTGATTAGGGAACATAAACTAGAATGATATGGACAATACAGTGACCATAGTACATAGATATATGTTTGTTTCATGCTGTTATCCTGTCCACCTTACTCTTGAACGGTTTACCAAAATGAGTTTCGTATACTACAAGCTAAACACTGTGATGTGTGCTCGCTTGTTTCTCTTGTAGTATGCAAACAGAAATTGGAGAAGAGCACCCCACTATGCAATGGTAGAGAAAGTAATGCAGATAAGGTTCAAGATAGTGAGACAACCTGTTGGTCTCCAAGAAAGGTGATAAAACGATCTTGTAGATCGTGAGAAAACCCCACGATCCTGCGTTGATGTAGTGTTCGATTCTTGGCGATACCGCTAGCACAAGCTCTTGAACTCGCTGCTGAATTACTTGGCTTATTCAGTCTCAGCTACAAGTGAAAGGCATCGATCGGTGTCTTTGCGGCAAGAAGTCAAGGACCGAGGAAGTCCTGCAGAATTCAGATGCTTACTTTCTTGTGCAACAAACAAGTATTTGGAGGATTTAAGCGCCAAACAAGAGAAAGTTAATAAGCTTGCTAAGCATCTTGCCGACATTATGGGTACCTGGATATTGTTTCTTGAACTCTTCAAGTGGTTTCAGTTCGGACTTGTTTTGCTCTTGGCGTTTATATCTTGCTTTGTTCCCTATATTTGCTTGGTGGCGATCTTTGATGCCCAAATGGATGTAATATGTGTAATAGCCGTGATAGCCTAGCATAAGTTGCTTGCTTATTTATTTCCTTGTTGTCTTGTTTATTTGTTTGCTTGTAGTCAGTGCAGTTCTTTTTCCGCGGTTTGCTAGTGGCTGCAATAACCGATTTTTTAAAACTAGGCCACAATAACCATGGGCTAATATTTATTGTAGTGACACTGGGCCTCCTACGGGCCATAGAAATAGTGGGCCTTCTACGGGCCATAGAAACAGTGGGCCTTCTACGGGCCGTAGAAATAATGGGCCTTCTACGGGCTATAGAAACAATGGGCCTTCTACGGGCCGTATCATCAATGGGCCTTATACGGGCCGTATGATCAATTGGCCAAACATGGGCCAATAACAGGCCGCATTATGGCTGTAAACGGGCTAGAGTTGGAATCGTCCATTCATGGGCCGACCATAACGGGCCATCGTTAATAGGCCGTGTTGATGGCGCTATGAAAACGCCCAACGATTAACGGACCACAAACGGGCCGATTGTAACCACGGGCTGAATTTGGCCCCAAGCGAGAAAATAGCGAACGGGCCGTAAGTAAATGAATCTTGAAATGAGCCCAAGAATAAATGGGCTTTGAGAAGGCCAAAAGATAACATGGGCTGAAAACCGCCCAACGGAATAACGGGCCGTTAATGGGTATAAAGTGATACATTGTTCATTACGGGCCGGTTTCACCATGGGCGTTAATGGGTGTAAAGTGATACACTATTCATTACGGGCGGTTTCACCATGGGCGTTAATAGGCCAAGAGTAACATAGGGCCTCATATGGGCGAAGGCGTCATGGGCCATACATGGGCGAAGCGAAAACGGGTGGAATCATATTGGATGGCCCAGATGGCGCCATCGGGCCTAATTCGGATAGGGCGAACGGGCCTTGGGTTAGCGGGCTGTAAATGGGCTATATGCGAGCAGGCTGTTTACAAGCTTTCCATGGGCCGCCCGCCACCTTTTGACCAAGTCAAATGGGCGGCCTTTTCACAGAATGGGCCTCTATTGGGCGTGCCACGTGTCGGACGTATCATAGGCGCCTTACATCCAATGAGTGGATGACATCTGTCCCAGCGATGAGCCGACACGTGTTTCCTCCAGCCAATGATGATTTTACACGTGGAAAATCCCCATTGGTAGGGGCTGTTAACGGGTTATCGGATCCAAAACCCGCCCTGATAGCTTAACGGCGTTCCGTTACGGTGGATGCCACGTGTCGGTCACCCTTAACGAAAGCACTTCTGTGACGCGCGATTTATCGTCATGGAAGTGGACACTTCCGTGATGATAATTTTGGTAATGTCATGGATGTACATGCATGACAAAAGCATATTTCTTCTTCTGAAATTTTCTGAAATTTTAGTAACTTCAAAATAAAAATGAATAAAACTAAACAAGATTGATAGCAACTACTCCTACAAGTGCCTAGAGCCTATATCATGCATTGGAATTGCTTGGGACCTAAAAAATTTAACATGCAAGCTCAAGAACATGGTCACCTATGCAGCAAAAATTTGCAATGAATAAAGCACTAGAACAAAAACTAATTGGACCAATGGAGGAGTCACATACCAAGCAACAATCTCCCAAAGCAGTTTTGTGAATGGAGCTTTGAGCAAGGAGATCGAGAATCGCAGCAAAATGAGCTAGAACTCGTGCTTGAGCTGGATGGGGATTTTTTTGGGTAGAAGATGAAGTGTGTGGGTGCTGGCATAAGTGGAGGGGAGCCACCAGGGCCCACGAGATAGGGCGCGCCCTCACAGGCGCCCTCCTCTCTCGTGGCCTGGTGCTTGGCCCTCCTGCAGTGTTTTTAGTGCCTAAAATCCTCAAATATTCAGAAAAAATCATACTAGATTTGCGAGCATTTGGAGCACTTTTATTTTTGGACTATTTTTAATGCACGGATAATTCAGAAAAGCAGACGGATAATACTATTTTTGCTTTATTTATTCTAAATAACAGAAAGTAAAAGAGGGTATGAGAAGGTTGTGCCTTCTAGTTTCATCCATCTCGTGATCATCAAAATGAACCCACTAACAAGGTTGATCAAGTCTTGTTAACAAACTCATTCCGAATAACACGGAACCGGAGAAATTTTGAATAACACTAAGTTACCTCAACGGGGATATGAAAATCCCCAACAATAAGAATATCATACTTTTTCTTGACAGTAGGGAGAGGAAATTCAAAACCTCCAAAAATGATAGCTGGAACTTTTTTAATTGAATCGATGATATGAACTTGATATTGTTTCCTCGGAAAGTGTACCGTATGCTCATTACCATTAACATGAAAAGTGACATTGCCTTTGTTGCAATCAATAACAGCCCCTGCAGTATTAAGAAAAGGTCTACCAAGGATAATAGACATACTATCGTCCTCAGGAATACCAAGAATAACAAAGTCCGTTAAGATAGTGACATTTGCAACCACAACAGGCACATCCTCACAAATACCAACAGGTATAGCTGTTGATTTATCAGCCATTTGCAAAGATATTTCAGTAGGTGTCAACTTATTTAATTCAAGTCTACGATATAAAGAGAGAGGCATAACACTAACACCGGCTCCAAGATCACATAAAGCTGTTCTAACATAATTTATTTTAATAGAGCATGGTATAGTTGGAACACCTGGATCTCCAAGTTTCTTTGGTACTCCACCCTTAAAAGTATAATTAGCAAGCATGGTGGAAATTTCAGCTTCCGGTATCTTTCTTTTATTTGTGATGATATCCTTCATATACTTAGCATAAGGATTTACTTTAAGCATATCAGTTAAACGCATATGTAAGAAAATAGGTCTAATCATTTCCGCAAAGCGCTCAAAATCCTCATCATCCTTTGACTTGGATGGTTTAGGGGGAAAGGGCATGGGTTTCTGAACCCATGGTTCTCTTTGTTTACCGTGCTTCCTAGCAACAAAATATCTCTTTTCATAACGTTGATTCTTTGATTGTGGCTTATCAAGATCAACAGCAGGTTCAATCTCTACATCATTGTCTTTGCTAGGTTGGGCATCAACATGAACATTGTCATTAACATTATTACTAGGTTCATGTTCATCACCAGATTGTGTTTCAACATCAGAAATAGAAATATCATTGGGGTTCTCAGGTGTGTCTACAGTAGGTTCACTAGAAGCATGCAAAGTTCTACCGTTTTTCTTCTTCTTCTTTTTAGAAGAACTAGGGGCCTCTAAATTATTTCTCTGAGAATCTTGTTCGATTCTCTTAGGGTGGCCTTCAGGATACAAAGGTTCCTGAGTCATTCTACCAGTTCTAGTAGCCACTTTAACATCGAAGTCATTTTTATTATTTAATTCATCAAGCAAATCATTTTGAGCTTTAAGTACTTGCTCAGCTTGAGTAGCAACCATAGAAGCATATTTTCTAACGCGGTGAACTTCATCTTTAACTCTAGCCAGATTATCACCTACGCGTCCTATCTCGAAAGCATTGTTCTTTAACTCTCTACCAACATAAGCATTAAAACTTTCTTGCCTAGCCATAAAGTCATCAAATTCATCTAAGCATGGGCTATGAAATTTAGTAGAGGGTATTTCAACTTTATCATATCTATAGAGAGAATTTACCTTTACTACCTGTGCCGGGTTATCAAGATAGTGTGGTTCTTCAGGCGGTAGATTAAGACCATGTATTTCTTCAATAGGGGGTAAATTCTTAACATCTTCAGCTTTAATACCTTTTTCTTTCATTGATTTCTTTGCCTCTTGCATATCTTCAGGACTGAGAAATAAAGCACCTCTCTTCTTTGGAGTGGGTTTAGGAATAGGCTCAGGAGTTGGCTCAATTAGTTCAGGAATTACTCCAGGAACTGGCTCGGGAAGAGTCCAATTATTTTCATTAGTCAACATATTATTCAATAGTATTTCAGCTTCGTCATTGTTCTTTCCTGAAAACACAACCAGCACAACTATCCAAGTAGTCCTTGGAAGCATCGGTTAGTCCATTATAAAAGATATCAAGTATTTCATTTTTCTTAAGAGGATGATCAGCAAAGCATTAAGTAACGGAGAAGCCTCCCCAAGCTTGTGGGAGACTCTCTTCTTTGATTTGCAAAAATTATATATTTCCATAAGGCAGCTTGTTTCTTATGAGCAGGAAATATTTAGCAGAGAAGTAATAAATCATATCCCGGGACTACGCACACAACCAGGAGCAAGAGAATTATACCAAGTCTTAGCATCACCCTTTAATGAGAACGGAAATATCTTAAGGATATATCAATAGCGAGACTTCTCATCATGAGTAAATAGGGTGGCTATATCATTCAACTTGGTAAGATGTGCCACAACAGTTTCAGATTCAAGGCCATAAAAAGGATCATATTCAACTAAAGTAATAATATCAGGATCAACAGAGAATTCATAATCCTTATCAGTAACACAGATAGGTGAAGTAGCAAAAGTAGGATCGGGTTTCATTCTAGCATTAAGAGACTGCTGCTTCCATTTAGCTAATAATTTCTTAAGATCATTTCTATCATTGCAAGCAAGGATTTCCATAGCAGCTTTTTCATGCAGAACATAACCCTTAGGAACAACAGGTAATACATAATCATTGGGGAAACCTTCATCATCACTATCATCAGTAATAGGATCTTCAGTAATTTCATGCCCCCTAACTCTAGCAAGTTGTTCATCTAGAAATTCACCTAATGGCAAAGTAGTATCACACACAGAAGTAGTTTCATCATGCATAGCAGAAGTGGCATCATCAATAACATGCGACATATCAGAATTCATAGCAGTAGCAAGTTTAGGTGTTGCAAGCCTACTAATAACGGAAGGAGAATCTAGTGCAGAGCTAGACGGCAGTTCCTTACCTCCCCTCGTAGTTGAGTGCAAAATAGTAGTTCGGTCGTCTTTCAAGTTCTTCATAGTGATCAACGGATATAAATCCCAAGTGACTCAGAGAATAGAGCTATGCTCCCCGGCAACGGCGCCAGAAATTAGTCTTGATAACCCACACGTATAGGGGATCGCAACAACTTTCGAGGGTTGAGTATTCAACCCAAATTTATTGATTCGACACAAGGGGAGCCAAAGAATATTCTTGAGTATTAGCAGTTGAGTTGTCAATTTAACCACACCTGGATAACTTAGTATCTGCAGCAAAGTGTTTAGTAGCAAAAGTGGTATGATAATAATAGTAACGGTAGCAAAAGTAAAGATAAATGTTTTGGGTTTTGTAGTAGTTGTAGCAGAGCAGCGGAAAAGTAAATAAGCGAAGAACAGTATGTGAAAAGCTCGTAGGCAATGGATCGATGATGGATAATTATGCGGATCGATTCCTCATGCAATAGCTATAACATAGGGTGATATAGAACTAGCTCCAATTCATCAATATAATGTAGGCATGTATTCCGTAAATAGTCATACGTGCTTATGGAAAAGAACTTGCATAATATCTTTTGTCCTACCCTCCCGTGGCAGTGGGGTCCTTACGGAAACTAAGGGATATTAAGGCCTCCTTTTAATAGAGAACTGGAACAAAGCATTAGCACATAGTGAATACATGAACTCCTCAAACTACGGTCATCACCGAGAAGTATCCCGATTATTGTCACTTCAGGGTTGTCGGATCATAACACATAATAGGTGACTAGACTTGCAAGATAGGATCAAGAACACATATATATTCATGAAAACATAATAGATTTAGATCTGAAATCATGGCACTCGGGCCCTAGTGACAAGAATTAAGCATAGCAAAGTCATAGGAACATCAATCTCAGAACATAGTGGATACTAGGGATCAAACCCTAAACAAACTAACTTGATTACATGGTAAATCTCATCCAACCCATCACCGTACAGCAAGCCTACGATGGAATTACTCACGCACGGCGGTGAGCATCATGAAATTGGTGATGGAGGATGGTTGATGATGACGACGACGACGAATCCCCCTCTCCGGAGCCCCGAACGGACTCCAGATCATCCCTCCCGAGAGAGATTAGGGCTTGGCGGTGGCTCCATGTCGTGAAACGCGATGAAACTTTCTCTCTGATTTTTTTTCTTCCCGAGACGGAATATATGGAGTTGGAGTTGAGGTCGGAGGAGGTCCAGGGGGCCCACGAGATAGGGGGGCGCGCCCTAGGGGGCGCCCGTGTCTCGTGGACAGGCCCTGGGCCCCTGGTGTATTCTTTTCGCCCAATAATTTTATAAATTCCAAAAGTGCCTCCGTTGATTTCGGGACATTCCGAGAACTTCTCTTTTCTACACATAAAACAACATCATGGTAGTTCTGCTGAAAACAGCGTCAGTCCGGGTTAGTTTCATTCAAATCATGCAAGTTAGAGTCCAAAACAAGGGCAAAAGTGTTTGGAATAGTAGATACGTTGGAGACGTATCAGCGACATAGCCTGCGATATGCAGTATGGAGGCTGGAGTAAGGTTATGCAGCTGGAGACCGTAGAACTCCAGGAGCCCGCGGAGGAATGGATGGATTGGAAATCTGAGTCCCCTCAGCAAATAGGGGACAAAACATACCCGCTCCCCCTTGGATGGGTTGGGTGAACTCTCCGCTTGCTCCCCGCCATTATAACTGGCTAGTCCGGCTCGGACGGGGACCATGTAGGCAGGCGGGAGGAACCCCTGGGTCTGCAACTCTACCAATCAGCTACGAGGAACGGAACACTTCTTCCAATCGCCTGGCTTGGTGCTACGGGAGCGAGAGGAGGAGCTGCGACGGCTGGCCATGATGGGATGGATTTTTCCGGACGCGCTCCGATGGATACTCGCTGGGAGGAGATGGTGTGATTTGGATCTGAGGATCCCCAACTCTTTAAATAGACGATTTACTTGCATGGTCAGGGTGGCAAATGAAAAATGCCCTGACTTCTCGCATTCGCTCGACACGTGGAGATAGCCATTATTAAAGCACATAAGCCGAGGAGTGCAACATTAATGGGAAGCCGGACACCGCTCGTTACAACAGGTACTCTGGAGAATTTGCAGAAGAACCCGCCTTGCAATGCCGAAGACAATCTGCGCGCCGGACTCATCGTCATTGAAGCCTAGTTTTGGGGCTACTTAGGAGTCCTGGATTAAGGGGTCCTCAGACAGCCGGACTATATACTTTGGCCGGACTGTTGGACTATGAAGATACAAGATTGAAGACTTTGTCCCGTGTCCGTATGGGACTCTCCTTTGCGTGGAAGGCAAGCTTGGCAATTCGGATATGTAGATCTCCTTCTCTGTAACCGACTCTGTGTAACCCTAGCCCCCTTCGGTGTCTATATAAACCGGAGGGTTTAGTCCGTAGGACAACAACAATCATAATCATAGGCTAGCTTCTAGGGTTTAGGCTCTACGATCTCGTGGTAGATCAACTCTTGTAATACTCATATCATCAAGATCAATCAAGCAGGAAGGAGGGTATTACCTCCATCGAGAGGGCCCGAACCTGTGTCCCCCACCTCCTGTTACCATTAGCCTTATACGCACAGTTCGGGACCCCCTACCCGAGATCCGCCGGTTTTGACACCGACAACTCCCTTATAGCAATTTGCACCGGTTTGTAGCATCACGGGGCGGCCAACCCTATGTTACCTTGCAGTATCGGGGCCCTTTGCAGCAACACACCCACCTCGGGTGTTGCAGTGGCAAGCCATTCCTAGGTATTGTCTTGAAGTGGTAGCGTGGATTGCAACATTGTGTAGTGGATTTGCATTATCACACAATGAGTGATGGTCGGTGACGGTACCATGGACCGGGATGGCTCTCCCAAGGGAGCCCGACCTCAACACCAACAAGGGGGCCACTCGGCCTAGTACAAGGAAGGAGTCCTAGAGAGCTCTAGAGACCTTCTTGTTCTCCAATACTAAGGATGCGACGCCCCAGATCGCATCTACTACTCTGTAAACCCTAGACCTTACGACCTATACAAAGGAAGATCGAGACTCCTTTACATCGTCTATTCTCATATAGGCAAACTCTCAGTACAATTTCATACACCATAATAACCCCTTGCAGGAGGTATCCCTCCACCACGAATAATCAAAACTAGCAGGATGTAGGGTATTATTCTCTGGAGGCCCGAGTCTAGACAAATCCCTTGTGCGACCTCTGATCGAAGACTTCCAGCCACACTCGGACCCCTACCGAGGGATTTGATGGTATTTTGCACTGTCAATTGGTGCACCAGGCATGGAGGGCACGGGATGGAGACCGATCTTTGGTCAGATCCGTTCCGTCTTCCGGTGACCTTCCGTCGGGACCGAGCCTGACCTTTGGCTCCTTCACCTTTGTCGTTGAGAGGACAGGCCGGGTCAACCTCAACCTATCGGCCCGCCCCAACACTCAAGGATCTTTGGCGGTACTCCTGGCGGTTGCCCCCGATCTGGAGAGTATGCACCGACACGAGGGCCGACGAACTCAGTGGGCCACCTTGGCCACGCGTATCCAGAGGATCCCACGTCGACCGTCGAACTCGTCACGATGGTCTGCGGTTGTTGCCGCCTCACCCACACGCCATAAGACTACCTCATCGTCCACCCCATTACAAGCGACAACGTCGATTGGGTCAACAACGTCTTAGCCTCAGACAATGTGGCTGCGGCACTAGATGGTGACTTCCACAACGGCACTAGATGCAGCTGCTCCGGTTCTCGCTCGCGCTGCGGCTCTATTCTTGCTGTCGGCCGCGCTGCTGCACTGCTCTTGCTTTCGTTCATGCTGCTGCTCTGCTCTTGCTCTCGCTTGCGCTGTTGCTGCTGCTGCACGACCTCCGGGCAGCTATAGGAGTTGCTGCTTTAGCACTCGCTTGCGGTGCTACTGCACGACTTGCTCTCTGCTAGTGCGTTCCCTGCTCGAGCGTCTGCTGATTTAGATCACCGCTTCTCTGCTACTAGTGCTCGAACACCCTAAACATCTATTGCAATGCTCTATTACTAGTTCAATCAGTTTCGACAGTAAAATTCAGTTTTGACTGTAAAGTTCATTTTCTTCAGTTATGTTCAGAGTGAATAACACTTACAACATCTGTTGGAGCGGCCGTGGCGTGGCTGATGCGTTTTACATCTAGCACTTTTTGGTGATGTATTTTACATCATCTATTGCAGATGATATTAGGGTCCCACTTCAGATTAACATTGTATGCATCTTGTCTGCTTCAGCCTAAATCGCCGTAGACCTTAGCGGAGCTGCTCCAACAAGGGAACCATCCATTACAGCGGAGCAGTACCCTCGGCTCCGTTTCCAAAGGCCTCGGATTTTCTTCCCCGCCTCCGACAGTCACACCATCATCATCACCATCCTCCACGTCCAACCCAATGATGCTGAGGTCCACAAGGCTATGCCAAAGAGGTTGTACACTCGTCGCATCACTTTGTTACTCTGCATTCATGTCGATCCTTCAGGGATCCTTTGCTATGGAACTACTATTCGTGCAAATCTATTAGAAGGAGTGGAGCAAAGAAAAACTGAAGGATTTTTTCCTTTGGTGTCTTTTTGGAAGAAAAAATGTAGGAATTTTATTCACTTGGACGTCCTTTTCAAATTAATATGCACAAAGAACAGAACTAATTGCATTACTGGCATAATAAGATTCTTATTTTTTCATTTTCACGTGGTTTGACTTTAATTTGACCACGTTTCTCCATTCCTGTGTTCTTCCAATTCATGTGAGCCAAACACCCAGGTTGATCGAAATCCTATGTTTCCAGATGCTCTGTTTTGCACGTGCATTCCTATCCTATTCCTGTGTTTTTCCTGTCCCTGCGTTTATAGAATCCTCCAACTCTAAGAAGCCCTTACAGATTTACTTCATTTTCAGATAGGCGTCAAAGAAAACTCTGTGTGTTATGTCCTGCTCCTGCCGTGTCGTCATCCACCCCACCTGAGGTGCACCATCGACAGAAGCGTTCACTGCAGGAGAGATCCCCCTGCAGACTTTCTTTCGCCACCTCAGATCATCTTCCCGTTGCGGCAGCCACGCCTAACTGCATTACCATCATCGGTGAGCAGATGAACACGAGGACTACACAGTTCTGTAAGAGAGGTCATGATCTTTCGTGTTTGCTTATGTTATACATCGGTTATTATTACCTGCTACTTTATGGTTCAAACTTGAGTTTTGAATTGCCCATGGGTCTCATATCGAGCCAGCAACAAATAGTATTTGTCTACTATCTGGTTCATCTGGGGTCTTCTATGTGGTTCATGTTGGGTGGGTAACAAACAATAGATGATCCATTGTCTATCTTTTTAAACTGAAGCTATAATCTACCTGCTATCATTAGTTTTGGATCCATCCACTCGTTTGCTACCATCAGTCTTGATTTTTGCATGCACCCCTTAGGCCTTACAAAATCTAACTATTTTTTTTATTATGCATGTCAGATATTGTACACAATCGTCTTGAACATGTAGAGAAAAAGAAGACCGTTGCATGGGAATATAATGTCATCAGAGGCCCCGCTCCATGGTGGGCGAAGTGTGGCCCCCTCCTACATTTCCAGATTGTATTCCAGAGGAAGATAACTATTCAGATGGAGATTCAGAAGGAGCCGACCACGCCTGTTTACCACCTGATGTTGGTGTAACATCCCAAATTTTCAATTTGGAATGTTATACATTAGGTCATCATGCATATCATATTTTCTCGCATTTTTCCGATCCTAGAAATTTCACGCAACTCAAGGACCCTCGGAGAGAGTTGGAAGTTTCATTATTTTCATATTTGGGATTTTCCAAATTTTGAAAATAGGATCATTGGATTATTTAAATTATCTTCATAAAGTTTTTCCTCCAAAAATATTTTGAGAGGGAATAATATGACTTTCCCAAGCAATTAGGAAAAATGAAGATATTATAAATAAACCAAATTTGGTTTTGGAAGATTTATTTTGCTTAGGCAAAAATGAGCATTTAAAATTTTTATGCATGTATATTGTTTTTAAAGTTCATTTTGTTCGACTCATTTTTAGGAGTCGGGGAAAATTTGTTTTATTTAAATCCGAGTTCGTTTGGTATTTTTTTTATTCGTTTTGGTTTAATTTTTATTTAAAAAAAAAAGCGCCCCCCTGGACCGAGGCCCAGCCGGCCCAAGCCAGCCAGGCCCAGGCCAGCGCCCCGGCCCACCCCGCCTCCTCCCTCGCCGTGGCCGCCCGCCCGGCGCCCGCCGCCCGAGTCTGCCCGACCCCGCGCCCCTTGACCCCCTCCCAAGCCACCGCCGCCTCCCTTTATAACCCCCCCCCTCTCTCACACCCCCAAGCCGCCGGGCCGTCCTTGACCCAGCGCCCGGCGCAAGGCCGCAGTGGCCGCCGCCGCCGTGGGCCGCCGCCCGCCCGGCGTCGCCGCCGCCGTGGACCCCGCCGCCCGAGCCGCGAACCCGCTGAGCCCTCGGACCCGGAGAGAGAGCCGGCTGGGCGATCGCCGGAGGTAGCCACCGCCGCCCGCCGCCCGATTCGGTCTTTTTCCCCCTCGAACCGTCCGGTTTATTTTTAAAAAAAAAAAATATGTGCGGTTTTTTTAAAAAAAAAACCTAGATTGGTTTTATTATTTTTTGGTTAGATCTTTTATTCGAGATTTCCCTGTGCATTAGATGAGTACTTATTGTATGCTTGCTGTTTGTCTGCGTTAGATCACCGGTCGCCGCTTGTTACTTGAATCTCTAGAACTCATGGATCATCAGCAAGGCAAGTAACACTTTGATCATACCCTTTTCTCATACCCAGTTTTTATGCATTAGATCAAACCCTCAAACACTTGCATGATTAGGATCTAATTAAATTGTGGGTATTGGGAAGTAGATTGAGGTAGTACCTATTACCTGTTTTACTTATGAAACCTTGGGAGTTACTTGTACGTTTGCTTGTTCATGCCATGCTATGCTAGTAGACGTGGATTGGGTGAGTGAATATCCATGACAGATGTGAGATTGTTAATTAATGGTCTATCTAAGGTGGCAACCTAACACACATCTGGGTGGATTGAGGCACTGGTTTCTATCAGGACTTGCTGTATTTCTTGGACCGCCACCCGGGCTCTAAGGGATCATAAGATTATTCAAGCTGGAAACTTCCGTGTGCAGCCACAAGCCAATTATGGGCTCTGGCGTAGTTGACTAAGTTGTGCGAACTCTTACGGGTAGGCTAGCTGATGTAGGGGATGTAGGTTGGTACGGTCTACCCACATGTAAGGTGCTAAGCGCTTCGAAGACTATGTCTCGGTCATCCGTTTCTCAAACACCATGTAGTCACGAGAATCAAGCGGAGGCGATCGAGTCTTAATGGGGAAAAGTCGCAAACCTCTGCAGAGTGTATAAACTAATCATGATTAGCCGTGTCCCGGTTATGGAAAATTTGAGTATCCGGTATTTGATTATCATGTGAATCTCAACATGTTACTTCTAAATAAAAGTTATTGGGTTTTGATGAGTACTTTTTAATTGGGATTGAGGATGCTGTCAACCATTCTCAATGTTTAACAACCACCATGATAGTTAAATAAAATTATTCCTTTGATGTAGGGAAAAATCAGCTTTATGCAAATGTAACCGTAGAGCCTTACCACCAGCCATATATGCATGTAGTATAGGCTTATTCCTTCATTGTTCTTTATGTGTTACATTGCCGGCATATTCCATGTCTGACCCGTTTTGGGCTGCAACTTTCATGTTGCGAGACTTTTGAACGACGAGTAAGGTGTTAGGTCGTGGTTCTATACTCGATGATGCCGTTGGAGTTGATGGACTCGCTTATCTTCCGAGCTTTCGCTGTTATTATTAGATGGCCTTAAGCCATATTATTGTATTCAGTTCCCTTGTGGACAACGATGTAATAAGTGTGTGATTGCTACTCTGCAATAAATCCTTGAAATCTTGTGTGGTGTCGGCATTCTTGATCCGAGGATGACACCGAGCACGAGACTTGATCCATTTGGGTCTGGTCGCTCTGAGAGAATGGTATCGAGCACTGCTGATGTGAGGACACGACCACTAAGTTAAAGCCATAGATCACCCTCTCTTCCCATTTTCTAACTCCTCATCTTTTATACTCTCTTTAGGATGACGGACGCGAAGATCAAGTACACCCAACCGGATGAAGGCACACCTTTTGGATTTCACTTGAAGGAAGTTACTAAGTACACGAACATTGGATTACCAAGCTTCACGGGACTTTCAACGCCACTCTGCTGAAGAGGGCTGGAAGATTCATGCTCACGTTCGGGAAGGACATTCGCCCCAATCACCAAGCCTATAGATAGTGTTTTCGGTGCACCCACTTGGAGTGCAGGAAAGAGCATGGCAGCTCACATCACCATGGGGCGCATTGGAGAAGTTTATCAAGAAGATCTCAAGGACACCATCTACCAGATTTGCGGACGCCGAGGCGACAAGCTGGGGACGTCGTCAACACCAAGAAGGATAGGTCCATTGCAGCTTTCATCCAGGAGTTAAATCAGCACATTCGACGCCAGGAGAATCAAATGTGCAATGCCTGGTTGGAGTTGCAGAAGACGAAGGAAAGGATCATCGAATTGGAAGAAGAACTAAAGACTACACGCAAAGACTACATGGACGAGATCGTAGCTCTGGCAAGACACAATAACGATCTTAAGTACGAGATCGAAGAACTCAAGAAGAAGTTGGCGCTCAGGAATGAAGACCAGTATGTCGAACACCCAATCGACTACATCAACATCGACGACACAGATTCGGATCCAAGTGAACCCGATTTTGAAGACGAAGCTGGAGCAGACATCATGGAGTCTTCCACCGGTTCAAATTAGTAGAAGTCCCCCACATATTAGTAGTATTCCCTCCATGTAAACATTATAGTACACGCACTTTTGCGATAGTTAGATCGTTGTAACCCTTGTTTGATTGAATGAAGTGATTTTGTGTGCATTTGCTCATGTGCATTTGGGTAGTGATTCCCCTTAGACCTCATTCTATTCTACATTTCTCTCCTTTTCTAAACCCATCATATGCCTCCGAGACGCGACCCCGGATTCGTTTTTCCGCCAGAGATCACCCAATTGATCCAGCAGCAGAATACCCTGATTCAAACATTGGTGCGAACAACAACAACAACAACCCACCGCCACCACCACCACTGCGGATCATCGACTCGTTTCCTTAGACTGAACCGCGGTGTATTCCGATAGCACCGAGCCAATTGTAGCAGATGGTGGCTCCGCAAGATAGGAAGGAGCTGACCACTGCAGGATGCAGATGGTGAAAGAGTGAAGTTTGCAGCACATCAGCTTGAAGGACCCGCAGCAGCATGGTGGGAGAATTTCACAGCCACTTATCCGTGAACTTTGTCACATGGGACCAGTTTCACAAGCTTTTCGCACAGCCCATGTTTCAGCAGGAGCCATGGCCATGAAGAAGCGTGAGTTTCAACTTCGCCAAGGAGGAAGGACTGTTGGCAAGTCGTGGATGACTTTAGCAAATTAGCACGTTATGCCCCGGATAGCGTTACTCTGGATGCAGCTAAACAGGAGAAGTTTCTAGAAGGACTGAATGATGAGTTCAGCATGCCGTTGATGGTAGCAAGTTTCAACAACTACCAGGAGTTAGTAGACCGAGCTCTCATGATTGAGGAAAGCAGCGACAAATTGAGAACATAGCGGAAGTATGGACAAGGGAAGTATAACTGGATCCCAGCGAAGCCTCGTTATACCCCTAAATCAGGAATTCAGTTTCAGCATACCCATGGAGGAGGTAATTCGCACAACCATAATGGCACCAAGAATGGGAGCGGAATGGAGGAAGCAGCGGACAGAACCGCACCAACCCGTCTACACCATCCAAGGTAGACTGAGTCACATTACTTGCTTTAAGTGCCGCAAGGTGGGCATTATGCAAATGATTGTCCGAAGGCCGAATGGAAATGGCAATGGAAGCTCGGAAAGAAGCCCAACCCTTTCAACAGGGGACAGGTGAACCACATTGATGTGGAGGAGGTTGAAGATCAGCCCGATCACGATGTCGGTAAGTTTTTGGTTAAGTCTTTTACTGCAGTTGTTCTTTTGATCTTGGTGCATCGCATTCATACATATCAAGGGATTTGTGGATAAGTACAAGTTACCAACCCAAGCCCTTAGGTCACCCATGCTAGTAACCTCACCCAGAGCAGAGTACATGGCTAGTAAATGGTGTGATCGACTGCCACTAAGGATTGGACACTATGTTTTCCCCTCAGACCTAATAGTTCTGAAATCCCAAGGATTGGATGTGATATTAGGAATGGACTGGTTATCAAAGTATGGAGGAAACATAGATTGTACCGCAAGGTCAATTTTGCTCACCACACCAGAAGGAAGAAGGATTAAGTATGTGTCACGGCACGAGCCGAGGAGAGCACAAGTTAATTGTTTATCAGGAGTGGTACAGGAAGAAGTACCAGTGGTGAAAGATTATCCTGATGTATTTCCGGAAGAGTTACCAGGAATGCCACCGGATAGAGACATTGAGTTTACGATCGAGCTGTTGCGTGAACAGGCCCGATATCGAAGCGGTATCAGGATGCCCGCAAAGGATTTGGCAGAAATTAAGAAGCAGATTAAGGAACTATTGGATAAAGGTTTTATTCGCCCAAGTTCTTCACCTTGGGGATCACCCGTTTTGTTGGTGGAGAAGAAGGATGGATCGTTGAGAATGGTTGTTGATTATCGTGGATTGAATGAAGTAACAATCAAGAACAAGTACCCACTACCTATGATAAATGATCTGTTTGATCGCTTGCAAGGAGCCAAAGTGTTTTCTAAGATCGACTTGCGATCAGGGTATCATCAGTTGAAGATTCGGGAGCAGGACATACCCAAGACAGCATTTACCACGAGATATGGACTGTATGAGTATACCGTTATGTCATTTGGACTGACTAACGCACCAGCCTATTTCATGAACCTGATGAACAAAGTGTTTATGGAATTTTTGGACAAGTTAAATCGTGGTGTTCATCGATGACATTTTGATTTTCTCGAAGAATGAAGAAGAACATAAGGAACATTTGAGATTGGTTTTGGAGAAACTGAGGGAACACCAGTTGTATGCCAAGTTCAGCAAATGTGAGTTTTGGTTAAAGGAAGTTGGATTTCTCGGACATGTTATATCCGGAGAAGGGATAGCAGTTGACCCCACAAAAGTTGAGACCGTAACCAATTGGGAAGCACCAACGACAGTTGGAGAGATTCGGAGTTTCCTTGGACTCGCAGGATACTACCGAAGATTCATTGAGAATTTCTCAAGGATCGCAAAGCCTATGACTGAATTGTTGAAGAAGGAAAACAAATTCATATGGACTGAGGACTGTGAGGCAAGTTTTCAGGAGTTGAAGAAAAGATTGGTTACCTCACCAGTTTTGATATTGCCAGATCAAACTAAGGATTATGAGGTGTATTGCGACGCTTCACGTCGAGGACTTGGAGCAGTGCTTATGCAGGAAGGAAGAGTTGTTTCATATGCTTCACGACAACTTAAGCCCCATGAGTTGAATTATGCCACTCATGATCTGGAGTTAGCAGCCGTTGTGCACGCCTTAAAGACGTGGAGACATTTTCTCATTGGAAATCATTGTGAAGTATATACGGATCACAAGAGTTTGAAGTACATCTTCACACAGAAGGAATTGAATCTCAGACAGAGGAGATGGTTAGAGTTAATCAAGGATTACGATATGAGATTGCATTACCACCCCGGAAAGGCTAATGTCGTAGCAGACGCATTGAGCCGTAAGAGCCACGTCAATGCCCTAATGATGGGAGGAATACCCAATGAGTTAGCCGAGGACCTTCGAGAGCTATGTTTGGAAATAGTTCCGAGAGGCTATATAGCAGCATTGGAGATTGATCGACATCTTCTGGACAAAATCGAGAAGCCCAAAAGGCGAGATAAGGAAGTTGCCGCTATAAAGGAGAAAATGAGCAAAGGAAAGGCTAAAGGATTTGAGAGGGCGAACACGATACCCTATGGTTTGAGGACCGTGTTTATGTGCCCAATGACCTAGAGATCAGGAAGTTGATTTTGCAAGAAGCCCATGATTCACCCTATTCGATTCACCGAAATACCAAGATGTATTTGGATTTGAAGAATATTTTCGGTGGACCGGAATGAAGAAGGATATTGCGGAGTATGTAGCAGTTTGCGGCGTATGTCGAAAGTAAAGGCAGAGCATCGAAGCCAGCAGGATTGTTACAACCATTGCCGATACCGAATGGAAATGGGATAAACTAGGCATGGATTTCATCACAGGTTTGCCAAAGACCGCTCAGGATATGACTCGATTTGGGTCATAGTCGACCGTTTGACCAAGGTAGCTCATTTCATTCCGATCAAGACTACCTATAGCAGTGCTAAGTTGGCAAAGATATACATGACCAGAATTGTGTGCTTACGGAGTTCGAGGAGCATTGTATCGACGGAGGAACCCAGTTTACTTCAAAATTTTGGAACCGGTTACACGAAACATTGGGAACCCGATTGGAATTCAGCACAGCTTTCCACCCTGAGACCGATGGACAGACCGAGAGAGTCAATCAGATTTTGGAAGACATCTTTGAGAGCTTGTGCACTAGATTACGGATCTAGTTGGGATGATAATTTGCCGTATGCAGAATTTTCCTACAACAACAGCTACCAAACCAGCTTAAAAATGGCACCTTCGAGGCCTTGTATGGAAGAAGGTGTAGGACACCATTGTCATGGGAATGGCGGAGATCGTCGATTATTTGGACCAGATTTGATTAAGGAGTCGAACAGAAAGTTAAGTTGATTCGAGACAGGCTCAAGGTAGCCCAGTCGAACGGAAGAGCTATGCCGATTCAAAGCGCCAAAGCGATTGAGTACTGAAGTTGGAGCAGTATATCTCGAGTATCCCGCTTGAGGAGTTAAGCGTTTTGGAGTTAAAGGAAAGTTAGCACCCGTTTAGTTGGACCGTATAAGATTTTGCAACGCATGGGAGAAGTTGCGTATAAGTTGGAATTGCGGAAGGACTGTCGGGAGTTCATGATGTATTCCATGTTTCTCGATTGAAGAAATGTCACCCGAGATAGCGAGAGGTACCGTTAAGAGACACAGTGCCACTTGGAGGCAATTCAGTTGAAGGATGACTTGACATATGAGGAAAAGCCGGTTAAGATTCTCGATTATGCCAGTGAGTTACTCGCAGCAAGGTTATCAAGTTTTGCAAAGTTCGATTGGAGCCACCACACCGAGGATGAAGCCACACAGGAAAGAGAGGAAGTTTTGTAGGACCACCTCACCTATTTTCTAGCCAACCCGAATCTCGAGGGCGAGATTCATCTTAAAGGGTAGGTTTGTAACATCCCAAATTTTCAATTTGGAATGTTATACATTAGGTCATCATGCATATCATATTTTCTCGCATTTTCCGATCCTAGAAATTTCACGCAACTCAAGGACCCTCGGAGAAAGTTGGAAGTTTCATTATTTTCATATTTGGGATTTTCCAAATTTTGAAAATAGGATCATTGGATTATTTAAATTATCTTCATAAAGTTTTTCCTCCAAAAATATTTTGAGAGGAATAATATGACTTTCCCAAGCAATTAGGAAAATGAAGATATTATAAATAAACCAAATTTGGTTTTGGAAGATTTATTTTGCTTAGGCAAAATGAGCATTTAAATTTTTTATGCATGTATATTGTTTTTAAAGTTCATTTTGTTAGACTCATTTTTAGGAGTCGGGAAAATTGTTTTATTTAAATCCGAGTTCGTTTGGTATTTTTCTATTCGTTTTGGTTTAATTTTTATTTAAAAAAAACAGCGCCCCCTGGACCGAGGCCCAGCCGGCCCAAGCCAGCCAGGCCAGGCCAGCGCCCAGCCCACCCGCCTCCTCCTCGCGCGCCGGCCGCCGCCGGCGGTGTCCCGCCGCCGCCGCAGCGCCCGCGCCCGAGTCTGCCCGACCCAGCGCCCCTTGACCCCCCCTCCCAAGCCACCGCCCCCTCCCTTTATAACCCCCCCCCCCCTCTCTCTCACCCCTCCCCCCTTGAAGCCGCCCGCCCGACCCAGCGCCCGACCTTGAAGCCCTGCCGCCGCCGCCGTGGACGCCCGCCGACGCGTCGCCGCCGCCGTGGACCCGCCGCCCGACCTTGAACCCCCGAGCCCCCCGGACCAGAGAGCCCGCCGCGATCGCGAGGTAGCCACCGCCGCCCGCCGCCCGATTCGGTCTTTTCCCCTCGAACCGTCCGGTTTATTTTTTTAAAAAAATATATGCAGTTTTAAAAAAACCTAGATTGGTTTTATTTTTTTGGTTTTCTTATTTACGAGCGTTCACGAACCGTTCGTTTCAATAAACGCGTTCGTTAGATTAGATTCATAATGACGTTCACTATTTAACTTTCGTTAAATCGTTTTTCTTTTAATCGGAATTAATCCGTTATTTTCGATTTGATTTGGATCTGATTTTCAAAACTGTTTTATTTCTCGCTCGTTTATCGGAATCAAGTGATTCAAGCGCTGGAGTTTAAATATGAAACCGCCGTTCGATTACCCTACTTTCACAGAGTTTTGCTACTGTGAAATTTTGACCTAATTCAGTTAAGCTAAACCGAGGCGTTCTCTCTCGAGTTTCGACTTTCGGAGCTTGTTTTGATTCGATTCTTTTGCAACCAGGGTTCTTAAGTTGAACTTTCTGGTTAGATCTTTTATTCGAGATTTCCCTGTGCATTAGATGAGTACTTATTGTATGCTTGCTGTTTGTCTGCGTTAGATCACCCGGAGTGCGCCGCTTGTTACTTCGAATCTCTAGAACTCGCGGATCATCAGCAAGGCAAGTAACACTTTGATCATACCCTTTTCTCATACCCAGTTTTTATGCATTAGATCAAACCCTCAAACACTTGCATGATTAGGATCTAATTAAATTGTGGGTATTGGGAAGTAGATTGAGGTAGTACCTATTACCTGTTTTACTTATGAAACCTTGGGAGTTACTTGTACGTTTGCTTGTTCATGCCATGCTATGCTAGTAGACGTGGATTGGGTGAGTGAATATCCATGACAGATGTGAGATTGTTAATTAATGGTCTATCTAAGGTGGCAACCTAACACACATCTGGGTGGATTGAGGCACTGGTTTCTATCAGGACTTGCTGTATTTCTTGGACCGCCACCCAGGCTCTAAGGGATCATAAGATTATTCAAACTGGAAACTTCCGTGTGCAGCCACAAGCCAATTATGGGCTCTGGCGTAGTTGACTAAGTTGTGCGAACTCTTACGGGTAGGCTAGCTGATGTAGGGGATGTAGGTTGGTACGGTCTACCCACATGTAAGGTGCTAAGCGCTTCGAAGACTATGTCTCGGTCATCCGTTTCTCAAACACCATGTAGTGCGAGAATCAAGCGGAGGCGATCGAGTCTTGTGGGGAAAAGTCGCAAACCTCTGCAGAGTGTATAAACTAATCATGATTAGCCGTGTCCCGGTTATGGACAATTTGAGTATCCGGTATTTGATTATCATGTGAATCTCAACATGTTACTTCTAAATAAAAGTTATTGGGTTTTGATGAGTACTTTTAATTGGGATTGAGGATCTGTCAACCATTCTCAATGTTTAACCACCACCATGATAGTTAAATAAAATTATTCCTTTGATGTAGGGAAAAATCAGCTTTATGCAAATGTAACCGTAGAGCCTTACCACCAGCCATATATGCATGTAGTATAGGCTTATTCCTTCATTGTTCTTTATGTGTTACATTGCCAGCATATTCCATGTGCTGACCCGTTTTCGGGCTGCAACTTTCATGTTGCGAGACTTTTGAACGACGAGTAAGGTGTTAGGTCGTGGTTCTATACTCGGTGATGCCGTTGGAGTTGATGGACTCGCTTATCTTCCGAGCTTTCCGCTGTTATTATTAGATGGCCTTAAGCCATATTATTGTATTCAGTTCCCTTGTGGACAACGATGTAATAAGTGTGTGATTGCTACTCTGCAATAAATCCTTCGAAGTACTGTGTGGTGTCAGCATTACTGATCCAGGGATGACACTGAGCACAGAGACTTGATCCATTTGGGTCTGGTCGCTACAGTTGGTCATATCATGTATATGGCGCCTTGCATTGCTTACATTATACATCTTACATGTCATCAACTTAGTTTAGATTTGCTTTGTGTGAATGCCACCTGTTTGGTTTCTATATCATACTCCCACCATTCCTAAATATTTGTCTTTTTAGAGATTTCAACAAGTGACTACATACAGAACAAAATGAGTGAATCTACACTCTAAAATATGTCTGTATACATCCGTATGTGGTAGTCCATTTGAAATCTCTAAAAAGACAAATATTTAGGAATGGAGGGAGTATATGGGAATTATGCAATGCCATCTTCTTTAGCCACGCATCATATACGTGAATCATGCAATGTCATCCTGTTTAGCCAGTCATCGTATATGTGAACTGTATCGTGCCATATTTTTTTCCGTAATGTATTCCATTTGTCAACAATGTTTATACATTCATCTACTCTTCCTGTGCATCAGCCATTTGAGTCGGTCATGGGAAAATCTGGATTGAAAACAAGGTCTTCTGAGTAGTCAGTGTTACCTGTCGATGCAGATTTCTTGCTGGTTACAGATAGCTCCTTAGAGGAGGATTCAGAGATAGATGACCAGTCGTATTCCCCCCCCCCCCCGAGGTGCATGCTCCAACTTGGCTGGGTTATATTGCTCATATCATGCATATGGTGTCTTGCATTGCCATGCCATCTGCTTAGATTAGACATGCTTTGTGTGAATGCCTCCTGTTTGCTTTCTATATCAGATATGTGAATTATGCAATGCCATGTTTTTCAGCCAGTTATCATATATGTGAATTATGCACCGCCATGGAGCCAAGCATCATATATGTGAATTATCTCATGCCATCTTTTTTTTTCATTACGTATTCCATTTGTCGACAATCTGTGTATATTGAACTACTCTTCATGTGTATCAGCCATTTGAGCGGTTATGGAAAAATGGAGTGAAAACAAGGTCTTGAGAGAGTGCAATGGTACTGTTGAAGCATATATCTCGATGGTTCTGAGAGCTCCTCGGAGGAGGATTCGAGATAGATGACCGGTCCTATATCCCACCTGAGGTGTATGCTCTAAGTTGCAATGTTTATAGTTCTCATATGATGCATATGGTGTCTTGCATTGCTTAGTTTAGACATCATATGCACAATATTGAATTCTATCTGCTTAGTTTAGAGATCATACATGCGAGTGCCAGCTGCTTAGTATATGAATCAATTATGTCAATTATATCATGCAATCTATCCTGTATACTTAGACAACATGTATGTGAATTATTTCATCCCAACCTATTTTAGAAAGACATCATATAGTTTTGTCATGTCATCCTGTTTAGGTACTCATATATGTTGAATTATGCCATTATATCCTGTTAAGTTATCCATCATATATCTGAAACTGTGTCATGCTAACCTGTTTAGTTAGGCATCACATATGTGAAATTGTGTCATGTTGTCCTGTTTGGTTGGACAACATATATGTGAACTACCACATCTATCTATCATACAATGTCTGTATGTTCAATTTCTTTTATTGTTTATCAACCATTTGAATTGGAGGGGGTGATGGCAGTATCTAAGGGAGCAAAAACCCGTTCTTCACAAAAGACAGTGCTACCCGTCGATGCAGATAGAACCATGGTTGTACTGGCCCACAAACTAGCCCCACCACACATAATCGAGACTCTTCCAGATTGCACACTTACACCGTTGGGCAGAGAACCAGCTACAACCCATCTAACCGCAACCCCAGCGGATAGTAACCCACTTCTAGTTGACAAAGCACCATGTCCACCACAGAGTACCCCCACACGAGTAGTTTGTAAAGCTACGGCAGTGCCCAAAGCACGAAGACCACCACAGCTAACCCAAACTCCGCGTTTAAAGCAGAAGAGCAACTGTTCTCAGGTCAGATTCCATAGCTATGGTCCATACTTCTTTGCTGTTGCATCACTGTATACATAAGTGAAGGAAGTCAGTCAGGGGAGCCACGAGGGGCCCACGAGGGTTGGGGGCGCGCCTACCCCCCTGGGCGCGCCCTCCTACCTCGTGGCTGCCTTGTTTGTTCCTTGACGTCCACTCTAAGTCTCCTGGATTGCGTTTGTTCCAAAAATAACTCTCCCGAAGGTTTCATTCCGTTTGGACTCCATTTGATATTCCTTTTTCTGCGAAACACTGAAATAGGCAAAAAACAACAATTTGGGTTGGGCCTCTGGTTAATAGGTTAGTCCCAAAAATAATATAAAAGTGTATAGTAAAGCCCATTAAACATCAAAAACAGGTAATATAATAGCATGGAACAATAAAAAATTATAAATATGTTGGAGACGTATCAAGCATACCCAAGCTTAATTCCTACTCGTTCTCGAGTAGGTAAATGATAAAAATATAATTTTTAATGTGGAATGCTACCTAGCATATTTCTCAATGTAATTTTCTTTATTGTGGCATGAATGTTCAGATCCAAAAGATTCAAGATGAAAGTTTAATATTGACATAAAAATAGTAATACTTCAAGCATACTAACAAAGTAATCATGTCTTATCAAAATAACATAGCCAAAGAAAGGTTATCCCTACAAAATCATATAGTTTTGCCATGCTTCATTTTCATCACACAAAAATGCTCCCATCATGCACAATCCCAGTTTCAGCCAAGCAATTGGTTCATACTTTTTAACGCGCTTCAGCCTTTTCAACCCTCACGCAATACATGATCGTAAGCCATTGATATAGCACTATGGGTGGAGTAGAGTATGATGATAGGGATTATGTGAGAGAACAAAAAAGAGAGAAAGTCTCATATTGACGCGGCAAATCAATGGGCTATGGAGATGCCCATCAATTGATGTCCATACGAGGAGTAGAGATTGCCATGCAACGGATGCACTAGAGCTATAAATGGATGAAAGCTCATCAAAAGAAACTAAGTGGGTGTGCATCCAACTTGCTTGCTCACGAAGACCTAGGGCATTTTGAGGAAGCCCATCATTGGAATATACAAGCCAAGTTCTATAATGAAAAATTCCCACTAGTATATGAAAGTGACAACATAGGAGACTCTCTATCATGAAGATCATGGTGCTACTTTGAAGCACAAGTGTGGAAAAATGATATTAACATTGTCCCTTCTCTCCTTTTCTCTCATTTTTTATTTTCTCTCTCTTTTTTTATTTTGGCGGGCTTCTTTGGCCTCTTTTTTTATTTGGGCTTCTTTGCCCTCTTTTATTTTTCATAAAGTACGGAGTCTCATCCTGACTTGTGGGGGAATCATAGTCTCCATCATCATTTCCTCACTTGGGACAATGCTCTAATAATGAAGATCATCACACTTCTATTTATTTACAGCTCAAGAATTACAACTCAATACTTAAGACAAAATATGACTCTATGTGAATACCTCCGGCGGTGTACCGGGATATGCAATGAATCAAGAGTGACATGTATGAAATAATTATGAAAGGTGGCTTTGCCACAAATACGATGTCAACTACATGATCATGCAAAAGCAATATGACAATGATGGAGCGTGTCATAATAAACGGAACGATGGAAAGTTGGATGGCAATATATCTCGGAATGGCTACGAAAATGCCACAATGGTAGGTATGGTGGCTGTTTTGAGGAAGATATAAGGAGGTTTATGTGTGAAGAGCGTATCATATCACGGGGTTTGGATGCACCGGTGAAGTTTGCACCAACTCTCATGGTGAGAAAGGGCAATGCACGGTACAATAGAGGCTAGCAAATTGCGGAAGGGTAAGAGTGCGTATAATCCATGGACTCACATTAGTCATAAAGAACTCATATACTTATTGCAAAAGTTTATTATCCCTCGAAGCAAAGTACTACTACGCATGCTCCTAGGGGAAGGGTTGGTAGGAGTTAACCATCGCGCGATCCCGACCTCCACTCATAAGGAAGGTAATCAAAGAACACCCCATGCTTCAAATTTGTCACACAATGTTCACCATACGTGCATGCTATGTTACTTGCCAACTTTAACACAAGTATTTCTCAATTTCATAATGACCCAACTAGCATGACTCTAACATTACCACCTTTATATCTCAAAACTATTATCAAGTATCAATTTTATCATAGTATTCAATGTACTCTATATGGAAGTTTTTACCCAACTTGGATGCCCATCATATTAGGACCAATTTTATAACCAAAGCAAATACCATGCTGTTCTAAAAGACTCTCAAAATAATATAAGTGAAGCATGAGAGATCAATAATTTCTACAAAATAAAACCACCGCCGTGCTCTAAAAAGATATAAGTGAAGCACTAGAGCAAAATTTTCTAGCTCAAATGATATAAGTGAAGCACATAGAGTATTCTAATAAATTTCGATTCATGTGTGTCTCTCCAAAAGGTGTGTACAACAAGGATGATTTTGGTAAACTAAAAAGCAAAGACTCAAATCATACAAGACGCTCCAAGCAAAACACATATCATGCGGTGAATAAACATATAGCCTCAAGTAAAGTTACCGATAGATGAAGACAAAAGAGGGATGCCTTCCGGGGCATCCCCAAGCTTAGGCTTTTGGTTGTCCTTGAATTTTACCTTGGGGTGCCTTGGGCATCCCCAAGCTTAGGCTCTTTCCACTCCTTATTCCATAATCCATCAAATCTTTACCCAAAACTTGAAAACTTCACAACACAATACTCAACAGAAAATCTCATGAGCTCCGTTAGTGCATGAAAACAAACCACCACTTTAAGGTACTGTAATGAACTCATTCTTTATTTATATTGGTGTTAAACCTACTATACACTACTAGGGAAAAGCCTAGCAGCAGCGCGGGTTTTAGGCCTATTAGTAGCGCGGGCAGGAGCGCTACTGATAAGGCGCCTTCTGACTAAAGCTTAGCGATGGCGGCGCTGGACCCAGCTACTGCTAAAATGATCTAGTAGTAGCGCTTCTCCTGAGCAGCGCTGCTGGTAATTAGTAGTAGCGCTCCTCCTTGCCCGCGCTACTACTATTATTTAGTATTTTATTTCTTTTTTTATTTCATGTTGTATTTCATACACCTTTACACAATTTTTCATACAACAGGAATTTAGAGACTGTTTTTACATCATAATGAGTAGGTGAAACAACCGTGGACTAGTTTCAAGTGGATGGACATGCACTTGAAACTAATCCGCGGTTCTTTCACCCAATGATATAATGAATATCATATCATATCATTAACAACTTATCATCATAATACATCATTGTCATATAACACCTCGAGATCATCGTTTTCATCAATGAGACATCACATAACAAATTGGTCACCAGTCGTAATCACAAGTACTCCTCATCATCAACTCTAACACATTGTATCACATAATAAACATATTGTACCTCATAGGACCTACTACATTCTCTTAGGAGCTACTATATTCTCTAAGGTAAAATAGCAAAAACAAGATAGCCCTGACCCTCCATTATGGAGAATGGAGATTATCCTGTCTCCAATTCTTGCCTTTAAGCAATGTTACTTCCAAGAACTCCTTGCGAATGTCCAAACATTTTTCCATTCTTTGATTAGCATGTGTTCACGGTTTTAGAAATCCGATATGCACAGGTGAGATCCGTAGGATGACCTGGCTGTATGTTCAGAACTTCAAGGCGACCATTGTAATACATCAGATGAGGCACACAATCCATCGGGATTTTCTGTTGAAAAACATAGTAATAGCTTCTTAGTTAGCAATGATGTACTAGTTTTGGAAGTATGCAAAAGATGCACGGATGTCGTAATAGTAAAAAATCTTAACAGGGTATCTCCATAGAAGTTATCGTGGTTCAACACGTGCACTAGTGACACGTATTCACCATAATTTGGAGGAGTTCGATAATAGGTATTGTAATTCTCAAAGAAAGTACAATAAGCAATCAGATGATTTTTCTCCTTATACGTTAATTCGGAGCCATCGGTGTATTGGGTTTTGTCTACCATCTTCTGCACATTCTTTGAAGATTCAAAATAAGCTGTCAATGGAAATAAGCTATCAACAATTTTGAAATAAACAATATAAATTAGTTAATAACTATGTTTGAGAAACTCACATTGCGGTAGAATCGTAAGCGTATCAACAAGGACCCAAATGTCCATATTGTCTTGCTCGATGTAAGGATCACCAAGATCCATGGTGACAATCATACCCTCATAAAAACCATACATTTTGCAAAGTGCTTCCCAATTTTGGCAACCAAAATGGGTTACGCTCTGAGCATTGCACATATTTACTTCAAATTCCATATCATGATGGGTCCTTAGGTGTATTTTCTTTGTTTCAAAATTTTCATGGTCTTCAAAACCCATCCTCTCCAAGACATAGCGTCTTGCATGGCATGGGATAAGCTAGTCGAATTGTAAAAGATGAAAATTAGACGTTGAAATAGTTGAAGTCATGCTTAATTACGAAAAAAACACTTGTCGTTGTTGCGTACCGTTTCACAATCGAAGGTCTCCTTGAGCTTAATGCTGAAGCGCCGATCTTCGTCCAGCTGAACGAACCTGTCGCACATACCTCGATCGTCGTGGCACCAGCTACACTCCCCCGGGAGACTGTCATCGTCCGAGTACGACATTTCCTACGTTCATAATTTAAAGATTAAACTTGTACATATTCTAGCACAAGTCATGCCAGAATTCACGAAAAAATCAGGCATGACCTTTGCTAAAAAAGGACATATCGAGCGCCTGAAATTTGCCGGAACGGAAATTAATCAACACTCCCGCAAAACATATGCCACTCGGAGATGTTCAACTAGTTATCACTAATACATCCCGAATAATTGCTTAAACTAGAAAATAACAACAAATATGACATGTTCAACTAGTTTTATTAATTCAACTAGTTCTTACTAAATATAAACTTACTATAAATAGAAAAAAACTAGTTCTTTCTAAAAATAAAGTAGTTCAACTAGTTATATTAATTTACTTAGTAAACTAGTTCAACTACAACTAAAAATCTAGTACTAACTAAGCAACATCTAGTTAACTAGTACCATCACTACTACTAAAAATCTAGTACTAACTAAGAAACATCTAGTACTAGCTATGAACCCTAAATTAACATCTACAACTACTAAATCTAGTACTAACTAGTGGCAGGGGGTGGGGGGCGACGGAGAGGTAGCTAGGGGCGGCGAGGTCGAGGCGGTGGGAGGAGGCTGCGGCGGAGGAGGAGGAGGCGGCCAGGCGGAGGGAGGAGGCGGCGGTGGAGGAGGAGGGCGGCTGCAGCGGAGGGAGGATGTGCGAGGAGGAGGAGGAGGGACGGAAGGAGGAGTACCTCGGCGGACAGACGAAGGCGGCGGGTGGTGGCGGCGACACTGACGGCAGTTATCGGCACGGGGGCGAGTGAGAGTGTGAGTGAGGGCTGGTCGTGCTGCGTGGGGATAAGGTAGGGATAGTTGCAGCGTTTGACAAAAAGCGACAGCTAATCTGAATAGCGATGGCGCCTTGCACATAAACCGCTCTGCTAAGTGTAACTATACAAAAATACGTCAATGCAAAAATACATTGGCCATCAATGATCTTTTGTGTACAATCTGAATTGTCAATATGAGTCCTATCCGGTAGGAACCGGAGAGGACTCTTATTGCGTAAAATTTACACATAGAGTTCAGTGAAGACCAACTGGTTGTGGTAGTTTCAGAAATAACATATTTAAGGTGGTAAACACCCTGCTCACGAGCGAGGTGGGACTAAACTTGTGGGATGATCTTAGCAGTAGTGGTTTTTCTATAAGCGCTGCTGCTAACTTCTATAGTAGTAGCGCGGTTTAGTATAGGCGCTACTGCTATAACTAGCGGGGAGGTCATGGAAATTATAGCGATGGCGCTGTTTGTGGTGGACGCGCTCTTGCTATTTTTCTGTCGGCAGCGTTTCTCTAACACGCGCTGCTGCTAAGTAGCAGCAGCAGCGTGGTATTTTGTGGTGCGCTGCTGGTAAGATTCTGTGTATAGGCTTTTCCCTAGTAGTGGTATTCCAAACTTCTCTATGGTTCATACCCCTCGATACTAGCCATAGATTCATCAAAATAAGGAAACAACACACGAAAACAGAGTCTGTCAAAAACAGAACAGTCTGTAGTAATCTGTAACTTTCAAATACTTCTGGAACCCTAAAAATCCTACCAAAATAGGAAGTCCTAGGAAATTTATCTATTAATCTTATGGAAAAATACTCAACTGAATGTTTCTGTGATTGATTAAAATTATTCTTGTGCGCGCAAAAGTTTCTGTTTTTCAGCAAGATCAAATTAACTATCACCCAAGATGATCCTATAGGTTCTACTTGGTACAAACACTAATTAAAACATAAAACCACATCTAACCAGAGGCTAGATGAATTATTTATTAAATAGCAGCAAGGAAAAATATTGGGTTGTCTCACAACAAGCGCTTTTCTTTACACTACAAAAAAAACACTTCCGTGATGACACGTGTTTGTCACAGTAGGTCGCCACTACTAGGGAAAACCCTAGCAGTAGCGCTGGTTTTGTGCTCACTAGTAGCGCGGGTAGGCGCACTACTAATAAGGCGCTACAGCTACTGCTTAGCGACGCTGCGTGCCGCTTTGCGCTCTGCTAGGGCGAATAGCTGTAGCGTTGTTTCACTCCCACGCCATGCTAATGTAACTCTTGGCAGCGTGTTTTCTCTCCATCGCTACTAGTATTCTTTTTTTATTTTTTCGTTTTTAGTTTATTTATTCACCATCGTACAAATATTGATACAATACCAGTTATGAGGTTTACATCATTATGTCCATAACAGTGTCAAATGAAGGTGGATTAGGTTCAAGTGGAGGCAATATGTGGTGCATGTCAAAGTATCTGCTAATCCAAACTTGATCTAGTTTGGACTAGTAGTACTTCGATGTGCACCACATGTTGCCTCCACTTGAATCTAATCCGCTTGAGACAAGATATTTAATCATCATCATGGTCATTACCACCAACAGTATTTATTTAATCACCACTAACACTAGCTAATAATAATCATCATAGTCATTACCACCAACACTAGCTATTTTATCATCATAGTAATAGTGTAGCACATCATCATCCTGAAACTCATTTCTAGCTAGCTAATCACTCCTGCTGCTTTCTCTTAGGTAAAACAACATAAAACATGTGTAGCTCTCCTCCTTGATCAAGTTGGAGCATGCAGATGAACCTATCTCCTCATCGTGGAAAGCGCCTCTGTTTGCTGCCCCCTAGTACTTCTCTGCGCTCCCCCAACACATATTTGGTCCAGTCTTGCACTACTAAGCATCCGTCGCCAATCTTGAATGCACTAAAGTAATCTGTAGGATATCTTGGCCGTAAGCTGATAATACTCATGGTACCTTTAGTCTCGATCCCATAAGGCACAACATTCATCGGGAGTCCCTGTTGAAGAACATCGTATGGTAACATACTTAGCAATGAAGTTTAGCTTCAAAAATAATGTATGGAAAAGATGCAATGAGGATAAATAGTAATAATCTTACCATCCTTCCTAAATGGATGTGACCGTAGTTCATTACGAACACTATTGGTCGCACGTTTTCAGTACTAACATTTCTAAATCCAGGAAGAAAATTTGTCTTGACAGTATCAAGATCCTCAAGCCATGAAACATAATGACTTAGCTCCTCGCAGTTTAGTTCAGCCTCGGGACAGTAGTAGGTCCTGTCTACCAAGCGCTGGACATGTTTGCTTGCACCGAAATAAGCTGACAATACAAATTAGTTGTCAACTATTTTTGAATAAACAATATCAAAGACATAAATATGGCTGAGAAACTTACATAATGGTATAACTGGAGGCGTCTGCACATCGACCCAGATGTCGGTATTACCTTCAATATCATCTTCCAGACGAATATCAAAGGTGATAACCATATCAGGCTCAAATGCATAAGTCTTGCATAGTGCTCGCCATGTTTTGCATCCAAAATAGGTGTAGTCGTCTGAATTGTATAATTTTGCATGGAAAATATAACCATGCTCGGTCCTCAAATAAACTTTCTTTACCTCCGCAGTATGACTGAAACCTATCTTATCCAATACAAAAACTCTTGCATGGCAGGGGATACGCTAGTAGAATAGTAAAAAAAAATATAAGTTCAAGCAAATGAAGCAGATGTCATGCTTAGCTATGAAAAAAAGACTTGTCATTATGACTTACTGTATCCACTTCGAAGTTCTCGTCCAGCTTGATGCTGAAGCGCTTATCATCATCTAGGAAGATTCCGTCGCACATGCCGCGCTCGTCTTCACAGTATTTGCAAATACAGAAATCCTTTTCGTCGTCAGACATTTCCTATGTTCATAGTTAAAACATTAATTGAAAATCGATCGAAGACAACTACCAGGATACTCAACACACAAATCCGGGGCACTCGGTATTTCCTACATATTCTGGCACAAGTCATGCCAAAATTCACGGAAAAATCCGGCATGACCTTTGCTAAAGTAGGACATATCGAGCGCCTGAAATTTGCCGGAATGGAAATGAATCAACACTCCGGCAAAACATAGGCCACTCGGAGGTGTAACATGCAAACATGACCGGCCACTTGGATATTGAGCAACACAAGATATACAATTCAAAATATCTTATAGGACTCAAATTAGCATGCATTCAATAAGCAAAAGCAAATCATCTCATGCGTCCCTACATCGTCGAATATTATCACTAATACATCACAAATAGTGTCATACATATAACATCACTAATACAACTAAAACCCTAGCACATGACAGGTATCGGCACAGGCAGTGGACACCCACAGAGAAGGAACCATCACGGGATCATATCTCCAGTGAGATCCCTGGAGAACCTGCCAGGTATTGGAGAACGACCTGTGCTCCAACGCAAACATGTAGCGACGGACGTGCGCGTCCTCCTCACTGACACAGTGACGCAACACCTCCGCGGAGACCTCGAGCCTCTGGATGAAATCATCGCCCACGCGACCGCCACCAAAGAAGGTTCGGTCAACGACAGCTGGCTCCTCACCAACCGCGCCCCCGGTAGGTAGCGCCTCCAGTACCACCCGCGGAGCCAGTCCGGACATGGCCGATCTGGTCAAGCAGGTGTCGTCCTCCGCCGACTCGATGGCGAGGATGCGGGATAGGCATCGTCCACGTCGTGGCGGGAAAAATTGCTTTAACTAAAAAATAGCAACAAGTTCTTACTAACTAGTTCTATTAATTCAACTAGTTCTTACTAAAAATAAACTTACTATAAATAAAAATATTCTAGTACCTAATTAGTACCTAGTTCTTACTAACTAATTAGTACCTAGGAACTACTGCCCTAATTACCATCTAATTTGATGAACCTATAGGGGTGGAAAGTGGTAGCGGATATTTCAATTATCCAACTATAAAGTGAAATAAGTGGTCAAATTTTACTCGTTTTATGATTCATCTTAGAAATTTGATTCATTTTCACCCTTACATGAACCCTAACTCATTTGAGCCGCATCCGCATCCGATTTGTTTCCACTCGTACATGAACCCTAACTAATTTGATGCAACTAAAATATAAACAAACCCTAGGCAGAGGTAGGGGAGAGGGAGGAGCGGGCGTGCTCACCTCGGGTGCTTGCGACGAGGGAGGGGCAGGGCAGCGTCGAGGTCAGGGTCGGGGCTCGGGCGCGCGGCGGATGGCGGCCGGCGTCGAGGTCGGGGTCGGGGGCGGCGTCCGGGCGGCGTTGAGGTCGGGCGAGGCGGCGTTGAATCTGGGGTCGGGCGGCGAGAGGGTGCGGAGGCCGCGGTGGCCGGCCAGGCGGCGGCGGCGGCAGTGGAGAGAGTTGGACTTGGGGAAGTGGCGGCGTGGGAAGGACGAACCCGTGGTTAAGTCAGCGATGGCGATGGCGCGTTCCAGGAAAGCGCTGCTGCAATCTTAGCTTCTGGCGTTCCGTGATACACGCTACTACTACTCCTCTCTTTTTCCCCCTTTTTCATTTAGATTTCTTCACATTTTATTTTTTTCCTTTCACCTTATTCTATTTCTTTCATTTTCAATTACCTTTCTATTTTATTTCCATTTAATTTTATAACCTTTAGCAGTAGCAAGTTTTTTTATTAAAGCAGCTGCTACAAATGAAATAGCGGTAGCGCCGTTAAATCATAGGTCGCTATTACTATGTGTAGCCTATCGGCTAAGACGTGTGAATTTTAGTAGCAACGTGTTTAAAGACAGACGCGCTACTGCTAGATCTTTATCTGCAGAGCGGTTTGCGCGGGCGCGCTACTGCTACTTAGCACCAGCGTGCTTTTTTGACCCACGCTACTGCTAAAGTTCTGTGTATAAGGTTTTCCCTAGTAGTGCAATAAATTGACTCTTTCCGATGTTACGATAAATTGCAATTGCTTCAATGACTGAGATTATAGTTTGTTAGTTCCCAATGAAGTTTTTGAACCATACTTGACATTGTGAATTGCTTATTACTTGAGCATAGGAAATCATATGACAAAATCCATATATGTTGCTGTTATTAGAATGATCATGATGCCCTCATGTCCGGTATTTTATTTTATCAACACCTCTATCTCTAAACATGTGGACATAATTTTCGATTTCGGCTTCCGCTTGAGGACAAACGAGGTCTAAGCTTGGGGGAGTTGATACGTCCATTTTGGATCATGCTTTTATATCAATATTTATTGCATTATGGGCTGTTATTACACATTATATCTCAATACTTATGGCTATTCTCTCTTATTTTACAAGGTTTCACTACAAAAAAATACACTTCCGTGATGATACGAGTTTGTCACAGTAGGTCGCTTTTTTTGTCATGCATGTACATCCATGACAAATTTATGACAGAATCAAGATAGTCATACCTGTGCTGTCATAGAAGTGTTCCATGACATTACCAAAATTATCATCACGGAAGTGTCCACTTCCATGATGATAAATCGCGCGTCATAGAAGTGCTTTCGTCAAGGGTGACCGACACGTGGCATCCACCGTGACGGAACGCCGTTAAGCTATCGGGTCGGGTTTTGGATCCGGTAACCCGTTAACAGCCCCGACCAATGGGGATTTTCCACGTGTAAAATCATCATTGGCTGGAGGATACAAGTGTCGGCTCACCGTTGGGACAGATGTCATCCGCTCATTGGACCGAAGGCGCCTATGATACGGCGACACGTGGCCCGGCCCAACAGAGGCCCATTCCTGTGAAAAGGCCAGCCTATTTGATTTGGTCAAAAGGTGGCGTGCCGGCCCACGGAAAGCCTGTTAACGGCCTGTCCGCATATAGCCCATTTACAGCCCGCTAACCCAGGGCCCGTTATGCCCTATCCGAATTAGGCCCAGTAGCATCATCTGGGCCGTCCAATAAGATTCCAGCCCGTTTTAACTTCCGGCCCATGTGTGGCCCATGACTTCTTTCGGCCCATATGAGGCCCTTTGTAACTCTTGGCCCATTAACGGCCCGTGGTGAAACTGGCCCGTAATGAACAATATCACTTTATACCCATTAACGTCCCGTTATTCCATTGGGCCGTTTCCAGCCCAAGTTATCTTTCGGCCTTCTCAGGGTCCATTGATTCTTGGGCTCATTTGCAGCATTCGGTTACATACGGCCCGTTACTGTCATTTTCTGCTTGTGGGCCAAATTCAGCCCGTCATTACAGTCGGCCCGTTTGCGGACCGTTAATACGTTGGGCCGTTTTCATGTAAAAAAACCCATAGGGCTGTTTTCATAGAGTTATCAAATACGGTCTATTAACGGCCCGTTATGGTCCACGAATTGTACGACCCATGATAGGCGAAATGATGATACGCCCCGTAGAAGGCCCATGGATCTACGACCCGTATGAGGCCCATGGATCTACTGCTCATAGAAGGCCCATGGGTTGTATGGCCCATAGAAGGCCCATGGACCCTACGACCCATAGAAGGCCCATGGACCCTAAGGCCCTTATAGAAGGCCAATGGATCCTATGGCCCGTATAGAAGGCCAATGGATCCTATGGCCGGAAGAAGGCCCATGGATCATACGGCCTGTAGGAGGCCCATGGTTACAACAGTCCGTGTGTTGCCATGATTATTTTGGCCTAGTTACCAAAAATAGGCTATTGTGGCCACTAGAAAAACACAGAAAAAGAACTGCAGTGACTACAAGCAAACAACTAAACAAGACAATAAGGAAATAAATAAGCAAGCAATTAACGCTAGCCTATTACCGCTATTACACATATTACATCCACTGGGCATCAAAGTTCGCCCCCAGTGCAAATATAGGGAACAAAGCAGCATATTACATACGCTGGCCGTCAAAATTGGCCACCAGTGCAAATAAATGCGGCAGCAAAACAAGAGCATAACTGAAACAACTTCAGAAGAGCTCAAGAAATGTTATCCTGGGTATCCACCATGCTGGCAATAAGCTTAGCAAGCTGACTAGCTTTGTCCTGTTTGGCGCTAAAATCCTCCAACGCTTGTTGTTGCACCAGAAAGTATGCATCTGAATGCTCCAGGGACTTCCGCAGTCCTTCCGCTTCTTGTCGCAGCACAGCTGATCGATGTCTTTCAGCTTGTAGTTGAGACTCAAGAAACCGAACTGATTCAGACAGTGAGTTTGAATAGCTTGTGCAAGCGGTAGTGGCCAATAACTCGAACACTAAACCAAGACAAGACTTTGGGGTTGTCTCGTTGTCTTCAAGATAGTCTTCCTTAGCTATTTTATCAGCTTTGTTGGAGACCAACAAGGATGTGTCACTATCCTGAACCTTATCTGCATTACTTCCTTTACCATTGCTTAATAAGGCACTCTTCCCCAATATTCTGTCAGCATTCTAAAAGAAGAAACAAGCAGACACATAACAAGTTTAGCATGTACTAGTATATGAAACTCATTTCGGTGAACCAGTTCATTAGTAAGGTGGACAGGATTAAACTACCAAGTCTTCTATTGCCAAGTACTAGTACATAATAAAAGCATCAAACAAACGTATATCTATGTCCTATTGTCACTGCATTGTCTTGCCAAATCAAAATAGGGACACGGTTCAAATCATATCAGTTCAAGACAAAGCAGCAGTGAAAGAATACAAAGCGTGGGAAACTACATGGCACAACAAGATTTCAGATGGGTACCACGGGTCTACATGTACAACAACACTATTGGCTCTATTGTGATGCTAGTAATGTGCATGATATGAAAGTCAACTGTATACACAATTGAAATTGAAATCAAAAGAGCTATTGATAAGAGCAAACCTGTTAAAGAAACATGCGTGAATGCTGTGCCATTGGAGTTTCGATTGGATCCTTCAATTTAAAAATAAGTTTGTATCAGTAAATACAGTGATACAAGAGCAAAGCAATCATAGTTAAAAAAGGCGCGCCTAAGAGAGCGCTTAAGCGCGCCTAGGCTCTAGGCGTTGGCAAAACGCATTGCGCATAACTACGCTTAATCTGTGCATAACTACGCATAAGCATGCACTTTGGTCAGTAAAGCGTAAGGCGGTGGCAAAATGCACAATTAACGCCTAGCGCTTTTTTGAACTATGATAGAAATGGAATATTAAATTAGAACAGTTGTTCTTCAGGTTTATGCACTTGTTCTACATGAATAGAGTACAGTAAGACGCAAGAATATAATACTTAAAAAATAGAAAATGAGCTCATAGACCTTACCACATTCTTGGTTCAGACCAAGTCAGTAACAAGGCGTTCCAGTCATCATCCGATAAATGTGTCTCGGGGAGAGCGTAAGGGAATTTGATGAGTTTCTTTGCGGTGAAATACGTTTTCTTGAGTTATTCGATATCGCCACCAAGCATTCTTGAAGATAGCAGAGGTATTAGCACATGTTACCTCATCCTGAGTTTCCAAATCGGTCCTTCTCTATAGAGAAAAATGGGAAAATTTGCTGTATTATAACCATCATGGAGGTAGGATGTATGGGACGAAGCAAAGTAATTGTCATGAATAACATTACTTACACATAACTCCTGGACAAACACCTGCAACTGGCATTTTCCTTCATCTTCAGTATAATATTTCCAAGATGGGAAGATATGCACATACGATTTAACAACATCAAATGCGATAGATGCTAAACTACGACTAGCTGGTTGTGCTTCCTCCACAAGAATAGGTGTACTAACTGGTGGAGTTGGGGTTCGCCGTGATAGTACTGGCCCTTTGGGCACTGGAGCTGCCTTACTAACTGCTCTTGTTTGGGAGCTCTGTGGTGGAGATGGTGCTGTGTCAACATGAACTGGGTTACTTCGACTGGGGTTGGGGTTAGATTGGGTGAAGCTGGTTCTCTGTCCATCACAGTAGGGGCACAATCTGCGAGAGTTTGGGTTATGTGTGGTAGGGCTGGTTCTTGTGCATGTACAACCGGGGTGCTATCTCCACCAAAAGGTAGCACTTTTTTATTTGAAGATCGTGTTTTTAGTCCGCTAAATACTGGCATCACCCGCTCCAATTCAAATGGCTGATAAACAGGAAACATAGTTGAATGTATAGACATTGTATGAGAGACAGATACAATAGATAGTGTGGAAAAAAAAGGGCATGAAATAGTTGACATGTATATTGTTTAACTAAAACGGATAGCATGACATAATTTCACATATATGATGTCTATCTAAACTAGATAGCATAGCATAACATAATTCAAAGATATGATGAATAACTAAACAGGATCGCATGAAAAAATTCACCTACATGTTATCTAAGTAATTAGGATCACATCATTTAATTCACATATGTGATTTATATGCTAAACAGAGGGCATTCGATATGATGTCTGAACCAAGAACATGGTGTTGAATATTGTGTATATGATGTCTAAACTATGCAATGCAAGACACCGTATGCATGATATGAGTAGTATAACCGTGCCAAGTTAGAGCATACACCACAGTGGGGGAATAGGACTGGTCATCTGTCTCTGAATCCATCTCTGAGGAGCTATCGAGACCCAACAAGAGATCTGCTTGCTGTGTAGCACTGCGCTCGCTCAAGGCCTTGTTTTCACTCCAAATTTTTCCACCTCCCACCCAAATGGCTGATTCACAGGAAGAGTAGTTTTATGTACAAACATTGTCGACAAATGGAAATATAATGAAGAAAAGGATGGGCAAGATATCATTCAAATATATGATGCCTGGTTAAACAGGATGTAATTTCACATTTCACATATATTATGGCTGGCTAAAAGACATGATACTGCATAATTCCCATATATGATATAGAAACTAAACATGTGGCATTACAGAACATGTCTAAACTAAGCAGATGACATATATGATGTCAAAAGTAGGCACTGCAAGGCAACATATGCATGATATGACTAATATCATCATGCCAAGGTAGAGCAAACACCTTGGGGGGTAAATAGGAGTGGTCAGCGGCGTCTGAATCCGCCTCAGAACAGATATCTTCCTCTGGATTACAATATGGAGAGGGGTGGGGAGGGTTTTCCATTGAAGCCACCATGGAGCGATGTCTGCATGGCATTGTATTGCCGCACAAAAATCTTCTCTTTTTCTCTACATGTTCAGCATGACTATGTACAATATCTGACATGCATACGAAAAAAATATGGTGAGATTATGTAAGGAGAGCATGCAGAAATTTGGAGTGATGGTAACAACCAGTGGATGGATCCAAAAATAATGATAGCAAGCTGATGACTGCTTTAAATTAATAAAAAGACAGATGATGATTGCTTTACTATTTGTTTCCCACCCAAAATGAACAACATAGGCATACCCTAGGTGAACCAGATATTAGACAGACATACTATTCATTGCTGCCTCAATATGTGCCCCACAACTAATTTAGAACTCAAGTTTGAACATTAATTTGGACCTGACTTGGGAGTCCAAGAGCTGAACAGGACGATAAAGTAGGAGGTAAGTTTAAGCAATGCATAACATAAGCAGAAACAAAAGAGTGCGACCTCTCTTGTGGACCCGTGTACTCCTCAGGTTCATCTCCTAAGTCGATGATGGTGATGTCGTTGCGGTGGGTGCCGGCGGCAGGGAAGGAGATCTGAGCGGCGAAAGACGGTCAGGAGTCGTGATGTCTGGTTTGGTGGATGCTTCTGTCGATGGAGCATCTCAGGTAAGGTGGACGACGTCGCGGCAGGAGCAGGACAAACCACACAAAGTTCCCTTCGACACGTACCTGTAACTGAAGTAATTCTGTAAGGGCTCATTTGGCTTGCATGATTCTTAAAACGCAGGGATAGGAAAAATACCGGAATAGGATAGGAAAATGCACATGGTAAACAGAGCATTTGTAAACACAGGATTTCTGTCAACTTGGGTGTTTGGTTTATAGGAATTGGAAGAGCAGAGGAATGCAAAGAAACATGGCCAAAATAAAGTGAAACCATATGAAAGCGTGTACAGTTAGAATGTTATTCTGGAACTAATGCACTTGGTCTTGTTTTCATGCATAGGATTTTGAAAAGTAGGTCCAGGTGGATGTTTTGCTTCATTCCTTTTAACAAAATGCATGAATAATTGAATAGTAGAGTGCCATTGGAAAATTCCCTATTGCTATGTTTTTCCGTTGAACCAAAATAGCCCTAATGGATCGACATGAATGTATAGTAATAAGTGATGCAACAAGCGTACAACCTCTTTGCGTAGCCGTGTCGACCTCAGCATCATTGGGTTGGTCGCTGAAGCAGTTGAGGCAGAGGTGGCTGTCGAAGGTGTGGAGGAAGATATGAGGAATCTGTAGACGGCGTCCAAGGCACTGCTCTGTTGTGATGGATCGTTCTGTCGTTGGAGCAGCTCCGGTGAGCCGTAAGACGTCAAGGCTGAAGCAGCACAAGACATGCATCATCAATCTCAAGTGGGATTCTAATAGCATCTCCAATAGATGATGTAAAATGGATGTAAAATTAACATCACCAAAAATTACCCTGACTACAACAGATGAGGTAAAAACTGTTGACTCTGAACTTAACTGTCGAAACTGAAATTTACTGTGGAATCTGAATGCTACTGTCGAAACTGAATGCAATGGTAGCAGAGAGGCACTTGACATGTAGTTTAGGGAGGGCCTGCAGTTCATCTTCAACCTGCACCCCCCTGAGCCGCCAGCCACCACCGGCCGAACCGCCAGCCCCAGCGCCGCCTCGGCGCCCCGAAACAACTCGCCACCGCCGCCCCGGCCAGCCCTCTAGGCCCCCCGCCCCCACCCTCAACCCTAAGATAGATAGTGGGGTACCTCTCCGGTGAGCCCCGTCCCCGCCAAGGGTGGTTCTTCCTTAACTCCGGCGAGCCCCCCCAACCCCTGAAAATTGACTGACCCAAAAGTCGATTCAGTCGACTGAAGTGTGGCTTAATCGGACCAGAGCAGCAGCACGAGCGAGGGGGAGAGCAGCAGCAGCAGCTGGGCAAGCGAGCGATCGAGCGAGAGCTGGAGCAGCAACAACAGATCCGGCTGGTATGGACGCCACCGCCAAAGGGGCCTCACACTGGGGGAAAGCCGCCGTGGAGATGTCGCCCGCGGCGCCGACTTCAAGGTAGCCGCTCCATGGGGGTGCGGGACGGAGCACCGTCGGCGCCGGGAGGTCGAGTTAAGGAGAAGGTGCGATGCGATGAGTGTACAACCTCTTTGGTGGTGCCGAGTAGGCCTCGCTTCATCCGAGGAGTCGGTGAGGATGCTGCGGTTTCAGTGGAGCAGGTTAAGGCGGCACTGTGGGGATGCAGCAGCCGCGATAGACGAGGCGATCGTTGGAGCAGCTCCTTGGAGGTGGAGGACGGGGCGGCTGAACCGGCGGGACATCGAGATGGACGACGGATCCTCATCCGGGGAGGTGGACGAGGGACGTCGAGCTGTTGCGGTGGACGACGTCGTCGGGGAAGAGGCTCCGGCTGGGCAGCGGTGACGCGGCGGACGGAGGAGGGTGGAGGTTCGCGGCTGGAGCGGAGAGGTTATGGCGGCCTGGGATTTCTCATGGCGAAAAGGGGGCGATGGGAGGGGGTGAAGCATGACTTAGGGACGCGCTTGTCGAAAATGTAGGGTGTGTTACAAAAGTACCCCCCACCGATTTGAACTAGCGGCCCTTTGGCTCAGGGTTAGAAGGGGGATTTCGCGTGTCGGGATTTGGCAGCTGGAGGGAGTTTTCGGGCGCGTTGTAATTTCGGGATAGCAAGGCGCGGGTTGTGAAGGCGCCAGTTTTGAGAGCACGATATCTGAATTTTCGGGATATAACAAGACGCGGGTTGAATTTTAGGGACAAGCCTAACGTGTAGTAATATTGTACTTGTACGTACCAAATCAATTCGCACTTCCCTCAACCAAAAAGAAAACGAAAAAGATAAAACTATTCACACCACACAAAGAGAGAGTCTTGCCCCATTTTACTATACAAATGCTATTCAAAGCTACTCCCTCCTTCCATCTATATAGGGCCTAATGCGTTTTTTGATGCTAACTTTGACCAAATATTAGAGCATATATGACATGCAACTTACACAAAGCACACCGTTAAATTCGTCTGTGAAAGGTTCTTTCAATGATATAATTTTCACATTGTGCATGTCATGTACTATTAATCTTCTCAATAGTCAAAGGCGGTCTTAAAAATCTCATTACGCCCTATATAGATGGAAGGAGGGAGTATGAATCCATGTTATGTCTGATTAATTTTTTTCGCTTGCTGTATAATGCATGTAACCTACTCATAGCAACATTTTAGTGCATTCCAAATGTCTATACTACTGCTGCAATTCGAACTAAATTTGAATTCGTTTCTCTATTTCAATAAGAATATACAATCATGATTGTTGCCAACTTCAACCATCATTCGTGTATTACCTTAATAACACACCACATGATTACTATAGAGATAGATATGAACTATGTGTACTACATGAACTCGAATTCTAGTTTTTGAATACACTTGATGTTGATTCCAAATAATAGTACATTTGATGTACTAACTATATATTCATAATCTAAACCATGTTCCATACGTACACCGTGTTTATCACACAAAGTATAGTGCCCCGCCCCTACATTATGACAAGTATTTAGACATGAGTTGCAAAAGCCACACATTAGCCCAAATTATAATTAATGTTCTACATTATGATATCTTTTTCAAGTATCCGTATCCACTTTTTTATAATGAATTATGATCTTTGTTCATCTTTTACACCTTCACGATCCTCTTCTATTTGTAGCTAGCTAGCGCTAACTTTCTATTGTGCATGCACATGCCCCGCCCCCTCACACACCCTTAGCGTCCCCTCCATCACACACATTCATTATTTCTCTTTAGATCGTCCACCAGCGGTGTGTGTAGGCCCCCGGCTCCTTCTTTCTGGCACACACCGGTCGATATACCTCTCTAGCCAAGTGTGCCTACAATAAACACATATATACTTCCCCTCTTCTCTTCTCACCGTCCATGCCCCCATATGTCCAATACGATTCCATGCAGGTGCACACTCCCGCCCCTCTTTTCATTTATCACATGCTCGCATACTCCTCCCCCCTCGACATGGTAGGCCTCTCGCACCACCTCCTAGCCACACCCTCTCCCCCTGTCTGCCTCTCCGGACCTTATTTGCTTCTAACACATGTAGGCAAGTATATGAACTGATCTCCCTACATATAGCCAGGTCGACTATAATTTGTTTTCACCAAGCACCGATACACTTACCTCGCTAGTTATGTCTCTCCTTTTCTCGAACACAGACGGTTGATCTTCCTATGTAGTTACGCATGCTTACCACCACCATATCTTCTCCCCTCATCATCCTCGAATACCTTCCGACCCGTCTCTCACATGAACGTGCATAGACAGACAGACATCCCCCACCCTCTCTTATTGATATTGCACTCGTACTGAAAGTGCGTTATATCGACTAGAGGGGGGAGGGGGTGAATAGGCGATTTTTAAGAATTCTTCACTGAGGAATTTGCCGGTGAGGAAATTCCTTAGTGAAGAACTACTTGCAGCGGAATAAGTACTCAGAAGTAAGCATAAGAGAATGCGGGCATGGTCATCATGATGAAATGAAGACAAACAAAGAGTACAGAAAGCGTAAACACATGATAGCACAAGATGAAGACAAACAGACTGAAGAAATTGAACTGAGGAAATTGAGAAAGTCTTCAACCAATGTCTTCAAACACAGATATGAACAAACACTCAACACAATAATGAGGAAATGAAAGGGTTGAGGAAATAGAAACAGTTAGGTTGGTGAAGACAATGATTTGGTAGACCAGTTCCAACTGCTGTCTCAGTTGTACGTCTGGTTGGAGCGGTTGAGTATTTAAACTAGAGGACACACAGTCCCGGACACCCAGTCGCTGAGCACGCAGCTTAGGACACCAAGTCCTCACCAGATTCTCCTTGAACTAAGGTCACATGACCTCGTCCAATCACTCGTGGTAAGTCTTGAGCGACTTCCAAACCTTCACAGACTTGGTCACTCGGCGATCCACAATTCCTCTTGGATGCTCTAGACCATGACGCCAAACCGTCTGGAAGAAGCACAGTGTTCAAAGGTAACAAGCATCGGATCCACGCAGGATCAATCTCTTGATGATGCTCAATCACTTTGGGTTTGTAGGGGTTTGGTTTTGGGGTTTTCTCACTCGATGATTTTCGCCAAAGTCCTCGGAGGATGGGTTGCTCTCAAATGACAAGTGTCAAGTTTCTCTCGGAGCAGCCAACCAGCTAGTGGTTGTAGGGGCGACTATTTATAGCCAAGGAGCAGCCCGACATGATAAGACATAAATGCCCTTCAATGATATGAACGTTAGGTGGATAAGATATTTTGGGACAGGTGGCAAGAAGACAAGAACGGTCGGAAATTTGAATCTCAAATTCTCGGGGCTATCATGTTCTCATGTGTAGGCAATCCGACCTGGCGAATTCCTAACTCCTCGGTCCAGACAAATTCTCGCGACCATAAGAACTTCGCTCTCACATCAAGAAATTGACTGAACTGTATGAGATTTCCAAAGGCTTCACTCGAAGGGATTGGTAGGTGTAGGATTTTGAGTTGAGCATCACATGGAAAATTTTCCTTAATATTTCCTCGACCCCCTTTAACAGTACGGTGTTTCCTATGACTCAATAAATAGAAAATGAAACAACGAAAACAAAAGTCTTCACGCTTCATGTTCCTCGAATGAATACCAAGTCTTCAAGATCACACCAATTTCTTCACTTTCAAAGTCTTCAGGAAGTCTTCAGAATATCAAAGTCTTCAGTCGAAGAACTTCATTTTTAGGGGTCGACTTTCTCTGTAAATATCAAACTCCTCATAGACTTATAGACCTGTGTACACTCACAAACGCATTAGTTCCTTAACCTATAAGTCTTTAATACACCAAAATCACTAAGGGCACTAGATGCACTTACAATCTCCCCTTTTGGTGATTGATGACAATATAGGTTAAGTTTTCAACGGGATAAACATATGAAGTGTAAATACTAATATTGAGGAATTTGATTGCAAGATATAGAAGAACTCCCCACAAGATGTGCATAGTGAGGAATTTGCTTTTGAGGCAATGCACATTTGAAGAGTTGAATCATGGAGATCTCCCCCTATATCTTGTAATTCATACACGCATTTGACATATAATATGAAGAATTTGAAATGCATGATGAAATATGGTGCTTGATGTAATTCAGCATGCGTGCGATAACATTAATGAGGAGCAAGCATGCAAAATAACGCATCAAGAGTGTCAGAGCTCAAGAGAATCAGAGCTAGTATCAGAGCATAGTGCAAGAGCACAGTGCATCAAAAGTATCAAAGCACCATCGGGTTTAAGATTACAACTTGATCCAATAAAAGTTTCAGAAGAACGAGAGTTGTAACTTAACAAAAAAATTGCCCATATAATAGACCCGCTTGAAGACTAACTCAAATTTCTCCCCCTTTGTCATCGAATGACCAAAAGGATCGAAACTGAGGACTAACGCCCCTGAAGAATTTCAAGTTGAAGAAGGAGCGCCAGCGTTGTTGGGGTCGGTTGTTGTAGTAGGGCCTGCCGCAGTGTCGTCCAAGTCTTCATTTTCATCAGTGTCACGCGATGAAGAATAGGAGCTGGCCACCAAGGAAGGAACTTTGACCTTCTTGTATTTATTCGGAGGAGGTGCAGACCAGTCAAATTCTTCCTTGAGTCCCATTGTCGTCAGTTCTTCCTCTCTGTAGACATTTGAAAGAACAGCCCAGGTGCGTTTGAAGGTTTCATGGAGGTAGTAGTGGTTTTTCTTCACTGCATTGTGTGTAGAGGTGATGTTGTGAAGAATTGAACCAAACTGACGCTTGACCCATTTATGATTGCGATCAACCTTCTGATGAAGACTGAGGAGTAACTCACGATCAGTCATCACCCTGGGTGTAGTAACTTGAGGACTTTGCTTGACTGAGGTATTTGCGGCAGAGTCATGTGTGGCAGAGTCATCCTTGGTGGAGTAGGATGCTGCTTTATAAACTGTCCATCCAATGGACGAATGCCTTCATCGATCACAGCAGTAGCCTTGCCCTTGTCATCACCGAGGTAAATGTCCGTTTGAGGACTTCAGTCGGGGGCAAGTAGCTGCAGTGGTTCAGAGTATCAGCCTTGTAATTGAGTGAAGACCTTGTCCTGATGAATCTCATTATCCAAGGCGCATAAGGCTTCAGCTCAAATGGTGACATAGCAATGTTTGCCAGAGTCCTCATGAAGAAATCATGGAATTTGACGGGAACGCCATGAATGATATTGAAAAGCATATTCTTCATGATGCCAACGACTTCTTCATCATTCGAGTCGTGGCCTTTTATAGGACTCATTGTCTTTGTCAGAATCCGATAGACAGTCCGAGGCACATACAATAATTCCTTGACGAGGAATTTGGTTCTTGGGGCCTGCCTTGGCTTCAAAGGCTTCATCAAGACTTGCATATAGTGATTTGAAAGTTCGGTTCGTTGTAGATACAACGAGCACCATCAAGTGGAGGACTGAGTGGTAGAGCACGAAGCAATTCAGTTGCTGGTGCCTTGTAGTGAGTATTTTCAGACATCCAGTCTAATACTCATGAGTTCACGTCTTCAGCGTCTCCGGTGATGTGCAGCGTTGCATAGAATTGAAGAATGAGTTCTTCGTTCTAGTCACAGATATCAGTGTAGAAATTCAGAAGTCCTGCATCGTCAAGAACACTGAGGACTGGCTCGAAGCCTGGCAGAGACTCCATGTCCACATGAGGAATATGAGCATGATCGAAGACTTTGTCTTTATTGAAGAGCACTGAGGAATAGAAATTGGCTTGACTGGCAGTCCAGAAACGCCTCTTCCTTATGCGAGCAGAATCATATGCATTGTAATCAGTGAAGAATACGTGCTCGCTAAAGAAGTCTTCAGCCTTGAACTTTTGCTTTGTTGAGAAGGGATCCTTTGGCTTTGGCAGTGGAGTGTCAGTGAGTTGCATCACGACCTCAGGAATCGCAATCTCAGGTTCTTCAGGCTGAGGAATTTCTTGTTCCTCAACAAAAGTGCATCGAGGATCAGCAAGAAGAGGTTCATCAGCGCTAGTGGCTGGAATTTCTTCATGGACAGATGAAGTGGGATGAGTTTCTTCAGAGCTCATCTGAACAGTTGGAGCAGGAGACTGTGGTATCTGTTGGATTGGGGTGAAGAGTGGAGAATTTGGATGCTGACTTTCCCAAAAGTCATCGTTCATCACTGGCATTGTGCTTCCAATATCCACATCTTCTTCAAGTTCCTCAACACCGGCCTCTTCAGCTGTGAACTGAGGCATAGGCGAGGAAATGATTGGGGTTGAAGGGATTGCTTCCACTTCAATTTCTTCATCAATCTGCTCTGACGAAGCAGCAGAATGATTTTCTTCATCAGATCCGCTTGGGATCACATAATCTTCATCAAAAGGAACAAGGTCCTTTGATGGAATTGAGGAAATTGGAACAACATCAATTGGATTTTCAAAGGAGCTGGTCATTGGCTTCATTTTCTTCGCAGCCGAAGAATTTGACGCAGCAGATGCTTTCCGTTTCTTCACAACGGCTCGTTCTGCAGCCTTGGTCTTCTTCACATCAGAGGCAGATGGAAGAATTGAAGATGGTGTTTGCGCAGGAGGAGCTGTGGAATCTGGATGATTTTCCTCAGGCGCAACTCATGCAGTTGCCCTGTCTTGTTCAGTTTCTTCAGGCGCACCACTAGTGGATGCCCTGGCAATTTCTTCAGCGGCTGGAATGGGATCATCAGCCCTGGAACTGGCATTTTCTTCAAGAGCTGAACTTCATCGGCGGTCTTGGCATGTTCTTCGGTCGGCTGAGCTGAGGCTCCAGCCTGAGGAATTTCATGTTGCGTTGGGGCTGCAACATTGGTGAACTTCTTCGTCAGGTTGACGAATCTGACCTTGGCTCCTTGCCAATCAGCATAATAAGCATCGAAGTTTTTGCTGAGTTCTTGAATTTCAGTCTGGACCTTGAGAAGTTCCTCAGGTGTCATTCTGACAATGTTTTTCTTCAGGAACTTCTCCTTTCTTTATTGAGCTTTCTTGATCTCTCTTGCCTTTTCAAACTTCCATTTCTCTTCAGTGATGAAATGGGTCAGCATATGACTTTGTCCAGGAGTCAGATGAAAGTCAGGCATAGGGGTGTTTGGATCCTTGTGCCAGAGATCAATATAATCGAAGATTTTCCTCGGATCCAATAGCAGTGGCATAGATGTGCCTTTGGCTCTAGCGGCCCTCTCTTGGCGATCTCTGATGATTTCCGCAAGTTCATCATCATCAGCCTCATCATCTTCAGGTGGCTCTTGGAAGGCAACCTGTTTCTTCTTGGGACTTGGCCGAGGACCTCGTCCAGCTGTGGCCTTGGTCTTCAGCAGAGTCGGGCCAGATGAAGACTTTGGTGCAGCTGAGGAACTTGCTGAGACACCAGAGGCAATGGAGAAGCCTGCAATCCTTTGGCACGTGGCGGATGCAGTCTGCCGAGGACTTTGTCGGAACTGCCGAGGACTTGGGAGGAGCTGCCGAGGACTTTGAAGGAGCTGAGGATTTTGGAGGAGCAGGGCAGCATGAGGAATTGGCCGTGAGGGCACTCGCTGAGGAACTTGGCCGTGAGGGCACTTGGTGAAGCACTTGGCTTGTGTGTGTGCTTCTTTGCCATAGATTTTCTTGGCTTGACAGAGGCCTCGGGGGCAGCAAAGATGTCGAGTCCTCATTGAATTTCCTCACTGCCTCATTGGCTTTTCTTGCCAACTTGGCTTGGCGCTTGGCCCATTCTTCAGGAAAGTTGTCGGTGTACTAGAGTAGGGGTACCCTAGTATCCCGAACTCGTGCACGGGCAGTCGCAGCACCCCGCGGCAAGGCTTGCCTAGTGACCGTCAAGGCCCTCCGCGGCTCCTTTGGAGCCATTCAAGAACGAAGTATTCAAGGCCCCGGCAAGAGGAGCTTGCTGGGAAGGCCACTCAAGGCACAAGACCCCGGCAAGAGGAGCTTGCCGGGAAGGCTTGGTGAGCGACAAGCTTCCGAGCGCGACAAGGATTCAGCCGCGGCAAGGTGCTTGCCGCGGCAGGCAACCTCTCTTCATCTCCGCTCCAGCTCATCCACCAACGTGTCGCCATGGGGCCATTCCAGGCGTGCGTGTCAAGAGGCTGTGCAGCCAGCAGGGAGCTGCGATAAGCGGCGCTGACAAGCTTACCATCGTGGCAAACGGTGGTGCACTTGACGGTCCCTCACAGATCGCTTAGGCGATGTGGACGGGCATTTATTGATCTTGTCCCTTGCCGTCGAGTTAGGTATATGCACCGCATAATCGCACAAGCCGGTGTACCAACTACTGTTTTTCCATTTGTACTCGCGTCACGTTGCCACTGTCGGTGACCCCTTGAGCCTATAAAAGGAGGCCCAAGTGCAATGTAGAAAGGGTTCGCCCGCTCGTTCATTCGACTCACTCAAGACTACACACACTCAAGCTAGGTTTTGTAGCTCTCATTGCTCCCTAGCAAGAACATAATACAATCAACCAAGCAGCAGAGGAGTATTATTATCTCCGGAGAGCTCCGGCTGGGTAAACTGCTCGTGTGCATCGCCGATCTGCTCTTTGTGCAATCTCCGCCCCCTCCGAACCGAAGGGACACGGTCCGCCAGGTCCCATAGGTGTTCGTGGGTCACGATCAGCTTCCCGACATCTTTGGCGCGCCTGTAGGGCGCCGAGGCTGTGTGAACCTGATCCGGCGTTCACACGAGCAACTTCTTCATTATCTTCATCAACATGCCACCGAAGAAGAAGGCTTCGGCGGCAGCAGAGCCATCCGCGTCAAACCCACCTTCGCCGGAGCTGACGAGTGGTGGGGAGGACGCTGGCGGAGGAACCGGTGTCGTCGAGGGAGCCCACGACGCTGCCAAGTCCAAGGACAAGGCGGCGCAGACCTCGGCGTCCGGATACGCGCCGCGTCCATCTCAGGAGGCGCGGGACCGACAGCGTCATGGTGCTCGCAGCGCCATACGCTCGTTGGTTCAAGGCCAAGCTGGAGGATCCCGAGGCCCTCGAGACCAGCATGCACGCCAGCATGCTGGTACGAGCGGAGTACGATCGCCTAGACGGGATGCTGCTCCTTCTAACTTGGTTAGAAGTCCGAGCACATCCCGTTCCTCGCACCGTACGCCATTGCCACCCACCACTCCAGCAGAAGCCTTGGCGAGAGCTCAACTGCTTCTAGACTACCCTCCAACGGCCGACAAGGTCGAAGAATGGAGGGCCACCATCCAGAGTGCTTCTAGACTACACTCCGCGGCAACCAGCTGCATCCTTGCCACGGCGAGACGACAAGGCACGAGTCGGTGGTGACGAAACCTATGGGGGTGCAACCACCATGCACTCCCCATCCAGAAGGCCAAGATCACCAGCTCCTCGGATCCACCTCGACAATGACTCCACCGCGCCATCGGATCCGCGAGCTCGCCGTGATCAGCGCCAAGTTCTTCAAGAACGACAACAAGAAGACGCCGAACTCGATCGAGCGCCAAGAGAAGCGCCAGCGTCAATCGACCAGCGCAGGCTGGGCCCGCCGTCGACATGCAAGCGCTGGGGAACCAAGTGACTTGTCAGACGCGGTAGGTTGCCCTGCGCTCACTCGTGAGCTGCGGCAAGTCCAAAGGGTCTGACAAGAAAAACTTCAAGCCAGATGTGCCAGAGAAGTATGATGGCAGGACACACCCATCGGAGTTCCTCAGCATCTACACCATTGCGGTGCAGGCTGCGGGGGGACAAGACGACAAGATCCTCGCCAACTACTTCCCGCTGGTACTCAAGCCAAATGTCAGATCTTGGCTCATGCACTTGCCGGACAGTTCCATATCTTCTTGGGCAGATCTATGCCATCAGTTTGTCGGTGCCTTCACGGGCGGCCACAAACCTCATGGCCAAGAGAGTGACCTTCACCGCCGCCTGAAGGAAGGAGAGTCCTGCGCAAGTTCATCCAGAGATTCAGCCGTGTGCACTACAACATCCCGGATGTCCACCCTGCCGCGGTGATCAGCGCGTTTCATCAAAACGTGCGGAACCGCAGGATGAGGGAGGAGATGGCGATGTGCAAAGTCAAGGACGTCAGCGAGCTGTATGCCTTGGCCGACAAGTGTGCACGTGCTGAAGAAGGAAGAAGACTCCCAAGAGAGAATGCAGAAGCAGGATCTGACAGTGAGGAGACCGCCCCGGCAAAGAAGAGCCGGCGGCGGAACAATGTAAAGAAGAAGAGCAAAGAGGTACTAGTTGTCGAGCAGTCCAAAGAACAGAGGTGGCGCCAAGAAGGCCAAGGTTAGTGGCTCCGCAAGAAGGTTTCACGACACCGACCGCCAAGCCGTGGCGGCCGCCGACAAGGTGACAGCTCCAACAAACAAGATCAGAAGATTCACCGCACTAAGGGCCATGACCTGCAGAGCTGCAAGAAAGTCGAGCAGCTTGTTGAACTGCGAAGGCTGAGTACGAGCGGCGAGACAAGGAGAAGGCCTGTGAAGGTGCTGGGGCAGCTAGCAAGAAGAGACCCGCCGGGAGGACGCCGTGGCAGCCAAGCAGCGGCAAGGAGACAGACCTCAAAGGGTCGCGACAAGGATGAAGACGAAGATGATGATGAAGATATGGAAGATGATGAAGCTGATGAGCAGGAGTTTCGAAGGCAACAGAGGTTCTCTCGTTGACGGTGGTGCTTCTCGCATACCTCACACCGCCAACTCAAGCAATGGATGCGGAGGTTAATGCAGCAGAACCATCCAGAGTCACGAGACCTCTGAAGTGGTCCAGACGCCTATCATCTTCGATATTGAGGACCACCCGATCGCAGAATCTGCGGTCGGGTGTTTGCCGATGTTGGTCTCACCAACCATCCGCAACCTCAAGGTCACCAAGATGTTAGTTGACGGCGGGGCCGGCTTAAACCTGATCTCCTCCGCAGTGCTCCAGAAGCTTCAAATCCCTGACAGCGAGCTCGAAGAGACTGGCACTTTTCAAGGAATCAACCCAGGAAGGAGCAAGCCGAAAGGGAAGATCACGTTGCCGGTAACATTTGGCAGCGAACTGAATTTCAGGACTGAGAGGGTTACATTTGACGTTGTTGATTTCCATTGCCCTACAATGGAATACTTGGCCGCCCAGACTCGCCAAGTTCATGGCAGCCTCTCATTATGCTTACAATTTGCTCAAGATGCCCGCCCGATAAGTGTCATTTCTGTTCATGGCGACAAGAAAGATGCACTTATCTGCACCGACAAGATTTACCGGGATGCAGCAGCTGCGACAGATAGCAAATCACTTGCCGCTGAAGCTCCCGGGGGGAAGAAGAAGACCACCAAGTCCGGCAAGAGCTCTGATGCCCACTCCGGCAAGCGCACCTCTTCGAGTGCTGCGCTACCGCCGAGGACGCACCATCGAGCTCCACCGCAAGTGCAAGAAGATGATGGCAGCTCCGCCAAGACCAAGAAGGTGCCCGCCAAGGAGGACGGCACCGGTGGTACCTTCACCATCGCCACTCTTGACCCTAAATAGGAAGGCGAGCTCGTTGCTTTCTCGCGGGCGAATGTCGATGTGTTTGCATGGCAACCATCCGACATCCCCGTGTTCCTGTGAAGGTAATTGAGCACCACTTAGCTGTCTGTCCTCGCGCGCGCCCGCCAAGCAAAAAGTCGGAAGTGCAAGGAGCACCAAGAGTTCATAGCAGAAGAGATCAAGAAGTTGGAAGCAGCAGGCCTTGTTAGAGGAGTACTCCATCCCACGTGGTTGGCCAATCCGGTAGTTGTACGCAAGGCAAATGGGAAATGGAGACTTTGTATTGACTTCATAGATGTTAATAAAGCTTGTCCCAAAGACCCATTTCCCTTGCCACGCATCGACCAGATTGTTGACTCCACGGCTGGATGTGATTTGCTTTCATTTCTTGATGCATATTCAGGATATCATCAGATATTCATGGCAGAAGAAGATGAAGAGAAAACCGCATTCATTACACCATGTGGCACCTACTGTTTCATACGGATGCCTTTTGGTCTGAAGAATGCTGGTTCAACGTTTGCAAGAGTGGTCCACGACGCTTTTGAGCCCCAAATGCACAGAAATGTAGAAGCCTACATGGATGACATAGTGGTCAAGAGCAAGGACAAAGCAACTCTGGTTCAAGATTTGGATGAGACCTTTGCAAATCTGCGCAAGGTCAACCTCAAGCTCAACCCCGAGAAGTGCGTGTTTGGAGTCCCTTCCTGCAAGCTTCTCGGGTTCTTCGTGTCTCAGAGGGGAATTGAAGCCAACCCCGACAAGATTAAAGCCATTGAGCAGATTGAAGCACCAAAGCGCGTCAAGGATGTGCGAAGACTTGCCGGTTGCGTGGCTGCTCTCAGCAGGTTTATCTCTAGATCTGCTGAGCGCGCCCTGCCATTTTTCAAGATTTTGAAAAAGGCAGGTCCAATGAAATGGACTCCCGAAGCGGAGGCTGCGCTGCAGGACTTGAAGAGGTACCTGTCCTCCACTCCAATACTTGTCGCACCTAGGCCACAAGAGAAGTTGCTGCTGTACATAGCGGCAACCAATCAAGTGGTTAGTGCTGCGTTAGTAGCGGAAAGGGAGGCGGATGATGAGCCGGCAACCGAGGCAGATGCATCCAGCGACAAGCAGGGGGCTTCGCCATCAAGCTCTGGTCCCGACAAGGACAGATCTGCGCAGACGAGCGAGAAGATTCAGAAAAGGATGGTGCAGCGCCCAGTGTACTTTGTCAGTTCCCTTCTACAGGGGGCTAGATCAAGGTACTCTGGTGTGCAGAAATTGCTTTTCGGCCTCCTCATGGCCTCGAGAAAGCTGCGCCATTACTTCTAAGCACATGAGATAACAGTTGTCACTCGCTTTCCGCTGAAGAGGATATTGCAGAATCCGAAGCAACAGGAAGGATTGTCGAGTGGGCACTGGAACTGTCAAGCTTTGGCCTCAAGTTTGAAAGCACTTCAACTATCCAGAGCAGAGCATTGGCAGAATTTATAGCAGAGTGGACGCCGACGCAAGATGAAGAAATTCCAGAGACGAGCATCCCCGTCAAGGAAGCAAGTAAAGAGTGGCTGATGTACTTTGATGGTGCCTTCGCTGCAAGGCGCCGGTGCCGGCGTGCTGCTTATCGCACCCACCGGAGAGCACCTCAAGTACATAGTCCAGATGCACTTTCCCAAGGAGCAAGCAACAAATAATACCGCAGAGTATGAAGGTTTGCTTGCCGGTCTCGAGATTGCAGGGACCATGGGATCAGAAGCTTATTGTCGTGGAGACTCGCAGCTTGTCGTCCGCCAAGTAAACAAAGATTATCGAGTCCGCTGATGGAGGCCTACGCTGATGAAGTGAGAAAGCTAGAAGAGCACTTTGAAGGCCTGCAAATGGAACATGTACCAAGAGCTCGTAATGATATTGCCGATGGCTCGCCAAAGTGCGCTGCACTCAAGTTACCTGTGGAACCAGGGATTTTTGTGCTCAAGCTGACTCAACCAACTGTAACACCATCAACTGGACTGAACAAGAAGAGGAAGTTGGTTTCTGGTGACTACTTTCCGGCAGAGCTCCCTGAAGTCGCCGCCAAGAAAGTCCCCAAAATCAACGCAGATATCGCTGAGGAGCAGTCTGCTCCGACAAGCCCTATTGTTTGTTTCGCTGAAGCGAGACGCCCCGACAAGTCTTGCTCCGCAAGCTTGCCGGGATCATCAAGCTCCCGCTGAGCCGCAGGTTCTGCCGAGAAGCTGATGTTCCCAGCAGCAGATGTGCCTTTAGTCCTAGTTGTCGAGCCGCAAGCTCCAACATGGGCACAACAGATCGCCCATTTCCTTCAGCATGTGAGAACTTCCCAAGAGCAAGAAGAAGCGGAAAGAGTAGCCCGACAATAAGTATGTACCAGTTTGTTGACAACATCCTGCAGAAGAAGACTCCACGGTGTGAAATTGAAGTGTATTTGCCGGAAGATGGACAGAAGCTGCTGGCAGAGATACATGGAGGCATATGTGGTCACCACATTGGCGCAAGAGCACTTGCCGCAAAGCTTTCCGCAAGGTTTCTTCCGCCGAAGCCCTCCAGATGCAACCGCACAAGTAACCAAGTGTGAAGCGTGCAGGCCCATTCCAAGTAGATACACCAACCAGCTCAAGCTCTCCAGACGATCCCTTTATCCCGCCATTTTCGTCCGGGGTTTCGACATCCTCGCCCCTTTCCCCGAAGTTGTCGGGGCTTTGAGTACTTGTACGTCGCAATCGACAAGTTCACAAAGTGGCCGGAAGTGGAAGCAGTGAGGAAGGTGACAAGCACAGTCAGCGGTCAAGTTCTTCAGGTCAATTGTTTGCCGTTTTGGGATACCTAATCGGATCATCACCGACAACGGCACACAATTCACGAGTCGCACCTTCATGCAATACGTCCAAGATCTTGGCGCCAAGGTCTGCTTTGCTTCTGTTGCTCACCCAAGGAGCAACGGTCAAGCAGAAAGGGCAAATGCTGAAGTGCTGCGAGGACTCAAGACCAGAACTTTCGACAGGCTGCGCAAGTGCGGAAGAAACTGGATTGAGGAGCTGCCGGTGGTTCTTTGGTCAATCAGGACGACGCCAAATCGAGCCACTGGCCAGACACCTTTCGCTCTAGTCTATGGAGCATAGGAAGTTCTCCCCACGGAACTCGTATACGGGTCACCTCGAGTGCTCGCTATGATGAGCTTGAGCAAGAGCAGCTGCGGCAAGATGACGCCGCTGCTCCTTGAGGAAGATCGCCTTCAGCTGCCAGACGAGCTGCTCGTTACAAAGAAGCTTTGCATCGCTACCATAGCCGCAGTTAGTGCCGAAGCTTCGAGGAAGGCGACCTTGTTCTTCTGCGCTGCTAAGTCCGCCAAGAATTCCAACAAGTTGACGCTTGAAGTGGGAAGGCCTCACCGGGTGAAACGAGTCACTAGGCCCGGCGCTGTCCGCTTTGAGACCAAGATGGCGCCCGTGAGCAACTCCGAATATAGAGCATCTTCGTAAGTTTTACCCTAGAGCGCGGTTGCCGGAACCTGCTCCAAGCAACCACCCTTTTGTACAAGTCTTGCCGATGTTGCATGTAATCCTTTGTACAAAGCCGGGCGCAGACCCGTGCATCAAGAAGTTCATGTGTTGCGCACAACTTGTCAAATACATGCTTTCATAATCCTTTATGCATGTGTTATCTAACATTTTGTGCAGCATCCACACCCGTAAGCAATAACGAGCCACTAGGCTCCATAACCTTATTTTCTTCTTTCTTCTCATAAGAAAGAAAGGTTCCTTTCCCACAAGTTAGCCGGGGAAGGAGAAGATAATGCTGTGGGCCACCAAGTGTCGCCGAGGAAGTATCGCTTGCCGGAAAGCAAACGACGTAAAAGCTAAGTTGCCAAAGTTTGAGCAATCAGTTTTAAATTTTTAAGTTATCTTCCTCGAACGATAGTACTTTGTATGGAAAACCCAGCGCGAAGGAACCGACTCAGGCTGGTTTGCGCGCCTTACTTTGTTTCGAGTCCGCCAACAACTTAAGTGAGCTGCAACTAGTTATGATAAGGTTGTTTGTCGAGGCGCATCGCCAAAGAAGCTGCCGACGCTCAAGACTCAGAGCTCATGCAAAGGTGCCCGCCGACAAGTACCCTAAAAGCGAGGGCACAAACATACAAAGGAAGGAATCAAGTAGAGGAAATAACATTGCAATCGTTGCTCAAGATAGAGTATATTACAAAAATAACTTGTCGCAGATCTAATAAATTGTTCTCCCTAACATGGTCTCTGCAGCGACAAGGGAAATATAAGTTTACGCCCTAGTCCACGCGGTCGCCATCAACTCTCTTCACTCCGCTCACCCTGTCCACAATGGGTGCGACAAGGGCCTTGAGCGCTTCAACGTCAGCAGTTGGCGGCAGGGACGTTGGTGAAACTGACGCCTGGATTGCGGAAGGCCATCTTCATCATCACCTTCTGAAGAGCCCCTGCATAGATTTGGCGCGACTCGTCGGCCAGCTGCTTTGGGATCTCCTCCCGAGTCACTGGAGAGCCGCCAACACGCCTTGAAGAACAGGCTGAGCTTGGCGCTGGGCTGGAGATGCTCGTCGGTGGAGTACCCGAGATCCACCATCCCCATCTCCATCAGCTCCTTGTCAATGTTGGTGGCAGTATCCACAAGGCCCTCCGTCCAGTGCATCACATTCTCTTTGAAGGTGTTGTGGGCGTTCGTGGCATTCACCAGCAACTCCTCGTTGGCCTTGATCTTCTCCAGCAAACCCACTTCCCGCTCCTTGGCGCCATCCAGCGTCTCTGTCAAGGTAGACATCTTCAGCTCGAGATCTGCCTTGGAGTCCTTGGCGGCGTCGAGCTCTTTGATCTTCTCAGCGAGACGGCCCTACAACTCACCAAGAGTGTAGGCGTCCTTCTCACGCTCGTGCTTCAACGCGGTGACCTCCTCGCCGCTTTTCTGGAGGGTGGCCTCCAGCTGCGTCACCCTCGTCTCTAACTCCTTCTTGGCAGCCGCGGCAGCGTCCTTTGCCTCCTTGAGTGCTCCGCCGATTGATTACTCGCGCGCGGCAAGATCTTCCTCATAGCTGTCGAGGTTGATCTTCCGCTGCGCCAGCTCGCCTTCTTGCGCAGACAGCTTCTCGCCGACAAGCCTTTGCTGCTCTTCGACCTCAGCCTTCTCGAGAATGAAGGCTGTGCGCTCTTCGGAGAGTTGCTCCCGCGCTCGCTATGTCCCGGAGAGTTTTTTGTTGGCGCGCCGAGCTCTTTCGCGCTTTCTCCATGTCAGCTCCCGCCCCGCGACAAGTGCTTCCTGACTCCAGCTTAGCTTGTCGGGCGCGGTAGAGCGACAAGCAGCTTCTTCAAGAATCGCCTTCCTCGACTCGCCATCGCTGCTGCTTGGCGCCAACTAGCGACAGCCCAGCGGAGGCGAGCAGCCTCGCCAAAGGTCTCTCCTCGATCGGGCGCCATGGAGCTCGACGCCCATGGAAGCTTGATGAAGACACCGCCGCCGCCTTCGATAGGCGCTGGCTGGGGCTCTTCGAGCCTGGTGCTGCATCGGTGGCGAGGGATCGGCGGTCGGCGCAGCGCTGGCGCCCTGCGCCTCGTGGTCGCCAAGACGATCGCTGCACCCTCCCAGCCTTTTGCGCCAAGCAGCCTTGTGGCCTCTCGCCGGGCGGACCCATCGGCCGGCCTCCTCCTCCATGTTGGCGATCACATTGTTGCCGCCGCCCTCCCCCGGCAACCTCAGGCTCCATCGGCTCTCCGGCAGATGGATCTGATGATCAAAAAAGAAAGAACAATGACAAATGTTCAAAAGAAGAACAGAAGAAAAGGAACCCAAGGGAAATTTTCAAGCAAGGAGGTTACTCGCGATGGGGTCTCAGAGTCAGCGTCTCCACCACCGAGGATCGCCGACGCCGCCTTGGCAGAGAAGCATCCCTTGTCGGAGAGGCCTCCTTGCCGGAGAGCGCCCCTGCCGGAGAATTCTCCTTGGCGCGAGTTGAAGCAGCATGTAACATCGGGAGTTACTGGGCCTCCCGATGAGGCTGCTCGCTTCCTACACAAATCAACAAGTCAGATATCAAGAAGAAGGAGCACCCATGCACACCTAACCGTAAGAAATAGACCAAATACTTACGCTGGGGCCAGCTGGGGCTGCTCTGAGGAAGGGTTGCCGGGTCCGGCAAGGTAGTCTCAGACGCGCCTCCTGTCGCCACGGGGGGATCGTCTTCGATGACAACCACCGGAGTCTTGGCTCTCTTCGACGCCCTCTGAGCCAGCATCCAGAAGAAGGAAAGGGTTCTGAATGAAGCAAATCAGATACAAGACAAAGCAGCAAATTGAAGAATTACAAGTACAATGACAAGATCTTACTCTTCTTCCTCCTCCCTGAGCTGAGAGCGGAGAAGTC